>CM021101.1:856391512-856991512 GCA_007115665.2 Sequoiadendron giganteum
ATTTTTAAATCATATATTAAATATTGTATAAATTGTTTTAAAACTAATCTAAAAGATATCATATATCGAATTCAAATCCAATATCGGATATGAATCCGACATCATATTTGAATCGGATATCCAATTTGAATCATATATTTGATATTCTGACACAAAATTTATTGCCTAGGGATTAGGCTCGAGATTTGGTTTAGACCTGTCAATCCTAAAAAGTCAACACATCAAACGTGTTTAACAACTTACCTTGCTTTTCCAGACTTCGCCCATGTGGCTGACGACTTTTATTTTACCTAAAATTGATGAAACGAAAATGGTTTGTAAAGGAGCTTCTCATCTTTCTACCAATATAAATTATATTTTACCTAGAATCTAATAAATAATTATTATTTATTTTTTATTAGAATTACGACTAAAGTCCTGATTGATAGTCTAATAGAAAAACATCTATAGCTTTCAAACGGTATCACATTTTTTGATTCCAAAACATGTGTCATATTTATGCTTTTCATACTATAGGATTAAAAATTAAAAAAAAAGAATTTCATTAAGTTTTGACCAAGTTAAGGTGGTCAGACATACGAGTTTTTATATTTTTTAAAATTTGTAATAAAAAATTCATAATTAATTATTTATTTGAAACAAAATTACAAAAAAATATGCATCACATCCGAACATGAGTCCTCTACTTATATAAAAAATCTTATAAAAAAATATTATGATTTTATTATGGTTAGGGTGGTCAGACAAACACCTACTTCTTGTTTTTTCCCTGAAATTTTAGTACTACTGCATTGAAATTTCAAATATTCACCAGATAGATTTTTTTTTTTACGAAAATTAACCTAGTAATTTAGAAACTACATTCAATTTTCCAGAGATTCTATTCTTACATATTTTTCAAATAATATAGATAACTTATTCAAATTTTTATGTCAAGTTTCCCAACTCTGATTTTCTGAATTTTCATTGCCACTTAAGGGCCTGTTTTTTCCATGATTATCTTGCACATACCCTTAATCTTCTATACTCTGGTTCCTTAAATTTTGTTTGAGCTAAGGCTCATAGAGGTCTTTTTGTATTGTGGAGAGCTTGGTGGTGGCTTGCATTGAGATTTTGGTGTGGCTTGCATTGTGTGAAAGAGGTAATATTTTGAAAAAATTTGCAATCAATTACAAGATTTGTAGCCTATACTTTTTCCTTCTATTGGTGTTTCTTTGGAAAACAAAATTGGGGGGGGGGAGGGGGGGGATCGTACATTGTTGGATTTATCCATTCTGGTTGATATAAGTAGCATATTGGTATTTTCATGTTCATTTACACACCATCTCAAAATCAAAGATTGAACCACTCACTTTGCACAACTATCACACATGAAAGCCTAAGAAAAAACAATTTTTGCAATCTCAAGGTCTTTGGAAAATATTGGATGTTGAACAACCCGAGTTCACTAAGGAGTTTGAGAAGATTTTCCATTGCAACAAAATGGATTAAGTGAGAGGACTCATAGGCCTCCATGTTTCTGATAATTTTTTGTTTTATATTATAGAGTTTACAACAACCAGAGAGGTGTGGGATATGCAAGTGTTGAGTTGTATGGAAATTTTAATTAGTTCCAAATCTTGCATCTCAAAGCCGGTCTCACTTATCTCTCTCCATATGTCTTTCCCACTATTCAGGACTTCCTTACACAGTTCAAGTTGATTTTTTCATAGTTGAAAGGATGCGGTTGTACCAATATAGATAAAGAGTGTATCTTCTTGATCTTTTATAATCTACGTGGTGCATTTCAATTATTTTCTTCCACCTTTTATTCTACCATGGATTTTATGGGAGATGCTTATTAGATTCCTTCTTTTGAGGTGTTATGTGATGGATTAGCTCAAGATAAAGCCAAGTTGATCTAGATGGATGCTCATCCTAAGAGTCATTCCCTAATGGCTCAATATTCCAAGGGAAAGGATAAGAATAAGAAGAAGCCTAAGATAGATTCTCCTCAAGGTAGTGAGCATCCCTCCAAGCCTAAGGATAAGAATGATCAGAAGACTACACCTCCTCCTTCTAACTTAGGAGAATCATCTTCCAAGTCTAAGAAGAAGGAAATTTTTTTCCTTTTGTGAAAAGTCGAGGAATAATTATGCACATTATTTTGTGAGGCTTGCAGCATTGGAGGAAGCCATGAAGAAGTAAAACATTTCCATGTTAAAGTATTCTTCCTTGGGAAAATGCCAAGCCCTTGCAGCAAGAGGTTTGTCCTCTACCCATGATGGTTGAAATCTTGATTTTGGTGCCTCACATCAAATGACTCATACTACTCACATTGCAGTTGGAGACTCTTCTCAGATTCCTATTTTAGGAATAGGCTCAGTTCAAATGCAAGATGGTTGCATTAATTATTTTATTTGTGTTCCTAATGTTTCATAGAATGTTCTCTACATTTATCAAATTTGATAGCATGGTGATGGAAGGCTTGTTGATTTCTCTCCCAATAATGTGATCATTCAAGAGTTAGAGAATCTTGAGAAGGTTGTTTCTATTGGAGTAGCTGATCATTAATCTTGCTTGTATAAGTTTGATGGATTTGAGCCTTCATTAGGATCATCTTTTATTTCTCATGTAGATTGAGTGAGTAATTTGTTGCATGAGCGGTTTGGAAACCTGAATTATAGATATCTCCAGCAGATGAGCACATAGAACTAGGTGATTGGACTGCCTCATATCTCTTATTCTGATGTGGTTTTCCCAAGTTGTGTATTTGGGAAACATCATCGAGATCCATTTCCAAAAGGTATGGATACATGTGCTTCGACACCCCTTGATTTGGTGCATAGTGATCTTATTTCATTTCCCACTCCATTTTTTAGGGCCAAGTAGGTGCTCACCTTCATTCATGACTTCTCTCGCCGCACTTGGGTGTACTTTTTGAAGTACAAAAATGAGGTTATTCATTTCTTCATGACCTTCCTTGTATTTTTGGACAAGTAGCCAAGACATTCCCTTCAAAATATTCACCCAAATAATAGGGGGAGTATGTTGTTGATCATAAAATATTGTTCCGCTTTGAACAACCTTATGGGAAATTCAACGAGTGGGGGACCGATTTGCATCTCACTAAATGATCTACAGGATTTTTAAACAAAGTCAACTCTTTTTTGTGTTTGGAGAGAAGGGGTAGAGAGAAATGTAAATAAAACATAAATATGGTGATGCACTCAAGCTTTTACAATATTACAAACTTTAACTATCTCTTATAAATAATGAGATGGACACAAAATGCCACAAACCCTTCATTGTTAGGAAGAGAACGAGAAGAAAAGGCTAGAGAAATCACAGTATAGTCTTTCAAATCTCCCTATGGGAAGTGTCCATTAAGGTCCAACACAAATAAGAAACCCTAAATATTAACAAGAATATTCAAATATTCATGGAATCCTTCCTCCTTTACAACATAATATGTAAAATGACATATCTTTTACATAAAATGAAAGAGTATAATTGACATAATCCAATTTTTGAAAGATAGTATAGAACATAGAAGCTAATAGCATGAAAAATAATTATTTGGAATATCAACATAAGGCTTTAACAAAATGTTTTTGACATAAATGAAATATGAAAAATAAACTTGACAAAGGCCATAAAATGCACAATCCCAAAGATCTATCCCTAATAGATCAAATTCTTATGATATATTGATTGAAAGAAAAGGTCGGATGCGAATCTGATGATATTCTGAACAAATACAACATGCCAAAGAGAATATATAGTATTTTGTAAAACCTTCCTATTTCTAAGAAAATATGACTCCCTAAAATAATATATATATTCCTCAAAAATATTTCTTGAAGAAACTCTAGTGGTTTTTTAACTACTACCAATCCTTATTTATAGCTAGAAGTAGAGGACACCACTGCAATTCATCGAGAGGAATAAACTACCAGATGTTTGAATCTGACAGCTCCTAATTTGATCTCAGAGCTTGATTACGTCACAGCAATCTTCATGCATAAAGTCTCACTTACCTCATTAATGGCTCTAGATATTTTGTGAAGATATAATATCATAAGAAGATCATATCCTAGATTGATCATGTAAGCACAATCTAATTAGACATGGTGAGTGATGACGCTATCCCAAAATTCAACTCATGAAAACAAAGACTTTGCACTACTGTTTGAAAAAATTCGCCTAAAATAAAATACATTCGTAGTTGACACAACCTGCCCAATGAAACTACTAATTTGGCAAGCTGGTGAGTGATTTCAGAATTTATGAGAACAGATTTGAATAAAATTTGTGCCAAGTAGACATGTATCCTGGCTTGGTCCTAAAATAAAATGATATATATAAAGCCATGTAGCCACCACATGGCACATTGTGTTCCTTTATGTGAGAGTAGTCTTTGTTCTTCGAGCATGGAATTATCTCAAAGCAGAAAGGAAATAAAGGACGAGAACCAAAATGTTTGAAGGTTAACTATTTCTCCACAATTTTGGTGATTCATAGGGGGCCTTCACTTACAGAGGCATGAACCTAGATCTCAGAAAATTCTTTGGAATCTAAGGAAATCAGCATGTTGAGTCTCCCAATCTCCATTAGTGGGCCAGATGAGGGTGTGTAAATTATCATATACTTGATCAAGATCAAGGAATTCTTTAAAAGAAACCCCTCCCCCCCTTGATGAAATAGCTCTAATGTCATAGTACAATTGAGAAAAGGGAAGGATTTCCTTCTCAATCTCCTCGAGAGTGGGTGATGAGCTAAAACCCCAGAGCACTATGGATTCCTAGATTTTGAGCTTGATTTCTTCTACAATCTACTCAATTGTTAGCATTCCTCCATCTAATGAGGAAAGGGTGAGTAACCTAGATTAGAGTAGGACTTTGAACTCCTCCATGATCTCACCAACCTTCTTATTCAATATTGTCTGGAAATCTTTATTTTTTTATGCGACCTGATGGTAGGTGATGAATTCGTTTTCTTTTCTCGCAACTACCCTTTGGATAGGAATTTTGACATCCCTTAATGCTTACTTGGTTTATTTACATAGTTTTGAGATCAATGCTCCTGATTCCTCATCTCGTGGGGTGATCATGTGTAGAATTTGGTCAGTTGTCTAGCCAATCCTCATGTTCAATTCTCAAGCATCCTTTAGAAACTGTAAGACTGGTTTCAAGGCTGCAACTAGAACTATGATTCTCTCCTAATAGTATACATAAGTTTTTAAAGTATAGAGAAGATTTTGGATCCCTGTGCCACAATCAGTTCCTGCTAAAATTGGGACTCCCTTGCTTTCATGTTTTCATCCAATTGATTCTTCTCTTGAAGAGAATTTGTGAGTTGGGAGCATGGTTTCTCCATCTCCCCATTGTGAGTTAACAAGATAGACTCAATGTCTTTCTTTTCTTCTTTTTCCCTTTCTATTTTTGTGTGGGCCTTTTGAAGGTTTTCAGAGGGTTGAGATCAAATGCTATCTAATTTCTTCTGCATGCCCTTCCTTTCTTGATCCCTTTCCTATAGCTCCTTTTTCATCTCATCATATATGGCATACATTCTAGCTAAATTTTTTTCTAGCCTCTGGCATTTTTTTTGATGCTCTAAATTTCTTTCATGTTCAACCGTGATCTCACATTTTGATTTCTCTACATTGGCATGAATTTTATCCTTCTCACTCTAGGACTCTTCAAGAAACTTAGTTGCCTCACCCTACTATCCCTCTAACTATCTCAAGTGGTCTATCTCCAAATTTTTTCCTTTGATTTTTGAATGTAGCCTGTTCACTATGGTTTTTATGTACGCCAACTCTGTCTCATGCTTCCTCAACCTTTTTTCTAGCTTTTCATAGTCATTGTAGACCACCTTCTAAGTTTCTTTGGCTAGAACAACTTTTTCGCACAAAAGAGTCTCACTTAAGTCGAGGCCCATAGCTTTGATGTCATAATATTTGAACTACATTTCTCACTCTAGCTCAGGCATTAGCGACCTCATAAAAGCGATCACTAGAGCATTTTTCTCTTTATCAAAACAGGTCTCCAAATTATGAGTAGCTAGATTTGTCGCAACCTTTCCTAATAGTTTTTGTGTTCTTGCTTGTCAGACATGCCTTGTTGCTTCCATATGACTCTAAAGACTCTTTGGGGACTTGATACTCTACACGACAAGTGAAACACTTGTAGGGAGACTAAAAAGGGTGACAGAATGGGAGGCCTCAGTCGTCTATAGTTGCAAGGAGGTAAAAAGGAGTGTATTATCATTAAAAATGGTGGGATCTCATGTGTGGACTAAGAAGGAGAGACACCCATTAGAGTAAAAGGGGAAGTGGGTGGAAAAAGATGAATTTTCTTAGAAGCAGATGGGGACAGTTGTTGGTTGAAATAATTATCACTTAAATTAATATCCTCTAGCCCACACAAATGACACTCTGACCAGCAGCTGAATCACTCACAATGATAGTTGTGCATGCTCTTTGCTTAATTTACAAGGCGCAACTACCTTTAGATGGTTTGAAATGAATAAAACATGGGGTATGGTTTTTACAAAAAATAAAGAAAGGTACACTAATACCTACACATAACCATGGTAATAGATGCAAAAAATAGATTTCATAATAAAAATGAATTGAAAACAAGTGACATAAAGTTCACTTATCACAGCCGCTAATGATATCTAGGGGAAGCGAAAATTGTAGATTTTTTTCAAAGATGATTTATTTTAAATTCAAAGCTTCAGAATTAAATATATTCTCAACCCATTGAAGTAGAGTAACATGGAAGAGTAATCACAAAGAAAAAAATTTCATTACAATCTAAAGATAACGTTGAGAAAATCAAACATTCACAATATCCTCTTTATTTCTTCATTGTCAAAACATGAGTTCACAGACTCATTTCTCTATAAAACAATAGTTTATGAAAATAAAACCATCCTACCCTTCTTCCCCCCCAAAAAAATTCCCTTCTTTATTTCTTCATAGGTCTATATAGAGATATATCAAAACCATTACATTACAAAACAACCATTTGGAAAATGACTCGAACCAAGAAAAACTTTTAAAATGGAAAAAATTTATGAATGAATGTTATCATTTCATGCCACCAAAATATTTCTTGCATGCAACTAAACCACTGGAGGTGTCGAGACTCTATAAAGATCTAACTACATTTTCATAACCAAATTGTGAGATTTGGCTCGTTCTTCTTCTTTTTCTAAGACAAACATCACCCTGTTATATTCGACATAACTGGTTTTTTCCTTCCATGCCAGCGAACACAACTCAAAAATGATGTATTATTTCTCTTCATCAAGCCAATTTAAATCTTGTTGTATGGCAGGCATAAGCTCATCTTCCCACTCTCTAATATCACCAGGAAGCACCCTCCTGACAAGACTCTGAAATTAAAAATGTCACCACCTTTCCTCATATGTAGGCTTACTTAATGTCAGAAGAAAAAAGTGATCATTAATTTTCTAAAAAAATTGTACCAATCCATTACCAAATATGTTTCACCAACCCCCTTATTTAAGATCTGTCTTTCTAGAATATTTAAAATATTACGTTACATCTTCAAGTTGGAACTGCAAAAAATTTGAGGAGACATTCGTCAAAGGCATCGCATGATTCATTAAATGAATTGACATCTTGGAAATAGTGCATCCCGCTTGGGCCTCTCTGTAGCTGAGAAACAAAGCTTCATAGCCATTTTTCAAAAGTTCTAATTTTTTAAGAACTTTGAATCGACTGACTTCATGAGACATCTTTGGACAAGACTTGGGACTAAAATGGCTATGGATAAGTCAGACGGTTGGGAAGATTTGAAACTTATGAACTCCGCTACAAGGTTAGGGGATTTGGAATGCCTGCAACATCACCCAAACTCACTTGTTAAAGAGGAAATATATCCAAATTTGATTGAAAATTTGACAGGTAACATTGGCTTTGATTGGGGATTGTATTTTAGTGGAAAATGTAGAGAACTCCAGAATCATTGTGGTAGACCAATTCAAATCTATTCGGTCCAGAGTTAAAATAAATGGTAGGGAAATATAAGGACTCAGAGAAAACCAAAAACAAGGCAGAATAGGAAAGGAGACTACACTACCGGCACACCAAAAAATCCTACTACGTACATGGTCATAAGGACCCTATATCAAGGATTTTTTTCGTTTCTCAAGCAAAACCATTAATAGGTTGGGAAAAATATGACCCACTACAGAAAAGAAGTGTGCTCCTACAAAACACTTGCAAACTAAAATATAGCATGTAGGTCCAATGGTGGTTTACCACATACATGAAGCCCCTATGTATAAGCTCATGGCTGAAAAAGCATTCTTTATTGTATATCTTTGTAGCCTTTTGAAAGTCACAAACCATACCTCCACAATTGTTTTCAGATAAATCGGACCAATATTTTTGAAAGAAATCATATTGTATGCCTTGGTTCGAGCTATATTTCACCTGACCTAAATCATTGCTAAACACCAAATCATAATTTACTAAATAAATTTATCATTGTCTTCACCTACCAATTTAGAAATCTTCTCTTATTTGAGCATTTATTTCACATTCACATTTCCACCAGTTGGAGGACCATAAATAGTTTCAGTTTCAAGAAAAATTCCACCAAGAGAAGTTGTTAAGTATTGATCCAAAAGGCCAACACTATACCCATTCTCCATTTTTGTACAATGATCAATAATGTTAGATTAAGTATTCAAGAAATGCCTCTCTCTTTGTAAAAATATTTCAAAACAATCATTTTCAAAACTATTCTTACAAATATATATTCTTGGCTCATCTTGGTCAAGAGAAGAGAACAAGTCTTCATCAACTGATTCAGAATCATATAATTTGAAAAGGGGAATGTTTCTAACCTTTGATTCTTCACACAATTCTATCGACTAGTATAATGCATTGAGTTCACCCCAAGTAATCTTATTTTCAGGATCTTCCAAATTTTTCCTTAGTCTTATCACCGCTTCGACATTCTTTTTACATGAAACATTAATCATTATTTCATTTAAAACTACAAGAGGAGCATCAAAATTCAAAGATTCTTCCTTCAAATTTTCACCTAAAACATAATCTTTGCATGTTGCTACTTGTGACCCTAGGGAATTATCTTCTAAGAGAATAGGATCAAATTTAACATGAACTATTTCTTCTCCTTTTGTATAGAAAAAATATTCATTGAGAAAGAAAGTGGGTTGAGGATAGAGATTATCCATGCCTTTAGATGATTCAATCAAACTATTTTCAAATACATTCTTTTATTTTTCTAATATCTTATTTTCCTCAGATATTTCATTAATAGATTCAATCAATAGTACAGTCACACCTCTTTCCAAATTGTCGGAGTCACAAGTGAACATATTCACATTGACTTCTATAATATGGCCATCTTCTTCCACAATACCACATCGAAATTCATATTTTGAACCATTTAAGAACCAATTTGGAATAGAGATCATTTTATATTGATCTGGCCATGTCTCTTCTTTATGGGAAATGAATGATTATTCACTTGGCCTGGTCTACATGTATGTTGGGAAAGCTTCAGTTTTCATATTTCCAGCATGATTAAAACTCATTTCTTATTGTCGATTGTGAGTCCAAGGTATGGATTTCTTCACCCATGTTGGCATTTTATAACATCCACTCCAATTTGTAATATTTTTGAATTGGCTTCCTTGCTTGGTCTTGATTTATGTTTCTGGGATTTTTATATAAATAGAGTCGCTAGCCTTCTTTTCTAGTAAGGGACCATTTTATGTCTGAAAAAAGGATGGAGCTGGTAGTTTCAAGTATTCCCCAATGGAGTCACCAAAAATTTGTTGGTTGACATATTTTTCACTTCAATTAATATCCTTTGGCCCACACAAATGACAATCTAGCCAACAGTTGAGTCACTTGCAATGATAGTTGTGTGTGATCTATGCTTATTTTACAAGGCGCGACTAACTTCAAATGGTTTGCAATGAATAAAACACAGGATATTCTTTTTACCAAAAATCAGGAAAGGTACACTGACACCTACCCATAACCATGGTAATAGCTGTGAAAATAAGATTTCATAATAAAATTGAATTGAAAAAAAGTGACACAAATTTCACTTATCACAACCACTAATGATATCTAGGGGAAGTGAAAATGGTAGATTCTTTTCAAAGATGATTTAATCTAAATTCAAAGCTTCAAATTTAAATACATGCTCAACCCATTGAAGTAGAGTAACATGGAAGAGTAATCACAAAGAAACACAGTTCATTACAATCTTAAGATAACATTGAGAATAATAAACATTCACAATATCCTCTTTATTTCTTCGTTGTCAAAACATGAGTTCACAGACTCATTTTCCTATACAACAATAGTGCATTAAAATAAAACCATCCTACCCTTCTTCCCCACCAATAAAATTCCCTTCTTTATTTCTTCATAGGTCTATATATAAATTTATCAAAACCATTACATTACAAAACAACCATTTGGAAAACGACTGGAACCAAGAAAAACTTCTAAAACGGAAAAATTTATGAATAGATGTTATCATTACATGCCACCAAAATACTTCTTGCATGTAGCTAAACCATCAAAGGTGTCGGGACTCTATAAATTTCTAACTAAATTTCCATAACCAAATTGTGAAATTCGGCTCTTTCTTCTTTTTCTCAGAAAAACATCACCCTGTTAAATTTGGTGTAGCTGGTTTTTTCCTTCCATGCCAACGAACGCGTCTCAAAAATGATGTTCGATTTCTCTTCATTGGGCCAATTTGAATATGGTTGTATGAAAGGAATAGGCTCATCTTCCCTCTCTCTAATATCATCGGGAAGTACCATCCTAAGAAGACTCTAAAGTTGAAAATTCAGCAACTTTTCCTCATATGCAGACTTACTTAACGTCGGCAGCAGAAAGTGATCATTAATTTTCTAAGAAAACTATGCCAATCCGTTTCACCAACCCCCTTATTTAAGAGTCATCTTTTAAGAAGATTTAAAATATTATGTTACATCTTCAAGTTGGCATTTCAAAATCTTTGAGGAGACATTCCTCAAAGGCACCGCACAATTCATTAAATGAACTGACATCTTGGAAATAGTGCATCTCACTTGGGCCTGCCATCACTGGGAAACAGAACTTCATAACCATCTATCAGGAGTTCTAAATTTTTAATAACTTTTGATCAACTGACTGCATGAGACATTTGTGGACAAGACTTAGGACTACAATGGTTATGGATAAATCGGGCGATCGGGAAGTTTCGAAACTTACGAACTCCATGAAAAGGTTAGGGGATTTGGCATGGTTGTGACATCACCCAAAACTCACTAGTTAAAGAGGCAATAAATCCAAATTTGAGTTAAAATTTGACAATTGAAATTGGTAACATGTGTGCATTGATGTTTTAAGTGGGTTCCCTTGATAGGGTGATTAAAGAATCAATTGCGATTAACGTAAATGATGCCTGTTCGATGCACAGTTTTTCTTCATGGCGTTCATTATCAAATATGGCCAAGGGTGTGTTTAAGATGAGGACATCGGAACCCATGGATGGAGGATTATTTTCAGCCGATGAAGCGATAGGAACAAATAAAGATGCAGTAGAAGAAAGAAGAGCGGGCACAAGACTTACTTGGACTATCAAAGTTGAAAATCCTAGTGGAGTGGATTCCACCTCTTCTTCTCTTGTACTTGATATGCCTAGTCTACCTAATTCTTCAACTATTCTCCCCTTCCCAGGGGAAAAAATGGTGGATTCAGATTCTTTGGTGGTCGATCCTGCTAAAACTTGGGCCCGTTTGGCTGTAGTAGATCTCTTTAGGGATTGTTAGGTCATTTTTCTCTTTGAAAGGGTGCTATTGGAAGGCATGATCTATGATCCCTTGTTTTTTGACCCCTTTCCTTTTCCTATGTCAGGCTCTTGAAGCTGGGAGGTGTAGAGTGGCACTTCCTTAAGTCCAATCTCCTGATCTAATTCAGTATTACTATCATTATTTTTGGCCTCAATGTCATATATTTTATCAAACTTCTCATCATGTAGCTTAACTTCTCCATATAGTGTATTGAGGTTCTTGATTTCCTAAATATACTTCCAGAATTTGGCCATCTTCCTTTTCAACCATCTTGAATTATTTAGCTATGTTTTGAGGGATTGGCCCATCTAAGCGCTGTGTCATAATTCTTTGGACATTGTGGTTGTTTTTTTGATATGTGGTTGTCATTGATGTCAACGCTATTATGATTTATGATGCTTAAGGTTGTATATTTCGAGGAGATTGGGAAAATTGTATTAAACATATGTGTTGATAGCCAGTGAAGTCAAGAAGGTCGGAAAGGTGAAATGTCATGTATGTTGATATTCAGGTGTTGCGCGCTAATGGGTTTATTTCTGAACCTATCTAGTATGATGTCCAGAAGTCTTAGTGGTACGCATCAAGATTTGTGCAAGTAAAGTGTTATGGTGTTCCTATAGTCATTGTGGCACTGTAGCAGTTATTCTTGGAAGAACAAGTTGTAATAATGGTAATTCTAGTTGTTGTGTATGTTCATGTGATGTTCGTGGATGATTCTAGATCATGTTCTATCTTTTTTGCATTTCCATGCTATTTGGCGTGATCATGGTTGAAGATTTTTCCAATGTAGGTTCGGGTTTTCATGTTTTGGTCGACATGATGGTGGTAGCATGTTGCGGATCCTTATGGATTAATTTCTTGTTGTTTGGCATGTTCAAGGATGTTTTTTTGGGTCCTCACTATGTTGTGACCGACTTATGTGAGTGCAAATAAATATTTATTCATGTATTGAGGTCAACAATTATAATTCATCTAGTATTTATGGCCGAGAAAGTTGTTGATGTAAATCTGTGTAGCGGATAATAAGCAAGGTTGTTTTTTGGATTGAATAAAGGTGGGTGGTGTGTGCTCAAGTATACAAGTGATCTACAAGTGCGAACAAAGGTCAAATCATTCAAGAGCATAACAGAGTGTGAAAGAAGATTGAGCAGAGTGTATGTGCCTAACTGGGACTATCATCAAGATTTTGAAGAAGCTACTTTCTCAATTCATTCGACTCAGATGTTTAATCTGATTATTGTATTTAAGGCAGTGAACCTTCCCTTTTGAGTAGTGTTCTCTAAGTAGTGTGCATGAATGAAAGTGCATTCCTTATTCATTTTTCATTATACTTTTAACAGGGTATAATTGTGGATTAACCTCCACCATGGTTTTCTCCCTTAACAAGGTTTCCACACAAAAATATTGGTCTTATGTGATTTTGATGTGTTATGTAATTATTTCTTTCATTATCATTCATCATATATAGAATTAAAGTTTAATAGTTTGATTAAAGTTTTTAATTATTCTACAACTGAGTCACCCCCCTCTCAATTATATCTTCTTATTTTGCCAACAAATTTTTTCTATCCAAACATAGAAGTCTAGACAAGGGGGTCATACATACAATATAAATTCTAGGTCAATGTAAAAATCTGCCCTTTCCTCTATTGGGTTATTCCTTGAATCAAAATATTCCCTCTCTTCATGTTTTATAATCTAAATATGTCTCGCTAGATTGTATGTCCATGTGTCACAAATGAGAACCCGGACTAGGTGAGCTAATTTGCTAGTGAGCACTTTTCGCTCTTCCCTTTTCATAAGTGTTACCTGTAAAGGGAATTGGGTAAAGCACCCTTTTATGCCTCTTGTTGTCATAGGCCTTGTTAGTAATAGTTTCCTGATGGTATGCCTCCAAGGTGAATGTCTTGTCTGTTACAAATTTAGGGAACCTAAAAGGCTCATCAATAAAACCATGAAATTTGATGAAGGAAAAGTTGGCTCCCAAAAAATAATCCACCATGGTGTGGTGGCTTTTCATCCATTCTAAGGCTTCAAGGGAAAACCGAATTGAAGGGTGTGGAGACAAATCTAAGAGTATTGGTTGTAGGAAGTAATCAACAAATGAATAATAATACCATGTTTTGGAAAGCACATGGGTCCAGATTGAAACCAACTAATATAACCCTTTTGCATAAAACTTATTGAGTGACAAATATCCTCTTTAAAATTTAGGGTTTTGATGTAAAATCAAGTGTGTCAGAAAAGAAGAATACCTAAACCGAAAAGCAGTTCCATAATTCTTTAATTGTTCCAACATTTTTTCAGCCACTACATGAAAAAAAGAAAAATATTATCACTCCTCTCCTTTCTGAGCATGAAATCCAAGCTCGTCTGGAACATGTAAACCTTTTCATTATCTTCAAAACCATGAATATAAGCTAACATTGAGAAAATGACCTATATACCTGCTTTGAATTTTTTGCGTACTAGGGGGGAGACAATTTGCTTGCCATATGGCTTCTCATTTGTTTCATCCATATAAAATTTTAATTGATTGTCTTTGGTCCTCAAGAAATCCTCCATTATTTTGTGTTTAAATCTCTTGGCATCCTATTTTATAGGAATGCACAACATATCCCAAATGGCTACAACTCTGATAGTAACCCTCGACATGTTGCCATTATTAACCCCTATTTCATTATCCAACCTTTTCACACATGCATCCACCAGCTCTGGGCATGGATGTATGGATGGAAATATGAATTGTGGTAACTGCAATACCAAAGCCATGACACAAAGCCCTTGGTTGACCCATGGGCAATCATTATTTGCATTGCTTTTTCCCTAAGTCTTTTAGGGTTTACATGCAACTTTGGGTCAAAAATATTATATGTAAAATCTTTAACTACCTCCTCCTTAACGAGGTTGTCTACTTAAATGGTTTTGGTATGTGCTAAACTTCGGTCTTCTAGCATTGGATCATTAGCATATGGATCCTTTCCAAATATTTTGGTGTAACCTTGTCTGTAAAATGAGACTCCAACCTATCAAATAGAAACTGATGCCTCTGTCATTATTGTATTCTTGGAAGGATTTGCATAAAACTTCTTCAAAGTAATAGTTGCTTGAGTTTTTTGATACTTGGAAAAAATTGCCTTTTAGGTTTATTTAATTTTTTCATGTACATGTCATTAGGTATTTTCATTACCACTAGCTTGCTAAGTGTTTCCAATGAGGTGATACATATGAAGTGGGATCCACATCCCTTGGGAATTCCAACCTTCCCACAAGAATGTATTTAGTACATTCCTTTTTCCACCCTTTTTTTATAAATAAGCCTTGAGTGATCGGAAGCATGCCTTGAGTGATTGAAAAGTACTTCAAAATGACATTTACATTTGATTTGGTAGAGTTTATTCCTTTAAGAAATGTATTTTTTCCTAAGCAAGCAGGCTAGCGTTGATGATGACAATGGACACATGGCATCAAATGGTACATGCGATCATTTAATCCCAACACATGAATTAATTTCTCAAAGCTTGGTTTGAGATCCTCTATATGATTTATCCCTCGCTTCCCAATGTGTTAATATTTTTTTTTGTCACTGCCTAACGGGAGGTGGATTTTCCATTTGTCAAGCTCTCTGGAGCACTTTTTTATAAATAACAATATCAACTTATCAAAACATATCACTAAATTAGAATTTGACTATCAAACCATTGCTTGACCATCTTCTTGCATCCGATTATGTTGTAATACATGTTTTCTCTTTTTTATTTGAGGCTCAAAATCTTTTCCAATCTTGCTTCCATTCCATCGTCTTCTTCAACTTCTAAATATTTCAATAGTTGTAATGTCAAAATTTCTATGGAAATGGGTAAAACCACCTTCGTCCCATACACTAATTCAGAAGGTGAGGTTTTCAAGATCTACTTAGGCATAATTTTGTCAACCCATAAAGTTTCTCACTGATGCTTGGGCCATTATTTTTGGAGTTCCAGCCTGATGTTCTTTATTAATCTAATCAAATTCTTATTGGTCAACTCTGCTAACTTGTTTCCTTGTGGGTAATAACTCATTGAAGTATTGAGGTAGACCCCATGCTTGAGATTGAAGTCTGATATTCCAGAGCCTATGAAGGCTCATGCATTATGGATATGATGGTTTTAGGCAAATCGAACCTCACGACTAACTCCTTAAGAAAATTAACATTTTTTGTTTCTATAGAATTTTCAAGGAAATGACCTTCGTCCCTCTTGTGAATTAATCGGTTGTTGTGAGTATCCACTTATGGATGACATTGGATATTGGATTGATCATCCAAATAAAATCCAAACCCCATTGTGAAAAATGTTCCTCAATCGTGATCAGACGTAATGGCATGGTGGAGTTCTTTTATTTGCCAATAAGATATTCGCACTGAGTATATTTTTGCACCAATTCATGGGCCTCAGAGAACATGGAAGGACAATAATAGTCTACCTGCATTATTTTCAAATCATTGGTCTTGGAAAAAAAGTGTCTACCCTCAAGAATTCTATGGAATTCATCTAAAACTCTTTCCGCTGGTGGCTTATCTAAGCAATGAAGGAGAACACCATCATAATTTCTTTTAAATAAAATCCCTTCAATTAGTACATACTTGATTCCTTGCAATCGGTATTAGCATCTTTTATGAGGTGGAATTATAGTCAGTTATTGCCCCTTTTGCATAAATCATGTCCAACCAACCACCCACAAATCATCAAACTCGAACTGATTTGTAAATACTTGGTTGGTCTCTTCTTCCGCCTAGGAGCTTAATTCCTACATGAGGTATTCGTAGAGACCTCTTCCTCAAACCAGCTTGGTTGATTATATTTATACATCATATTTTAGGATCTTGGTGATCCAATTGGCCCTCTTTTTGTTTATATCACCTTTGGTGATGTATTCTAAAACACTAGGATGGGTGACAAGGATGGTGATTCTATTGGCTAGTATTAGGTGTCAAAATTTCTTTAGGATTTTAATGATATAAAAGGCCTATTTTTCAACAAATTTTTACTTGGTTTCATATCCTTTGAGAGTCCTAGAATGGAATGTGATGGGATGTTTGCCACTTCCCTTCTTTTCCTTCTGAGTGAGTATCAAAGGTAATGAGCCTCTCATTTTGAACAGTGAGTCATGGAAGTGAGCCACCCATCATAATATCTTATAATCAGTTATACTATATTGTGAGCTAATCCTCACCATGGTTTTTCCCATTTCAGGTTTTCCATGTAAAATATTTGGTGTTCATGCGTTGTCTTATTTTATGTTCTTCTAATGCTCTTGCTCATTCTTACTATTATATGCATGGACTAATTGGATGGTGTTTGTTCAATAAGATTAAGAAGACACTAATTCACCCCACCCTCAATATCTTGGGTATTCAAAATTAAGTATTAGAGTCTTGTTCCTCTAAATAAGCTTAACAACTTGATGAAGATCTCGAAGATTGAACAAATGGATGATAAAGAAGAACCCTGGATAGCTCTTGATGACCTTGACAAAGCTAAAAATGAAAATAGAGATATGAAAGAAAATCTTGATGAGGCAAATGAATGCATCCAAAAATAAAAGGAGAGATTGAAGAAATTCAAAGAAAGACATAGAGAAGTGAGTGAGAAATTAAAACAAGAAAATGAAGAGATCACCAGATTGAAGGTGCAAGTGGAGGAAAAGAAGATAATTGAATGTTGTCTAAATATAGTGGTACAAAGCAAGTTTGATGAATGCTCAAGGCTTGAAAAAGAAGTGGTAAACTCGAGAGCACATCTAGAAAAAGAAAAAAATTGTGAAGTAAGTTTCAAAACAAGCTCCACCAAGATTAATGAGTTAATTGCAAGACAAAAACCAACTAAAGATGAAGGTGATTTGCGATTGGAAGTAGGTAAAAGCTCAAACACTATGAAGACCTCAAACATAGTGGATAATCAAAAGACTCAAGGGAAGCAGACAAGAAATCCAAGAAACTTTGCTAGAAGATTTCCTATCAGATAGCCAAATGCTCAAAGGTATCCATCTTTCAATGGTGTTTTATTTTCATGCAATAAATTTGGTCATAGGGCAACAAAATGTAGAATTATAATAATGTTGGATCCTTCTCAAGACAACGTTTTGCATGCAAGAAAGTTGGACATAGAGATAGTGAATGCAGAATTCAAATGATGAATTGGTTTAATGGAGGTAGAAATAATCAATATTTTATTGGCTACTACTATACATGTAATAAGTTTGGACAGAAAGAAAATCAGTGCAAATCAAGGGTTAATGGAGGTCAAACAAATCAGAAAAATGTTTTTTCTACAACTACAATAAACCCAAACACATTTCAAGAGTATGCAAAAGTAAAGGGGGGAAGCAATCTAATCCTGTAAAGAAGAATGAACCATTGAAGGAAATTGACAAGAATGAGGCTACACAAGAAATAAACAAGATATGGAAAAAGAAAGAAGAGCCAGAAACATCAAATGCATTTGTGCCCTCATCTGGTGCAAATAATTCCTCTAGCAATTAGACACAAAATGGTCTTAGGGGGAGGTTTAACAGAAAATTGTTCAAACACCCTAGATATTTTGCATGTGAGTCTTTGGCGCATGAAGATATGTTGTAAGAAATGGATAAACAAAGGTTATGCAAAAGGAACCGGAAGAAATTGTGTAGGTATGATCATTTCTGGAGTAAATTAGGGTTTTTATCTGTAGTGAAGAAGGTTTTTATCAGCTTTTTGAAATTTGTCACATTTAATGTGAATTAGGGTGGATCTTTCATTTACAAAGTGGATTTTTAAGGAATTTTAATCACTTATACATTTGAAGAAAGTGGAGAGTGATTTGGAGCATTCTTGAAGCGATTTGGAGAGTGAGTTGGGAAAACCCGAGTTTTGGTTTTTCGTGTAGGAAAAAGGTATTTTACTCTTCTATGCTATTGTGGGTTTGTGTGAATCATCTTTTTGAAATCATTAGAGCTCAATTTGTTGAAGAATAGAAACCCTTGTAGTTGTAAAAGTGACAGAAATACCTAGACTGTCCTATAAGAAATATTCTATAAAGGTTTTCAAAGATAACCCTTTGGATGCCTTCTCATCGATTCCTCGCGATGTCATGCCCACTGAAACACTAAGATGTGCATTTGAGTGAAAAATGAGGAATATAATCATAGAAAATTGATATAAATTTGGTAGAATGAGCTCACCAAGGATGATTTCTTGATAAAACCCAAGTATTCAAATGTTGTTGCGAAGAAGTTGGATCAATGGAATTGCTTTCCTAACTTCATCTCCACTATTGATGATAAATATATTAAACCGGCTCTCGACAGAATGCATCACAAGTTTTTTTAGACTGACAGACCTCATCTTATAGCTAAGGAAGTGATTAAGGTAGTTACCAGAATCTGTGACACCAGACCGGTACCGGTGTTGAATTTTGTGAAGAATAAAGTGGTGATGGAACTCACCATAACTACATTTGACAAAAGAGCTCTTGCAACGAAGCCTATTACTAATCTTGTTGTGAAGTATGTGACTATAATGATCAGACACAAGATCTACTTCACAAATAGATAAAATTCAATGCCTGCTACAATAATTTACACCGGTTATGACATGGCTGCTAATGGTGTTGATTATGATTTGTGTGAAATTCTCTGGCAGCAATTGTTTGAGAATCTAAAGATGTCAAAGGAGGAAATATGGATTTAAGTTTGGTTCCCTGATTTATTTTTTTCTATTCTACTTGTGTAGAAGACTTCTTGGAGGATATGATGTGGTAATTTGGGACACATATAGACTATTCGCACATCAATTTTTTTATTATATGCACATTTTGGGTGATTTGAAGAGTCGAGATAATTCTCTAATAGTATTATTTGTTGTTTTCAAAAGCAACATGAACAAAAGAGAAAGGATTCCAAAGAAAGCTATTGAGAAGTATAAGAATGATATCATATTTCATGTCTCCTCTGATGAGTGGATGATTGAAGTTGTTGAACCCCAGACTACATGGATTTGACCTTTGGGTTATGAGGTTATAGAAGATGAAGTCGAAGGATATGTACAAGTTATTTTGAAAATTTTGAAAGATACCAATGAGCCTAGAGTTGGCACTTATGCAAAAATACATAAGGAAGTTCACTTGGAGCATAATAATCCTGTGATAAGAAAGAAGGTAGATGAAATTCTTATAAATTTTGGCTTCACTGATGACCAGATTGCACAAAGAAGAGCCTTGGGAGAGCATAAGACAGAAGAATCATCAGGTCTAAGGAGATCCAGCAGGACTGACCCTTCAAAAACATTCAAAACTCCTGCAGTGAAGGTTGAACCCAGTGCTCTTGGTAAAGGCAAAGGCTTGGATCCTTTCAGACTGACTATAAGATATAGTAAAATAAAAGAAACTCCTCTGGTGGTACCTGTCAAGCAAGGAAAAAAGGAAAAGGCTACAAGGGGAAATAACTTTAGCATCACTATAGAACAAGAGGAAGAGGAGGAAGACCTTGCAGAATAATTGGTAAGAAATAAGGGAGGAAGCATGTGCTGGTTCTAAAATATTTCATTATGTATCATCCTTTGAAGAAGATGAAGAACAGGATTTTGGTGTTCATGTGTGCACTAAACAAAAATCAAAGAAGGCTAAGATGTCAGAAGAGGTATCTCTGAACCAAGAAGAAAAAAAATCCTCTCTTCTAAGACTTGGTTCCCCTCTTAGATTAGAGGCTTTGGTAAATAGCTTGATACATTTTGAAGATATGTTGCAACCTATTGCAGAAATTTATACTCAAGTAGGTAGAGAGGACAAAAAAACATTAATTTTGGCTATTATTGAGTATGTTATCACTTTAGAAGTTTGTTGGGATTATGTCAAGAAACCTGGGCCTAAAAAATTGTGGGAATCCCTGGTGAAAAGAAGATCAGAGGTTGTTGAGTTGGAAGAGAAGATAATTAATTATGCATTTGAGAAAGTTGGGTTCTCTTTGACCCCAAATAATTTGGAAACCCTGAAGAAGGTATGCTCGAAGATGTTATGGATGAAGCAAAGAGTAAACACCCTGATGAAAAAATATAAGAAGTAGATAAATAAAATAAGGAAAGAAACTACAAAATCCGTCAGGGGTATGGTTGAGAAATATGGCATGTTTGGTGGACTCCCATCCGGTTCTACATCTAAGTCGAGAAAATAGGTTTTTGTAGAGGTTAAGTAAGATATTCCTTCTAGTATAGGTGATACATACATTCCTCTAGAAACAAATGATGTAGATATCCCTCTGGATATAGGTGTTATTGTAATGACGTTAATTTTCTGCAGGGTCAAAACTGGGTTAGTAACACATGCAAGTTAATAAAATCATCAAGCAATCGAATGCAAAAGATAAAATAACAAGAAATGAAATAAAATAGAAATATCTCACCCATTCCTATGCTCCATGACTAATTTCCATTGCACCTCCTTGGCTTTGTTGTGATAATGAATGCCCTCAGATTTGTGTATGTGAGCAAATTCTATAATGTCTAGCCCTAAAAAAACCTTTGAAGGATTTATAAACAAACTCTATGCAAACTAGAAATTTAATTCTATTATGCAAGTTATTAATAAGCCTAAATTATGATATGTAAGAGATGACAATAATCATATTACCAAAATAATATGATATTAAGAGATGTCGAAAATGAGATCAAGATTGTCATTTTATAGAAAATGCAATCTTGAATGGACGGATGAGATGCGATATTGAGAAATGCCCTAAATCAATGGTTAAGATTCAAAATGGCAACTCTCAATTAGGGTTAGGGTAAAATCCCCAAATATGTGGACAAAATTTAATTTAGGAAATTAAATCAATGATGGAAAATGAACGTGACATTGAGATGAAATTAGTAAATATCAAGAGGATGAATTAGCAAATCAAGTTATTTTAGAAATAACTTAATTTGCGGAGAGAAATGCTATTTTGAAATTAATCTTTTTAAATTAATTCCAAAATGGTGAGTTCATGTGACAGTAAATAATAATAATTTAAAATTATTTACTTGGAAAGAGGGAAGTTGCCAATTTAAATAAAATGCTTTTATTTAAATTTAGAAAGAAAATCAATAAGGCAATTTAATAATTAAGATTATTCAATTGTGGAGGAAAATTAGAAAGAAAGTTGGAGAGGATAATAATAAAATAAATAATAAGAATTTATTTAATTATGAGAAGACATAAATAATTAATGACGTATTAAATAAATAAATAAAGTTTATCTATTTAAATAATCATGAGGAAGTAATAATTAAATAAATTTAGGAATTTACTTAATTATAGAGTGGCATAAGCAATTAGCGACGTATTTAAATAAAAAATGTAATTTATTTATCTAAATAGCCATGAGGAATAAAAGATGTGAATTAATTAAATAATTAAGAATTATTTAATTAATACTTGACATTGGACTATAGGACATAATTAAATATTTTAATTATGTTGAGATGAAGCATGATATAGAAGAATGTGATTTGCGGGTCTAGGCCACTTTTATGTGTCTACATTTGCTTCTCTTTGTCATAATGCAGCTTGTTGCATTGTGGCAAAGAAAACAAGTCCAAAGTATGCCCCAGTGCAAAATAGGATGAGGAAGAATGACGAGAAGGTAGCGGTATGCCCCCTCGAGAGGACAGTTGGGTTCAGAGGACATGAGTGTGCTCTCGAAATGGATGAGAATACTGGAAGATGAAAGACAAAAGTATATAGGAAAGATAGATAAGGATAATAATGATATGGATTAGAAGAAATGTTAGAGAGAAAAAGATGAATGTTAAGATAGAAGACATGGATGCCAATATGGGGAAGGAGATGTAAGTTAATGCGAAAGAAAAAATTCATGTTAGAATCCTTCAATATTTGCCAAGGTACTTAATAGGTATTGCTCGAATCATCATTGGGCGGTAAAAATGACACAAATGGACAACAAACACCAGGGTATGACATAGACCAAGGTGTGCAAGGCCATCCACTTGAAAAATAGACAATCGCAGACAAGGAATTTCCTAACTCATACTAGAGGCCAATTTGCCCCAGTCTTTTAGTCAAGACAATCCAAAGACATCAGTCAAAGAAAAACATAATAGTTCATGAGACGTCATCGCACCTCTAAATCCTTCATGGGACATCCTTGAGGTAGCTAGTAACATGACCAAAAGACAAGATAAGACATAATATCCAAGAATTAACAACCATTCAATTGTATTGCCAATGTTTGTTTGTTGAAGATTAATTGTTTGATAGTTTGACAGTTTTGACGGTTTGACGGTTTGACAGTGCCTAAGGTCAGGAAGGACACATCTTGAAAAGGAAAATGAAATTTTGACGAGGTCCAAATCCAAGAAGGACACATCTTGGAGAGGGCCAAAAAGTGACGAGATTGAAATTTTAACTAATGTTTTGGTAGGTTCACTGATTTTGACTATATGATTGATTGGCTTATGTTGTTTGATTTTGATAAATTTTGACGGTGACATTTTGAATGACTGTTTTGACAAACGCGACCATGTTTGAATTATGATTTTATTTTATCAAGCATAAAGGGACTGACCTAGCATCTCGAGGATTCAAAGATTTAGAGAAGAAGAGGAAAAACCTTAGGCAAAGAGACCTAGATGTAGCTGCCTACACCGAGGAGTTCCAAAAACTAAGCCTTAGGTCTAGGGTGCAAGAAGTGGAAAGCATCAACGTGGCAAGGTATCTAAATGGCCTCAAATGGAACATCCAAGAAGAGTTGAGTCTCTTTACCCTCACCAATCTCCATAGTTGTTTCCAAATGGCTTTTACAGTGGAGAGGAATTTTAAAAAGAAACAAGACTCCAATTCTAAAGCCAGAAGCAAAGGAAGAGAACAAAGAGATCAAAGAGGGCAAAGGGGTGGCTACCAAGGTAGAGGCACTGACCAAAGAAACTAAGGAGAGTTTAAATCCACATATCATGGCAATGAAACACCTTCTAGAGGAGGGTATAACAGAGGTAGAGGTTCTCAAGGAGGATCCACTAGAGGAAGAGGAGCAGGGAGGAGCAATTCCTATTTTGCAAACATGAAATGCTACCATTGTGGCCAAGTTGGACATCCATCCTATAGGTGCCCAGAGAAAGCATCTACATCAAGAAATTAGAAGAGAGTGGCTTATGCACAAGAGGACACCATGAGTCCTAATTCAACTGAGGTCAGTCACATTGAATCGGAGATGGGAGAGAGTCTGATGTTTAGAAGAGTTTTGATCAGACAACTTATCAAGGAAGAACCCAAAAAAAGGAGAGCTCTATTTAGAGTGAGGTGCAAGATACTTGGTAAAGTATGCAAGGTCATAGTAGATTCAGGTTCAACATATAATATTATCTCAGAGGAGGCAGTAATGAAATTGAAATTGGAGAAGGTACCCCACACCAACCCCTACAAGGTCACATGGCTTAACAAAGGGAAAAGTGTTTTAGTGAATGAGCAAGTAACGATGGAGTTTTCCATTGGAGGGTACAAGGATAAGCTATTTTGTGATGTCTTACCCATGGATGCATTTCATCTACTATTGGGAAGACCATGGGAATATGATAGGACTGCCATGTATGATGGAAAGGAGAATACAATCTCATTTAAAAAGGATGGAAAGACTTTTAAGTTGCAGTCACTGTCAGAAGAGGATGAAGAACATTCAAAGACACCAAGTGTTCTACTAAGTAGTGGAAAAGAGTTCCTCAACACCCTACATGAAGGTGGAGAGGGATATGTAGTATTTTTGTAGTCCAAGGAGGAAGATAAGATTGAAAAACCAGTCATACCCGGAGCAATCCAGAATTTACTTGGGAAGTATAAGGACATAGTAAGTGATGCTACACTTGCAACTTTACCTCCTAAAAGGGCTATTAGTCATCAGATTGACTTCATACCTGGAGCATCCTTTCCTAACAAAGCAGCATAGAAGCTTACACTGGTTTAGAATTTGGAAGTGGCTAGACAAGTCCAAGAGTTGTTGGATCAAAAATTGATTCAAAAGAGCATTAGCCCATGTGCAGTACTAGTAGTCTTGGCAACCAAGAAGGGAGGAAAATGGAGATTATGTACTGATTCTAGAGCAATAAATAGAATCACAATTAGGTATAGGTTCCCTATTCCTAGAATTGAAGACTTAATGGATTGTCTTGGAGGAGCTCAGTATTACACCAAGTTGGATCTAAAGAGTGGATACCATCATATCAGAATTAAGGATGGTGATGAGTGGAAGACAGCATTTAAGACAAATGATGGGTTATATGAATGGAGAGTGATGCCATTTGGTCTCTCCAATGCCCCTAGCACATTCATGAGGCTCATGAATGAAGTGCTCAAGGACTTCACAGGGATATTTTTGGTGGTATACCTTGATGACATCCTCATATTCAGCAAGACAACAAAAGAGCATTTGAAACATGTAGAGTTGTTTCTTAGAAGGTTGCAAGAGGAGAAGTTGGAAATCAATCTAGAGAAGTGTGAGTTCTTTAAGCAAGAGCTTGTAT
This sequence comes from Sequoiadendron giganteum, assembly GCA_007115665.2. Classification (NCBI taxonomy): domain Eukaryota; kingdom Viridiplantae; phylum Streptophyta; class Pinopsida; order Cupressales; family Cupressaceae; genus Sequoiadendron; species Sequoiadendron giganteum. The sequence goes on from CM021101.1 coordinate 856,416,885, forward strand.
ATTTGGGCTTTGTAGTGTCCAAAGGATCATTGAAGATGGATCCAAGCAAGGTGGAAGCAAACCTAAATTGGCCTACACCAACCACAGGGACTGAGGTAAGAAGTTTCCATGGATTGGCTCAATTATATAGAAAATTCATAAGGAAATTTAGTGGTATATGTGCACCGGTCCTTGATACAATCAAAGGTGGTCTAAAAACCAAGTTCAAGTGGACACAAGAAGCTGAGAAGGGGTTTGAGAAACTGAAACAAGAAGTGGCAACTCAACCTATACTCTTATTACCTAGTTTTGACAAGTTGTTCACTGTGGAATGCGATGCTAGTGGAGTGGCAGTAGGTGGAGTGTTAAGTCAAGAGGGTAGGCCTATAGCCTTTTTTAGTGAGAAGCTCAATGAAGCAAAGAAGAAGTATTCAACTTATGACTTAGAACTTTATGCTTTGGTTTAGTCACTTAGGAAGTGGAGGAATTACCTTCTACCCAAGGAGTTTGTGGTCTTTACAGACAATCAGGCACTTAGCTATATCAATACTCAAGAGAAGTTGAGTAATAGACACTTGAAGTGGATGGAATACATCCAATCTTTTACCTTCACCATCAAACACAAGAAGAGCCAGATGAATAAGGTAGCAGATGCATTGAGCAGGAGGTTGTTGACAGTGCAAGAGATACAAGTGAAGAGCATAGGGATTGAAAGCTTTAAAGATCTCTATGGAGAGGATGAAGATTTCTCAGAAGCCTATAAGGTATGTTCTGACTTTGAGAACCATTTTCATAGTCAATATGTTGAGTATACATTGCAAAGTGGATTATTGTTCAAGGGGAATCAGTTGTGTGTTCCAAAAGGATCAATGAGAGAAAACCTCATTCAAGAGAAGCATAATGGCAGTCTTAGTTGATATTTTGGCATCAACAAGACTTTAGAACTAGTACAAAGGTTTTACTATTGGCCTAAGTTGGCAAGAGATGTTAGAAAATATGTGGAACAATGTGTTGTGTCTATGAAAGCTAAGGGAGGAGCTAGTAATGCTGGTCTTTATCAACCCCTACCCATTCCTAACAGACCATGGGAGTGTGTGAGCATGGATTTTTTGGTAGGACTCCCTAAGACCAAGACTGGTTTTGACAGTGTCTATGTAGTGGTGGAAAGATTTAGCAAAATGAGTCATTTTATCCCTTGTAAATTCACTCATGATGCTAGCTACATAGCTCATATTTTCTTTAAGGAGGTTGTAAGGATTCATGGCTTACATTTAAGCATTGTTTCAGATAGGGATGTTAAATTCATGAGTCATTTTTGGAAGACTCTATGGAGTAGATTGGGTACCAACCTGCCATTTGGATCAGCTTACCATCCTCAGATCGATGGTCAAACAGAGGTGGTTAACAGGGTGTTGGGTAATCTTCTTAGGTGCCTAACCAAGGAATATGAATAGACATGGGATATGGTCATCTCCCAAGCTGAGTATGCCTATAATGATAGTGTCAATCGAACCACAGGGAAGGGTCCTTTTGAGGTTGTGTATGGAATGCACCCAAGACGTATTTGTGAGCTTAGGAATCTAGGAGCCATGGAGAATAGGAGTGGACATGTTGAAGACTTCACTCACACCATGAAAGAGATTCAGGAGCAGGTAAAGAGGATAGTCATTGAGGCTACTCAAAATTTGAAGGATAAGTTAGACTTGTCAAGGAAAGATGTGCAATTTGCAGTAGGAGACTTTGTCATGGTTCACCTTAACAAATCAAGGTTGCAGAAGGGAATGGAAACCAAGTTGCAAATGAAAAGAGTAGTACCATGCAAGATATTAGCCAAGTATGGCAAGAATGCATACAAGGTGGGGTTACCTTTTGATTTTAGAATTTCACCAGTTTTCAATGTTGCAGATTTGATCAAGTACAAGGGATCAGTCCAAGAGATGGATCAAAAAAGTAGAGAGGTTTTCCAAGATGTTAGTAACATAAACTTACCATGCGAGGTTTCGAGAGCGGTCATGGGCAGGAGAAATCGAAGTTTGAATTTCAAAATAGTGGAATCATATCCGGAAGCGTAGCAAGATCAGAGAATCGACAGTCGAATCAGGAGCTGGAACCGAGTCAAAAGCAAGGTAAGGATGACTAGGATGATGTGGACACTGGCCAAAAAATACAGGTGAACCCTAGGGGAATGGAAACTCCGGCATTTATCTCTTCTACTTCTCCCACCAAAAAAAATGAGAAAGATTGTGGGGGAGTGGGGACCACAGATGGTTTTGGAGGCAACTGCAAAACTTGGACCTCCCTATTTGGGGTTGAACCTAATGGAAAGTCTTCCTTCCCTTCAGTGCAAAATATCTCATCCCCTGGTCGAGGTAAGTTTGCTATTTCCATCCCAGATCTGATTATAGACCATAATATAGCCCTAATGGAACAAACCCTGGTTGGAAAGTTTATGGGTTCTAGACCAAATATTGAAGTGGTCAGGGAATTTGTTAAGAATAAATGGAGAACTAGTGAAAAAGTCTCAGTTGCTGCTCTTCCAAAGGGTTTTTTTGCTTTTGAATTTACTTGCAAAGAGGATATTACGACTGTTAGAGGTGGAGGTCCCTAGGTGATAGGAAAATCGTCCTTGGCTCTAAAGAAGTGGTCCTCCCATTTGGATCTATCGGACTCTATATTTGAGAATGTTCGAATCTAGGTTAGAATTCCAGGCCTGCCCCTGGAATAATGGAGTGAAGACATCTTCATGGGCATTGCGAGCTCCTTTGGTGAGCTTCTTTCAATCAACACAATGACAGCTGCTAGAAAGAGACTGGTTCTTGCGAGGATTTGTGTGGGAGTTCCTCAGTAAGCAGATCTACCATCATTGATAGAGATACAATCTAAGCTGGGTTCCTAGGAACAAAATATAGAATTTGAAACCATCTTGTTTGCTTGCTTTAAATGTAGGAAATCTAGTCACTGGGCAAAAAAATGCCCTCTAAATGTTGCTTTAGAGAAAGAGAAGCCAGTAGAACGTGGAAAAAAAGAATGGAAAAAAAAGAAGAATGACTCTGGAGAAGGAAGGAGGGAGAATAAAGAGCAGGAGTTGGAAAATATAGAAGCTGATAATTAGATAAGCTCCTTAGAGATTGATGTGGTTTTGGAGTACAAAGGTGAGCCTTTTGAGCTTCATAACTTTAAGTCTCTTTCAAAGGAAATAGGTATTAATGATGGCACCTTAGTTGATGAAGGAGATCGGATCCTGTCTCCTTCATTATCTCAAATGACAGTCCCTTCTGAAAAAATTGAAGAGATATCGGGCTTGGAGGATATCCCTAGTGAGGGTCTATCCTTGGTCTTGAAAATCCCTCATCTCTCCCCGTCTTCTGAAATTCTCCCCCCTATGAGTGTGGAGCACCTGATGGAGACCAGCTCTACTATTGGGGTTTTAGAATCCCTTGAAAAATAGGATTACTCAACTAATCTATCCAGTAATGACTTGTGTTGTCAAGAGAATGGAAACATGGATACATTACCTTGGGAACAAAGACTTCCAAATGAAAAGGACTAGCAATCTAGCAGAGAGACAGACAGTCAAGATGAGACTGATAAAGAAGAGAATATATCAAAGAAGAAGTTTGAAAAAAACAAACAAGGGAAGACCCCAAGTGGCATATCTACTAGATCAAGAGGTAAGGTAGATTGTGGAGCAATAAAGAATTCAAGAGGTAAAAAGTCTTCGAAAAAAAAAAAGACAGAATAGTTTTCAAGATATAGCGGATGGTTCTCAGAAAACCATCCTGGAGTGTCTTAACTCCCCCAGAATTTAATGAAGATTATGTCCTGGAATATAAGGGGACTCCATAGCCCCCACAAGCAGGATGTTCTTCGCAACTTTGTTAGAGACCACAAACCTGATATTCTTCTAATTCAGGAAACTAAAATGTCTAAGGAGAAAATTGAAAAGATGAAACTCTTTCAGTACTACAGCAACTAGGGCAATAACTCAAATGGTGCTTCGGGTGGCATTGTTACTTTCTAGAATAGCCACAATATCAAAGGAGATTCGATTATGGAAGGTACGAGCTATATATTTACTAGATTCACTCATATAAGAGATAATTTCAGTTGGATTCAAATGAATATTTATGCTCCTAATGGAAAAGGTATGAGGAAATCTTTTTGGCTGGAATTAGCCTCCATTAGGAGGATTTTTGATAAAGAAGCTTCGATTATTATGGGGGACTTCAATACTCCCTTAATGAATGGTGAAAAATTCGGGGGATCTCAAATTAACTTAGAAAGCAAAGTGGATCTCCAAAATTTTATTGATACTCAAGGGCTGATTGATCTGGATCTTCTTGGAGCCTCCTTCACCTGGTCCAATTGCAGAAAGGGGACGGACCTCATACAGGTCAAATTAGATAGATCTTTGATTTCCAATCATTGGTACTTTGATTACTATTGTTCCCTTAAAGCTCTCACTAGAATAGGTTCTGGTCATTCCCCTATCAATTTCACTACGGATCCTATAAAAAAGAAGAAGAACACTCCTTTTAGATTTGAAAAAATGTGGACCTCTCATCCTGCTCTTAAAGAGGAAATAAAGAAATGGCGGAATATAAGTATTCAAGGAACTGCAATGTTCAGAATTGCCAAAAAACTAAGGGAAGTGAAAAGTAATCTTAAAAAATGGAAAAAGGATTCCTTTGGAAACATCTTTAAGATCAAGTCCGAGCTTCAAATGGATTTGGGAGCAATTCAATTCAAAATACAAAAGGAGGGTTACTTGAACGATTCTAAGGAAAAAGAAAATGAGCTCCTTATGAAGATGCATGACATAATTGGGAAGGAGGAGGAGTTCTAGAAATAGAGATCAAGAGCCCTTTGGCTATCTGCTGGAGATAGAAACACCAGGTACTTCCACCTTTCAGCTTCTAAACACAGAGCTGTAAATAGAATTTCTCAAATTGAAGTGAATGGAACCATATTTGAGGAGGAAGAGGATATTAGGATGCAGGCGGGATCCTTCTTTAAACTTCTTCTCTCGGCTAGTACTGAAATAAACCAGAATGAGCAAGATCAGCTAGTGGAAGCTATACCAAGAATTATCAACCAGGCAAACAACTCATTTATGACAGCAATACCCACCAACGAGGAAGTTAAGCAAGCTATATTTTCCTTTGATGGGAATAAAGCCCCGGGTCCTGATGGTTTCCCTTTGTTCTTCTTTCAATGGCTCTGGGAGATTGTTGAAGAAGATGTGGCTAATGCTGTTAAGGAATTTTTTGGAGCCAGATGTCTTCTAAAAGAGTTAAATGCTACTTTCTTGGTTCTCTCCCCAAGAAATCTGGAGCTAATAACTTTGAGGCCTTTAGGCCTATCAGTCTCTATAATTCCTTATATAAGATCATCTCTATGGTCTTAACCTCTAGAATCTTAATTTTTCTGCCTTCCTTGATTTCTCCCCAACAGAATCGATTCGTTCCTGACAGACAAATCCTTGATTCTATAGTTACTGTTCATGAGAACATTCACTCCCTTATTGAGTCAAAGATTGAAGGCTTCCTCCTTAAGCTTGACATCTCAAAAGCCTATGACAGAGTTGATTGGACTTTTTTATTTAAAATCCTGAAGGCCTTTGGCTTTAATAATAGGGTTGTTCAAATGGTGGAACAACTTGTGTACACTGCTTCCATATCAATTTTGGTCAATGGATCCTCGACCTCCTTTTTTTAGAGTACCAAAGGTCTAAGGCAGGGTGATCCTATATCTCCTATTTTATTCACTATTATGGCTGAAAGTTTAGGTAGGAACCTGAAAAGACTGGTAGATTGTAAATTTATCTCTGGCCTCAGACCTTCCTCAGGTAATTTGGTGTGCTCCCATCAACAATTTGTTGATGATACTATGCTCATGGGTCAAGCTTCTATTTTTTAAGGCAAATCTATAAAGCAGCTGCTTGACAAGTATGGGAGTGCTTTAGGACAGCTAATCAACAATCAAAAAAGCTCACTATTCTTTTTCAATACTCTGGTGCATCGATAGACCAAAATTGCTAGAATTCTGGACTATAAGGTGGATTCCCTTCCTGCCACCTACCTGGGTCTTCCTTTAAGTTTGAAACCTCCTGATTCTTTCTGGTTATTGTTGGTGGATAGATTCAGTAAGAAGCTTGTGGGTTGGAAAGGTGCCCTACTTAGTTAAGTTGGTAAGCTTCAGCTCCTCAAAGCCTCTCTCCAAAATCTTCCTATCTACGCCCTGAGCCTCTTTAAGATTCCTACTAAATTTGCTGACACAATTGAAAAAATTCAAAAAATATTTCTTTGGTCGGGTGTTGAGGAAAATAAAAGAGTTCCCTTAATTGATTGGAATCTAGTTTGTAGACCTAAAAAGAACGGCGGACTTGGGTTACGAAGAATCAAAACTATTAATAAAATCCTCTTGGCTAAGCAAATTTGGAGAATCTTCTCTTCCTCTAGGGAGTGGATAGATATTCTGGCTAGTAAATATTTAGAAAAAAATTGCTCTTCCATTATTAAGAAGGACCCCCTCCTTCCGAGAGGATCAATATTCTGGAATAATATAATTATTGGAAAAAATATTGTGGAGGAAGGCATTGGTTGGCAAGTGAGAAATGGTAACAGTACCAAATTCTGGGAAAACAGATGGCTTTTTATGGAACCCTTGATAAAAATCAATTCCTTCAGAGATTGGGCTGAGAATTGCAAGGCAAGGTTTGGTACTTATGTTAAAGATTATAGAGTGAATGGTAATTGGGTGGACTTGGGCAGAGTCAGTCTAGCCTTGGTCCCCATTTAGACTACTCTGCTAGCTATTAGACTTAGCTTTGAGTAGTTGGAGCACCGTACGGTTTGGATTGATGATCCCTCTGGTAATTTTTCTATGTCGTCTGCTTTTACTAAGATCACTTCTTCTCTGGATCACCCTCCCTTTTGGGCTAAAGCTTGGTGCAAACATTTGATACCTAAAATTAATATCTTCTTTTAGATCTTGCTCCAAAATAAATTGCTTACGATCGACAATCTGTGTAAACGTGGATTTCAAATCCCTAATAGATGTTGTCTTTGCAAGATGGATGTTGAATCTGTGAGTCATTTGTTCCTTCATTTCTCTTTTGCTATTTCTCTTTGGGAAAATTTTACCAGGTTATGGAACCTTCCTTGGGTTTTCCCGTTTTCCATTGAAGATCTTTTTTCTCAGTGGAAAGCCCCAACTAGGAACCCTTTACTTAGGTCTTTTTGGGACCTTTCCTTCCCTCATATTGCTTGGGGCCTTTGGAAAGAACGCAACAATATAATTTTTAGGGGCAAAGAAACCTCCATGGACTTTGTCTTTGATAAAATTGTAAGATCCATTAAGGAAAACTTTAATGTTGTGGCTGAAAGGAAACTCAGGTGCGGAAACAGCTTCCTACACTAATCTCTTAAGGAAAATATGGTGCAAATTCGTTTTAAACCCTTACAATTTTAGATTCGTTAATCTACTTAACAATGATATTGCAGCAATATACCATACATACAGAAAATGAAGAATGACACAATGATTTACCCTGGGGAAAACCTTTCGGTAAAAAACCCCAGCACTCCAAAACCTGCACAATGTATTATCTTCAACACAACGGTTACAACACACTTGCAATGCAAGTTCTTTCAGGAGATTTCCAACACTTGAAGACAAAATGTGGCAGCATCAAAATGTTCCAACAATACACTCACATCACACATCTTCACAACCCTAAAAAACGCTTATATCATGCGCTTCCCTTTTTAGGGCAACTTCCAAAGATAACTGTATCGTGGAAGAGTGTACAGTACTCAACTTTATCAGTTGCCACATGTCTTCACCCGTCATTGAATCTTCCAGACATAGCTCTTACGTGTCATAGGAATCCGTCATAACCGTTTCAGCCATGATCTCCTTACACACAATTCAAGATGCTGACACATCAAGTGGAGTGACACATCAACATGCCAACTAGACATGTACACTCGCACTTAATTACATTATTTGCAAGAAAAATATTTTACAAAACAAATAATAAGAATAGGAATTATCCAAGGTTGAGACACCTTATTCCTAACAGTGGCCCAGAAGGACAGGAAGACCATGAATGTGAAGTACTCGAACTATGATCTACTTGTCACTAAGGAATGGAACATTAATCCTAATCTGTTTCATTCTAGTATGAAGGCCAAAAAGGACAGAGAGGGAGCTTGCTGGACTTTTCCGCCTAACAGGTGGATCAAAGCTAACTTTGATGGTGTGGCTAAAGGCAATCCGAGGGCGGCAGGTTGTGGTGGAGTTATAAGGGATTCCAATGGCAACTTCATTGGTGCGTCTGACTAGGAGGCTATGGATCTTTTTGCCAAAAATTGGCATGATGGTAATTTGACCCTATTTGGCAGGAATGTGGAGCTCAACAAAAATCTCATTGCCAATGTTATGGGATTACCCACTGACGGGAAAAAGTTTTTTAGGGACAGGGCTTTTTCTGATGAAGCTATTACCAGATTTCCCAAAAAGGACAAGGAAAAGCAAAGCTTGGTCAAAATTGCTAATAGTTACTTCGATCCTGACTCCATAAAAACTATATGGAGAAAGGTTCTTCAGGTCATCATGGAGTACATAACTGTGGACAGGTGATTCACTAAAGTCTATGGCTACCACTTTGCTCTTCTCAACCATTTCTAACATAAGGTAGGCATCTCTATCCCCTATTATCTTTACTACTCCTTGAAGAAAATTTTGGAGGACAATAAGAAAAACCCCAAAAGATTCCCCATTCTTCACATTGGGTTAATTAGGCTTATTGTTGAACATCTTCATGTGCCCATTCCTGCTATTTTGGAAACCAATCCAAATTCTAAGAGTGATGATACAGAGCCCAGTGGCTCAGAGTTTTTGCCAAATCCTAGCTCGGTTAGGAAAGCCCCTAGCTTGCTTGCTGGCCCTTCCAAGGAGTTAGGTAAAATCTGTGTTGAGCCTAAACGTGACTGCCCTCCTCCTAAGATTAGCTCTGTTGGTAAAAAAACCCAGGCTAAAAGCCTTGTTTCTTACTCTGAAAAATCCTCTAAGTCGGAGGATTTTGACACCAATAACTTTGAGCATTGTGTTGACCCTTTGTCGGATATTCACATTGATGATAATTCCCCTGTTAACACTGGAAAAGATCCCTCTCTTGATTATCTCAACCTTGCTAAAACCAATTCTGAGTCTCATTCCAAACTCTTGGATTGGACTTTCTCTGAAATCAATGAGCTAAAAATTAAAAATTGGGCCCTGCAAAGTAAGATCGATGAAATGGGTGCTAAGATTGTGGAGATGGATAAGAAAGAAAGTGGATCAAGTAACAGGAACATGGACATTGAAGCTAAGAGCTTAAGGAATACCATCAAAACTGTCGTTGAACAAAACTACTGCATAGCAAGACATAATGCTATTATTATTAATGTGATGACAGAAAAGCTTGACAAAGCCCAGCAAGGGTCTCTGGTGGTGGATCTTCCAGATACTGAAGATAAAAGCCAGGACACATAAGCTAGCATTTCCAGAAGAACCTAGGCCAACTTGAAGCGCAAGGCCCCCCTTACTCTGAAAATGGTTCAAACCTTTAAAAAGGGGGTTAAAGATATGCAAGATATGGAAGTGGAGACAGAGTCTATCCTTAGATCTCTGAAGTAATGGCTAGGGTTTCCTGTGTGCTTTCTCTACTATCCCTTCTTTACTGACCCTTTTGGTCCTTTTTGTTTTGGTGCTGCTAGTTTTTTCTCGGGTAGCTGGTTTTTTTGGTGGAACTTTGGTGTTCTTTTTGTTATCTTGTAAACTTTGTGGTTTTGGGTCCCTGTAAAACTTGTTTTTCCCCCTTTTATCAAAAACATAACATTACCTATTCAAGACAAGCTTCAGGCAGAAAAGGTCTTGGAGTCAAGAGTGCAAAAGTCTACAAGGAAGAAAGTGTACATGGAACACCTTATCAAATGGAAGAACAAGCCTGAATCTAAGGCTACATGGGTACAGGAGGACCAATTGAAAAAAATTGGCATTGATATGTCCCTGATCTCTCCTTCCATTCTTTAGTGTTTGGTAGAGAGGGGGAGAATGGTGCAGGAGTGCCTAGAAGAACACCTAGAAAACACTAGAAATAGGAAATTTTTGTTAATTTTTGTTTTTAATGTGATAAGGTCATGTTGACCATTACAATTGAGTGAGAGACCTACAATTTCTTGGTCAAGAGCTATCAAGAGTGGAAAGGTTGTGAGTTTAGACACTCATGTTTGGTAGTTTCTAGAAAATTGGAAAAGGTGGTAAAAAGGAACATTTTTGTTTGGTTGCCACCTTGTATTTGATATGTCCGACCAAGGAAGGTTTAACCATTTTGGGACAACCTTTATAAGGGGTGCCTCGACCTATGTGAAATTTTGGAAGGCATTTGTATTTTTGTAGTTTTGAAATTTTCATGAAGGAGAAGTAAAAAAATAGTAGGAATAATTGTTTTGTTTTTTGTGTTTCTGATCTTGGTAATGTGTTAATGGCATAACAAGGCATTGACACATGTGTGGGGTGTAGTGTAATTGTCCTCCAAGTTTTGATTGGGTTTGTAGGTAGTTGTTTCATCATTTTAAGCTTTTAATTTCAGTTAACTAGTTTCTTGTTTTGGTTGTTCTGACTGGCTGACAGAAATAAATAGAGTTCTAGACCACTCTTCCCCTCTACCTGGTGTATGGGCTCTTGGAAAAAGTGGCTAGGCTCCATACCTATACTTATAGTAGTGGTAGGAGTCATTAGAGGTCAGGTATTCATGAAATAAGACCTTTCCTAGGCGAGCTAAACAGTGCCCGGCTAGGAAAGTCAAAGGGTGTGAAACACCTAACTTGCAAGGGAGACCTCTCCTTGCTAAACCCCCTAGTATAAAGGTGGATGGAGGCCCTGTAGAGGCCTGGTATCAATGAGGAGGCTTCAACAATCCATTTGATAGGAGAACAAAATAACAGTTCACCGAGTGGTCAAGAAATGGCTCTAAAAACCTTAAATTTGCTAAATTGATGGATAGGCATGTGTACGGTCAAGCAAGGATTGAAACCTTGAAAATATTGAGGTGGTAGCTATCAGGTCCAAGAAACCATTAAAAATATTTGGGGTCCTTTGGAAGAGTTTTGAGAAAATTCGACTTTTCTTGGGTTAGGAGGGCTAATTAGGGGTTTTAGGCTTCTTGCCTTTTTTTTTACCCTAGGTGAAGGTTTGGTGGAAGCGATGGAGAATTGGAGCCTAGTGTTTGTCCAATAACCCAAATAGGATGCTATGAAGCTTGATTCTACATCTCTACACCCCTGCAAGAACCTAACTGATTGTTGAGAATGTTTGACCTTTAGGGAAGATTAAGGGTCAAGGGTGAGATAGTGGCAAAGCACCAAGATTGGTTTGGTAGTTGTGAACTTGGATGAAAGTGGGGATGACCAGTAGAACCAGGGGTACCTATACCTAAGATAGGACCTATAGGTTAAGGTGGTGGAGAGTTCCACCATAGGGGATTGCCTAGGTGAGACCCAAAGCATGGAACAGTGAGTGTTCCATCCAACGCCAGCTTACATCAGATTGGTATCAGAGCAAGTGAAAGGTTTGGGATAAGTGACTTGTATGTCAGAGGTTCAATCAAGTGGTTCCAACACCATGGTGACAAATGCAGAATTGGCAAGAGACCTGACAAAGCAACAAGAGAAGAACAGGCAACTTGAAGTGAGAGTTGAAGAGATGAAGCAATGGTTAGAAGAGGTGGTAGAGGCTGCATGCAAGATGAAGGTATAGCTAGCAGTGGTTAGAGACAAGGGTGAAGATCGGGTTGAGGAGGATATTGAACCAGACCCTGATCCTCCACTAAATGAGGAACCCTTCCTCAAGGCATTGAAGGCTTTGAATGGTAAAGCAATAGAAGGCATTCCCATCTTCACAGGTAGAATGGATGCAGAGTTGGTTATGGAGTGGATAGAAGGAATGGAGAATCACTTTGAGTGTGATGGATTAACTAAGGCACAGAAGGTGAATATAGCAAAATCAAGGCTAAGGGGACAAGCACTGACTTGGTGGAAGTTCCTACAAAAAGAAAAGGAGAATGAAAGCAAGACACACATTTCAAGTTGGAAAGCTATGGTGTATAAAGTGAAGGAGTATTATCTACCTGAAGACGATGAATTCCAATTGCATAAGAAGAGGAAAAACCTTAAGCAAAGAGACCTAGATGTATCTGCCTACACCGAGGAGTTCCAAAAACTAAGCCTTAGGTCTAGGGTGCAAGGAGTGGAAAGCATCAAGGTGGCAAGGTATCTAAATGGCCTCAAATGGAACATCCAAGAAGAGTTGAGTCTCTTTACCCTCACCAATCTCCATAGTTGTTTCCAAATGGCTTTTAAGGTGGAGGAGAATTTTAAAAATAAATAGGACTCCAATTCTAAAGGCAGAACCCAAGGAAGAACCCAAACAAAGGAGAGCTCTATTTAGACTAAGGTGCAAGATACTTGGTAAAGTATGCAAGGTCATAGTAGATTCAGGTTCAACATATAATATTATCTCAGAGGAGGCAGTAATGAAATTGAAATTGGAGAAGGTACCCCACACCAACCCCTACAAGGTCACATGGCTTAACAAAGGGAAAAGTGTTTTAGTGAATGAGAAAGTAACGGTAGAGTTTTCCATTAGAGGGTATAAGGATAAGCTAGTTTGTGATGTCTTACCCATGGATGAATTTCATCTACTATTGGGAAGACCATGGCAATATGACAGGAGTGCCATGTATGATGGAAAGGAGAATACAATCTCATTTAAGAAGGATGGAAAGAATTTTAAGTTGCAGTCACTGTCAGAAGAGGATGAAGGACACTCAAAGACACCAAGTGTTCCACTAAGTAGTGGAAAAGAGTTCCTCAACACCCTACATGAAGGTGGAGAATGATATGTAGTATTGTTGTAGTCCAAGGAGGAAGATAAGACTGAAAAACCAGCCATAATCGAAGTAGTCCAGAATTTACTTGAGAAGTATAAGGACATAGTAAGTTATGGTACACCTGCAACTTTACCTCCTAAAAGGGCTATTAGTAATCAGATTGACTTCATACCTAGAGAATCCTTGCCTAATAAAGCAGCATATAAGCTTACATCATATCAGAATTTGGAAGTGGTTAGACAAGTCCAAGATTTGCTGGATCAAAAATTGATTCAAAAGAGCATCAACCCATGTGCAGTACCAGTAGTCTTGGAAACCAAGAAGGGAGGAAAATGGAGATTGTGTACTGATTCTAGAGAAATAAATAGAATCACAATTAGGTATAGGTTCCCTATTCCTAGAATTGAAGACTTAATGGATTGTCTTGGAGGAGCTCAGTATTACACCAAGTTGGATCTAAAGAGTGGATACCATCATATCAAAATTAAGGATGGTGATGACTGGAAGACAGCATTTAAGACAAATGATGGGTTATATGAATGAAGAGTGATGCCATTTGGTCTCTCCAATGGACCTAGCACATTCATGAGGCTCATGAATGAAGTGCTCAAGGACTTCATAGGGATATTTGTGGTGGTATACCTTGATGACATCCTCATATTCAGCAAGATAGTAGAAGAGCATTTGAAACATGTAGAGTTGGTTCTTAGAAGGTTGCAAGAGGAGAAGTTGGCAATCAATCTAGAGAAGTGTGAGTTCTTTAAGCAAGAGCTTGTATATTTGGGCTTTGTAGTGTCCAAAGGATCATTGAAGATGGATCCAAGCAAGGTGGAACCAATCCTAAATTGGCCTACACCAACCACAGGGACTGAGGTAAGAATTTTCCATGGATTGGCTCAATTCTATAGAAAATTCATTTAGTGGTATATGTGCACCAGTCCTTGATACAATCAAAGGTGGTCTGAAAACCAAGTTCAAGTAAACACAAGAAGCTGAGAAGGGGTTTGAGAAACTGAAACAAGAAGTGGCAACTCAACCTATACTCTTATTACCTAGTTTTGACAAGTTGTTCACTGTGGAATGCGATGCTAGTGGAGTGGGAGTAGGTGGAGTGTTAAGTCAAGAGGGCAGGCCTATATCCTTCTTTAGTGAGAAGCTCAATGAAGCAAAGAAGAATTATTCAACTTATGACTTAGAACTTTATGCTTTGGTTCAATCACTTAGGAAGTGGAGGAATTACCTTCTACCCAAGGAGTTTGTGGTCTTTACAGACAATTAGGCACTTAGCTATATCAATACTCACGAGAAGCTAAGCAATAGACACTTGAAGTGGATGGAATACATCCAAGCTTTTACCTTCACCATCAAACACAAGAAGGGCCAAATGAATAAGGTGGCAGATGCATTGAGCAGGAGGTTGTTGACAGTGCAAGAGATACAAGTGAAGAGCATAGGGATTGAAAGCTTTAAAGATCTCTATGGAGAGGATGAAGATTTCTCATAAGCCTATAAGGTATGTTCTAACTTTGAGAACCATTTTCATAGTCAATATGTTGAGTATACATTGCAAAGTGGATTATTGTTCAAGGGGAATCAGTTGTGTGTTCCAAAAGGATCAATGAGAGAAAACCTCATTCAAGAGAAGCATAATGGCAGTCTTAGTGGATATTTTGGCATCAATGAGATTTTAGAACTAGTACAAAGGGTTTACTATTGCCTAAGTTGGAAAGAGATGTTAGAAATTATGTGGAACAATGTGTTGTGTGTATGAAAGCTAAGGGAGGAGCTAGTAATGCTGGTCTTTATCAACCCCTACCCATTCCTAACAGACCATGGGAGTGTGTGAGCATGGATTTTGCGGTAGGACTCCCTAAGACCAAGACTAGTTTTGATAGTGTATATGTAGTGGTGGAAAGATTTAGCAAAATGAGTCATTTTATCCCTTGTAAATCCACTCATGATGCTGGCTACATAGCTCATCTTTTCTTTAAGGAGGTTGTAAGGATTCATCACTTACCTTTAAGCATTGTTTCAGATAGGGATGTTAAATTCATGAGTCATTTTTGGAAGACTCTATGGAGTAGATTGGGTACCAACCTATCATTTGGATCAGCTTACCATCCTCAAACTGATGGTCAAATAGAGGTGGTTAACAGGGTGTTGGGTAATCTTCTTAGGTGCCTAACCAAGGAATATGGATAGACATGGGATATGGTCATCTCCCAAGCTGAGTATGCCTATAATGATAGTGTCAATCGGACCGCAGGGAAGAGTCCTTTTGAGGTTGTGTATGGAATGCACCCAAGAGGTATTTGTGAGCTCAGGGATCTAGGAGCCATGGAGAATAGGAGTGGACATGCTGAAGACTTCACTCACACCATGAAAGAGATTCAGGAGCAGGTAAAGAGGATAGTCACCAAGGCTACTCAAAAATTGAAGGATAAGTTAGACTTGTCAAGGAAAGATGTGAAATTTGCAATAGGAGACTTTGTCATGGTTCACCTTAACAAATCAAGGTTGCAGAAGGGAATGGCAACCAATTTACAAATGAAAAGAGTAGGACCATGCAAGATATTAGCCAAGTATGGCAAGAATGCATACAAGGTGGAGTTACGTTCTGATTTGGGAATTTTACCAGTTTTCAATGTTGCAGATTTGATCAAGTACAAGGGATCATTCCGAGAGATGGATTGAAAAAGTAGAGAGGTTTTTGAAGATGTCAGTAACATAACATTACCTATTCAAGACAAGCTTCATGCAAAAAATGTCTTTGAATCAAGAGTTCAAAAGTCTACAAGGAAGAAAGTGTACATGGAACACCTTATCAAATGGAAGAACAAGCCTGAATCTGAGGCTACATGGGTACAAAAGTACCAGTTCAAGAAGATTGGAATTGATATGTCCCCGATCTCTCCTTTCATTCTTTAGTGTTTGGTAGAGAGGGGGAGAATGGTGCAGGAGCACCTAGAAGAACACCTAGAAAACACTAGGAATAGGAATTTTTTGATCATTTTTGTTTTTAATGTGATATGGTCATCTTGACCATTGCAATTGAGTGAGAGACCTACAATTTCTTGGTTAGGAGCTATCAGGAGTGGAAAGGTTGTGAGTTTAGACACTCATGTTTGGTAGTTTTTAGAAAATTTGAAAAGGTGGTAAAAAGGAACATTTTTGTTTGGTTGCCACCTTGTATTTGATATATCTGACCAAGGAAGGTTTAACCACTTTGGGTAAACCTTTATAAGGGGTGCCTCAGCCTATGTGAAAGGTTGGAAGGCATTTGTAGTTTTGTAGTTTTGAAATTTTCATGAAGGAGAAGTAAAAAAACAGTAGGAATAATTGTTTTGTTTTTTGTGTTTCTTATCTTGGCAATGTGTTAATGGAATAACCAGGCATTGACATACATGTGGGGTGTAATGTAATTTTCCTCCATGTTTCGATTGGGTTTGTAGGTAGTTGTTTCATCATTTTAAGCTTTTAATTTCAGTTAACTAGTTTCTTGTTTTGGTTGTTCTAACTGGCTGACATAAATAAATGGAGTTCTAGACCACTCTTCCCCTGTACCTGGTGTATGGGCTCTTGGAAAGAGTGGCTAGGCTCCATTCCTATACTTATAGTAGTGGTAGGAGTCATTAGAGGTCAGGTATTCATGAAAGAAGACCTTTCCTAGGCGAGCTAAATTGTGCCCGGCTAGGAAAGTCAAGGGGTGTGAAACAGCTAACTTGCAGGGGAGACCTCTCCTTGCTAAACCCCATGGTAGAAAGGTGGACGGAGGCCCTATAGAGGCCTGGTGTCAATGAGGAGGCTTCAACAATCCATTTGATAGGAGAACAAAATAACAGTTCACTGGGTGGTCAAGAAATGGCTCTAAAAACCTTAAATTTGCTAAATTGATGGATAGGCCTGTGTACGGTCAAGCAAGGATTGAGACCTTGAAAATCTTGAGGTGGTAGCTATCAATTCCAAGAAACCATTAAAAATATTTGGGGTCCTTTGGAAGATTTTTGAGAAAATTCCACTTTTCTCGGTTTAGGAGGGCTAATTTGGGGTTTTAGGCTTGTTGCCTTTTTTTAACCCTAGGTGAGGGTTTGGTGGAAGCGATGGAGAATTGGAGCCTAGTGTTTGTCCAATAACCCAAATAGGATGATATGAATATTGATTCTACATCTCTACACCCCTGCAAGAACCTAACTGAGTGTTGAGAGTGTTTGACCTTTAGGGAAGATTAAGGGTCAAGGGTGAGATAGTGGCAAAGCACCAAGATTGGTTTGGTAGTTGTGAACTTGGATGGAAGTGGGGATGGCCAGTAGAACCAGGGGTAAATATACCTGAGATAGGACCTATTGGTTAAGGTGGTGAAGAGTGCCACCATAGGGGATTTCCAAGGTGAGACCTAGAGCATGGAACAGTGAGTGTTCCATCCAACCCCAACTTACATCAAATGGCCTTGGTAAAAGATAGGAGACATGGATGGCTTGGACTAGGAGAATTATCATATGGTCTCGAAGGATGATGTTGCATAGTGAAAAGGAAGCTATGAAGGTAATGACATGATATTCAATGAATAAGGTAATGAACAAAGGATAGACATGTCAAGAGTTTTCTCAAAGCATGACTTATGTTTCTATTTTAGTCCTTATCAAGATCAAAGTCGAGGGGAAAATGGATGAAAAATGATAGGGTTTAGATGGATAGATGGAAATGTCATGTGAAGGGCATGGGGGATGAGATGAATTTCCCCCAAGTGTAATGGTCCACATAGATGATTTATTCTTACATGACGCCTATTTGCTAGGTTTTCATCATGGTACTTATCCAAAGCACTTGTTTGCCAGGTTTTCACCATTGGACGAATTTTTTCTCTTTACTATTTTTGGTATTTTTTGATTATTTTGGTGTCACCAAGACGCCTTCTTGCTAGGTTTTCCTCAAGGGATGATTTTTTTGATTTTTTGATTTTTTGATTTTTTTTGTTTTTTTGCATTTTTGCCAGATAGCCTTGACACTTTAAATGACCATTGACTGTGTTGAATCCTTTGATGGTGCCGATGTAGAGAATGGTGCCATGACATCCCAATATTGGCCTTTCTGAAGCAGTTTCCTTGTTAGGATGATAGCGCTTGCATACAACTTATTAATTCCATTGTGATCCTTGTTGATACTAGAATTGGCCTTATCTAAATACACACATCATGATAGAGTGCCATGAGATTCCTTATGATAGAGAATTGCTGCCAAGATGTGACGGATTTGTGACATGGGATGTTTGGTCTTTAAGGAGGATGTAGGATTATGATGAATGATGGTAGACATGCACGATTTGGTGGGATGTTTGCATGTAGCCATTTTTATTCTCCAAACTTGGGTTAATGGATGATGGAGGTTGGATTTTTTATGGCGTTTGGAACCAACACTTTTATATGTCTTTCTTGATGGCCATTTTGAAGGAGGTGGACATGTATTATATGTTTGATTCCTCTTGTGTTGTGGCTCCACATTTTTATTGACTTTTGGATTTGGCATGTTTTCTTTGCATGATTCATTCTTTTCTTGACTTGATCCATTTTGTTTTAGGATCCAATTTAGCTTTATTTGTCCACTTGACTTTTTGTCTGATTCCATGGCCTTTGACATTTGGTTTTGGATTTTTTATTTGTAAGACTTTTGTTGGTTCCAAATGGAAGGTTTATTCATGATGGAATGACGATTTGGGGTGTGGAGGGAAGGGGTATTGGCAACAATCTTATGACAAGGACTACTCATGACACCCATTTTGACATTTGTATTAGATAAATTTTCCCCCAATATCGAGGAGGTACCACTGACATAATTATATTTTTCGACTGATGAATAGCCAAGACCTTTATGTTTGTAATTTACCTAAACTTGTACTAATTCAATAATTCTTTGCTCATGTAGGCCTGCTCCTTTTCCTTGATAATGCATGTTCTGATAGATTTTTTTGGAAATGGGATAATTGTTACTTTGGGAACAAGATTCTAACCCATCCTTATTGTGGAAATTAATACTTGAAATATTCTCCTCTATAAGGAAGCCTGCTTTGAAAAAATATTGATGATCCTAATTGATAGGATGTTGTAGTTTCACTCACATGTTGGACAGATTTGTGATTAATATCTTCAGTCTAATTTGGTGACATGTCGGACTCCTATGATTCTGCTGGTGCTTCAAATTCTATGTCAAAATCGTCTTCATGGTCATTTTCATAGACTCCACTGAATTCAGCTATAGCTTGATCATTTGCAAATATGTCCATGCTAGGAGACTCTTGTTCTAGTGGTAGATCATCTATGTGTCCCATGGAGGCAAGTGTCTCACTTTTGAAAGTGTCAATATCCAAAGTTTGGATAGGGTCATCTTCAAGTGTTTGATCGTGATTGGCATAGAGGTCAAGGAGTGGATCATTTTGGACTTCTTGAACAAAGATGGGTGGATTTTGAATGTCATGATTGGAAATAATATCTTGACCAAGGATAGGTGTCTTTGGTATGCCATGATTTTCCAGGAGGACTTCTTGAATGGATTTAAAGATAGGGTCATGGGATGGAATACTTTGATATTGACATGACGATGATGTTATAATGTTGTGTTGTGGACTTTCCTTTTGACATGTATGCTCAAGTTTATGAGATGGGATGGGACTTTGGAGACTATGACCAAATGTGCTTTCATGACCAAATGGAATGTATTGGAATGGATTGGTGTATAATGGACTAGGATATGCCATGGGTGTTTGGACTTGGTTGAGGGATGATGGGCTAGGATAGGACATGACTGCATGACAAGGATATGATGTGGATGGAGGACTAGGATATGACGTGAATGGAGGATTAGGATATGACATGGGTGGAGGACTAGGATATGATGTGGATGGAGGATTAGGATATGAAGTGAATAGAGGACTAGGATATGACATGGAGATGTGGAAGGGATGAGAGTATGACAGACTAGGATTGATGGATGGTTGGTTTACCTTGTCGAGGTTAGGGTGGGTAATGAAATTTTGTTGTGACTTAGTGTTGTGGATGGTGCTAGGGGACCCTTGATAGTAGATGGATAGAGGACCAAGACCCATGGATTGTTGGTAAGATGGATAGATGGATGGAGGACTAGAGGTTTAGGTGAATTTGGACTTGGATTGGAGGTATAGAGTTTTGAAGTCCCTAGCCAGTTGTGCTTGACCATTACTAATGAATTGGCATTCAATTCAACTAGCAAGCATGGCATAGTGACTTGAAGACATGATGGTGGATGGAATGAGACAAAGACTATGCAAAGTGATAATCAGGGAAAAAAAGGAATGTCAAATGCAAAGTGGTAATGAGTGCCTAAAATGAGTGTCCTCTGTCAGAAGACTTTTAGGAAAGATTTTTTAACCACTCAAAGTTTGGCCAGTGTCTCAATTTTGGTTGTCAAAGGAATGGTTTGAAGGATACAGTGACAAGATGACAAAATGATAAGGTGAGATTTCCACACTAGACTTATGAGTTGGAAGTAGCTCACCTAAGGACAATGAATAAGGACTGATTTGTTTTGACTTGGTCCAATGACAATGTATTTTTGAGACAATGGTTTGACAAAGGAAGGAAAGTTTTCCTATCCCCAAAGGTGTAAATTGGAGGCCTTAAGACTTTGCCTATGAAGATGAGGATGACGGATTGCAAGCTAAATGTAAATGCAAAGATGGATGACTTAGACAAGTGTTGGTTTTGGTTTGGACAGAGGCTACTAGAAAAGATGCAAAGAAATCCTGGTTACAAATATTTGGCCTCGCATTTCTGATAGCAATAATGTTTCTCAAATTGATAGGAAAATGTGGCGTTTTAGCTTTTAAATGTGCTGCAGTGTCAAATGCGTCACTATAAGAAGCAGTTGCATTTCAGACAGGAAAATGTGTTGTAGAATACTTAGATGCATCACAGATTTTTGAAAATGCGTTGCAATATGGAAAATGCATTGCAGGTTTTAGTAGGTGTTCTGTAAATGGAAAATGTGGCACGAGAGAAAAATTGTGGTGAATGACAAGAAATTGTGGCATTTCAGATGGTGATAGTGACTAGACAAAGCATATGCGGCTCAAGAATAGGCAATTGCAGTTCAAAATGATGAACGCGGTGTTTAAAATTTTGAATGTGGCTCAACAGAGCGATTATGACTCCGAAATGAGCAATTACGGTTTGACAGGATGATTGCGGCTTAGAAAGTATCAATTGCGACACAATATGGTGAATGCGGTGTGATATTTTGTAAATGTGGCTCAATATATCATATGTGGCTTGTTAGAGCAATTGCGGCTCAACGTACAACAATTGCAGTTTGACAAAGTGCTTGCGGCTCAGAATAAATTTCTGTAGGTTGACCATTTTGTTCTAGATTTAGGCAAGTTTGATGGTCATTTGTTGAGTTTGTTGATTTAGACAAGACATAGAATCTACAACATTGAGTGTATGTTCAAGGATCGAGCATGACCCTTTTTTTTCACTGATATTTGAACAAAAGGACACTTCAAGCAGACTCACTCTTAATAGTCAAAGGTTTATCATAGCAATCACAGCCCACAGCTTAAAATCGCGTTGACTCACACAACCATGTCACCCCCTAGAGGGTGCTCATGTTTTTGTCTTTTCCAAGTGCATAATCAAGGTGACGGAAGTGGATTTTGAATCCCCTGAGCAAACAATCTATGATGATTATATGGTGAGTGTCTTGGGGGCAGATTCTTCCCTCCCCTTGCACTTAGGTTGAAACAATGTCTGGATACTGACATGGCTAGCTTTCTACACTATGGTTCATAGTAAAAGTTTTTGTTCGGCGAGGCAATAGATAAACTCCCTCAAGAGACCTCCCAATCTTTAGAACAAAGATTTTGGGGATGGTTATCTTGCCACTTCTGTTGAATATGGGTTTCGCCAAAATTCACTTTTGATTATAGTGGGTTGGAAAACCTGGCTTTGGTTGTTCCCACTTAGGTCATTCCTGTAGGGTAAGTACTTTTTCCCACTACGGCAGGCCTTCTAAAGGATTTAATAAAACAAAAAAATGCATAAATATAAAATTGGTAAGTCTGGTTTTTTTATCACCCAGTAAAGGGGAGAGCATATACCTATTACCCAATCAAGCACAGCAAATAAGTGGTTCATTTTTAAACCCAAATGATGATTTTCTACACTAAGTGAAGATTTTGCTTCACAACAAGCATTGGGTTCATTTTAACCAAAAAAAAGAAAAAATTTGGTGACTATCCTAGGATTGATAAATTTCAAATTAAAGTGTCTATCCTAGGATTGATAAATTCCAAATTAAATTGCCTATCCTAGGATTGATAAATTCCAAATTAAATGTCTATCCTAGGGTTGGTTCATGTTAATCCCATCAAAAAAAAAAAAAAAAATGTTTATGGTCATGTTGGATCCAGATAACAATTTTAAAAATAAAAACAACCAGTCATTTGTGGCTCGTCAGAGCAGATACAGTTTGAGGTCTATCAAATGCATTGCATCTTGTTGAATGTGTCATTCACGAGCTCGTATAGGTTATGACAGGGTGTATGTGTCGTTCACAATCGCAAATGCGGTGTGATAGAGCACTTGCGTCGTGTAGGCCTGCGGTTACATCGTTTCATACTCTTGTGCCTGCAAAACAAAATCTGAGGCCGTACAAGAACCTACAAAATGTGTTAGTGGGTCGGGTTCACCAATGTAATGATGTTAATTTTTTGCAGGGTCAAAACTGGGTTAGTAACACATGCAAGTTAATAAAATCATCAAGAAATCGAATGCAAAGGAGAAAATAACAAGAAATGAAAGAAACTAGAAAGATCTCACCCATTCCTATGCTCCATGATTGATTTCCATTGCACCTCCCTGGCTTTGTTGTGATAATGAATGCCCTCAGATTTTTTTATGTGAGCAAATTCTATAATTTCTAGCCTTAAACAAAGCTTTGAAGGATTTATAAACAAAATCTATGCAAACTATAAATTTAATTCTGTTATGCAAGTTATTAATAAGCCTAAAATATGATATGTAAGAGATGACAATAATCAGATTACCAAAATAATATGAGATAAAGAGATGTCGAAAATGAGATCAAGATTGTCATTTTATAGAAAATGCAATCTTGAAAGAATGGATGAGATGCGATATTGAGAAATGCCCTAGAATCAATGGTTAAGATTCAAAATGGCAACTCTCAATTAGGGTTAGGTTAAAATCCCCAAATGTGTGGACAAGATTTAATTTAGGAAATTAAATCAATGACGGAAAATGAATGTGACATTGAGATGAAATTAGTAAAAATCAAGAGGATGAATTAGAAAATCAAGTTATTTTAGAAATAACTTAATTTGTGGAGAGAAATGCTATTTTGAAATTAATCTTTTTAAATTAATTCCAAAATGGTGAATTCATGTGACAGTAAATAAAAATAATTTAAAATTATTTACTTGGAAACAGGGAAGTTGCCAATTTAAATAAAATGCTTTTATTTAAATTTAGAAAGAAAATCAATAAGGCAATTTAATAATTAAGATTATTCAATTGTGGAGGAAAATTAGAAAGTGGGTAATTTTAAATAAATGATTTTATTTAAAATTAGAAAGAAATTTGTCCAGAGAGGATAATAATTAAATAAATAATAAGAATTTATTTAATTATGAGAAGACATAAATAATTAATGACATATTAAATAAATAAATAAAGTTTATTTATTTAAATAATCATGAGGAAGTAATAATTAAATAAATTTAGGAATTTACTTAATTATAGAGTGACATAAGCAATTAGCGACGTATTTAAATAATAAATGTAATTTATTTATCTAAATAGCTAGGAGGAATAAAAGATGTGAATTAATTAAATAATTAAGAATTATTTAATTAATAGTTGACATTGGACTATAGGACATAATTAAATATTTTAATTATGTTGAGATGAAACATGATATAGAAGAATGTGGTTTGCGGGTCTAGGCCATTTTTATGTGTCTACAGTTATAAATGATCCTTTGAAGATAGAGAAACTAAATGAATAAAAAGTTGAATTGGAGAAGCATGATGTTCTCCCTCTGGGAAAAACTAAAGGAGAAAAAGATAAAGGTGAAGGTGAAAGGAATGAAGAAAAAGGAGGCAATGATGAAAAAGAGGAAGAAGAAAAAGAAGAAAATGGAAAAGGAGAAGAAGAGAAAATAGAGGAAGAATAAAAGGTAGAAGAAAAGGAAGAAAGAAATGGGGAATCTGTCGGGAACAATGAAGAAGATCAAAGACAGGTTGTAGAATCTCAAAGGTCCCCTGAAGAATCCTCCTCTAGCAATGATGTTTTGGAAGGATTTTTATCCAAGTAGGTCAGGTTTCATCTAGTGATTCCTCTAGAACTTCTACAACTCTACATGATTCAAGGCAGTGTGGATCTGGATAAGATTTCTCTTGTTCATAAATTGGTGTTAGGCGATGCATTGCATGCATCTGGAAGAAGAAAAATTCTAGAAACACATCAAAAGGGGATAGAGCTTATTAATGATGCCATCAAAGCTTTGCAAGAGGTCACCTTGGTACATTAATGGATACTTCTCTCACTCTGGTAGAGAATATAAAACTTTTGTTGGTGTAATTAAATATTTTGTACCTTGTCCTAGGTCATAATTACACCTTAGTTAAGTTTACTTAGGGACCACATAGGAGTTGTTGGAGAACTTCCACCTTTGGTGGACTTATCATGTTATCACTCTATCACCTCCACCTTTCATGGACATATCATGTGATTAGGTTTCCACCTTTTGTGGTAGATCCACTATTTGTGGTGGTTATCACATTATCACCTTTCCACTTTAGGTGGAGTGATAGCTTTTCATTGTTGTCTCATGTCATAAGATTATGACACTTGTCATAATCTTATGCACTCCTATGTTCTCACCTTGGCTATATAACCAAGAGGTCTCTACTACATTTGTACACACATATTGAAGCATTATCATTGACATTGAATACAATTTATTCTTGTCACATTATTTTCTCTCTTCTTTGTGTTTTCTATTTGGTCCATAGTTCTTGGCATCCATAGCCAATTCTAACATGGTATTAGAGCATGTTTGATTCTAACATGGTATCAGAGCATGTTTGATTCTAACAACTTCTATTGAACTCCTTTAAGGAGTACGCCTATGTACTTGGTGAGAAGAAAAGGAAAGAGGTTGAAGAGAAATTGGGAGAGAAAAGGCTTTTGGAACTTCACGATAAGTTTTCTCTGGCACACACCAATTTTGAAAAGAATCTGGAAGTTGTGTAGGATTGTGAGTTTGAAGAAAATATTGTATTTTCTTGCTGCATTAAGTGGATGGATGCCACTCAAAATATCAAGGATCTCATGGACTCCATCGAGTCCCAATTGACTATTGTCTCCCGTATTTATAGTGCATCCAAAGATAGAGACGGGACAACCTAGAATGCCATCTCTGCTCATAGAGAAAAATTCCTTAATTCTACAAAATAAAAAGGATGGTATCATCAAAAGATTCAGACAGCTAGGTGACCTTGTGAAAATGGAATACACTTAAGTTGCCACTGCTTTGGTGAATGCAAAAAAATTAGAGAAGATCAATCTGACTCCTAGTACTCTGGATGATGCAGAAGAAAGTTTGATGGAACTAGAATCTTTGAACATGATGTTGATATCTATTAAGAGGAATTGGGAGAATGGTAAGGCCGCATGACAAGTTATTCTCAAAGAGCTTCAAGGCTCACCTTCCTTTGGGTAGTGTTTTTCAGTTTTCATACTTTTTGGACTGCCCTTTGTCCTTGATGTCAAAGAGGGAGAGAAAAGCGAGAGAATTTTATGGAGAGTATTGTACATAGGAGGCTTGTAAATTATTTTGGCACATGTTGTCATCAATTATAAATGGGTAGATTGTTGGAATAATGAATAAGAATATATCATTATGCAAATTTTGTGTTGTCATTGATGTCACCACATTATATGAATTGCAATTGTAAGTTTAAGTTCAAGGTTGATCTGATATTCTAAACCGGTATGTAGAAATGTCCTATGATATTTTGGTATGCAATCCTCCACTGATGATTATCATTTCTTATAATTTTTGTAATGGTTTGTGGATGTTGGAAGCTTGTAAGTTTAGAACCTCATGTGTTCTGGTGCTCGTACAGTGAGTTGGCATTACTCTGTTGTTACATTTTTCTATTAGGTCTATCTTTGGCCGACCTATTGTTGTAATAAATTATTTTTTCACTGTGGATGTATGTGCAAACTATCTTAGGTCCATGCAAATGTATTGTAGCATGCTACACACTTGAATTGTTTTTGTTTGTATAAAATTGAAGCTGACAGTTAATCTTTTTAGTGAATAAGGGATGCATCTAATTAGGCCAACCTAGTTGATTATTGTGGATGAGTTACATATATATATTGGATGCTTTTGAGATTGAAAGGTGTAGAATGATTTTGAATACGAATCAAGCTGAATATATTTTTGTTGGTATATGAGATTACCAAGCTTTAAAGGAACTGAATCAGCACTTGTTAGGTGTAACTTCATCAGTTCATTTTTTCATTGTAAGCCAATGAATCTATATAGGTAGTGAGCCTCTCATTTTGGACAGTGAGTCCTAGCAGTGAGCCACCCTTTGTAATATCTTATAACTGGTTATACTATATGATGTAGGAGCATCCCAAAGACCGTTCATCATCCAACCTAGACCTTTCAAGTGTGTGGACCTATTATGTGACTTGCAAAGCTTAAGAAACCATTTCATAAGGATGCAAATTCATTGAGGAACCTTCATTTTGATCCACATCATGTTTATCCAAGAATAAAATAAGAACCATATGTTTTGACCGACTCTTACATTTTTCATCAACTTTGGGGTGTGAGACCTCTTGAGGGTGACGCGGACCTTTTCTAGAGTTAGGAATTGATATATATATGCATTGTGTAGTTTCATTAGGGATTCAATTAGGAAGAAGTAGTGATATAGTAAGATCAAATATAAATAAGGGTTTTGGCCCGCATGTAAGTTTGGGCATAGAATTGAATCATTTTTTACTTTGTAAGCCTGAAGGCAGGGCATGTTTCCAGTGAATAATTGAATTTTTTTCATATATTCATGTGTGATTGTTGCTCCAATTCTTTGAGTTTCAATTGTGTTCACTCTTGTTGCAAGGTTGGATAGTCCTATTATGGGACCCTCCATCTTTGACTACACCAAGTGGTATCAGAGTGAGTTTTTGAACTCTGGGAGAGGAGAGCGAAGTTGAGCAAGGAATTTCATAAGATCTTTTTGTGGATAGATTGTCAACTTGAGGCAACCTACTTGTGCTTGTCAACAATTCAACAACTGTGAGGTAGTTGTAACCTTGTATCTAGATCGTCAACTTGAGGCAATTGCATCGGATCTTAGGAAGAGATACCGCCAAGGAGAATTCATACTACTATATTAATGTTGCATGAAAGATGGATGAGATGATGGAAATAATGCAAACAATGAAAGTGATATTAGATGTTGTTGAAGAAGACTAAATAAAGGGCTTAAACCCTAGACATAATGATGAAATTGATGATGATGAGGTTCAAGCTATCAACCTAACTGAAGAAACCTCAAAAGAGGAAAAACTAGATCAGATGAAGATGTTGAAGGATATTTCAAAAATGGGAAAGACACCTAAAATGGAGATGGGTATGTGCAGGATCATCATGCAAAAAATAGACCCTTAAGTGGCAATAAAAAGACAAAAAAACAGAGTTAGACAACTTGACGTAAAAATTTGAATAAGTTATCTATATTATTTCAAAAAAATGTAAAAATAGAATCTGTAGAAAATTGAATGTAGTTTCTAAACTATTAGACCTTTATTTAAAAAATAGAAATCTATTTGGTGAAAATTTGAAATTTCAATGCAGTAGTATTTAAATTTCAGGGTAAAAATAAGAAGTAGGTGTCTGTCTGACCACCCTAACCACAATAAAATGATAATATTTTTTATAATATTTTAGATATAAGTAGAAGAATCATGTCTCGATGTGATGCATATTTTTTTATAATTTTTTTCCAAGTAAATAATTAATTATGATTTTTTTATTACAACTTTTAAAAAGTATAAAATCTCTTTTGTCTAACCACCTTAACTTGGTTAAAAAATCGTGAAATTCAATTTTGTTTTTTTTTAATCCTATAGTATGCTAAGCATAGAATGTGACAGATGTTTCGGATTCAAAAAATGTGATACTGTTTGAAAGTTATAGATGTTTTTCAATCAGCCTATCAATTAGGACTTTATTCGTAATTCTAATAAAAAATGAATTATAATTATTTATTAAATTCAAAGTAAATAATAATTTATATTGGTGGAAAGTTGAGAATCTCCTCTAAAAACCCTTTTCGTTTCATCAATTTTGGGTTAAAAAAATTTGTCATCCACATGGGTCATCATATGGCTTATATGTTGCCACTTTTTGGCCCATCATGATCCTACACATACCCAGATTTTGAATTACACCAATAACCTAAACCCTAAAGAGTTGATTTATTGGATAAATTATATTGAAATATACTTCAAATATGAGGAAATTGAAGATTCGAAGAGAGTGAGATTTGCAAAGACCAAACTGAAAGGACATGTTGCAATATGGTGGAAGGAAGTTCAATTGGAGGGGAATAGAAAAGGTAAAGAGAAGATTGTGAAATGGGATAGAATGGTGATAAAACTGGAGAACCATTTTATACTTGCAGACTATGAGTTGGATTTGTAGAAGAGATTGCAATACTTGAGGCAGAAGGAAAATACTATGAAAGAATACATTGAAGAATTCCATAAGATCATTATCAGGACTAGACATAGTGAAGCAAGCAAGGAGAAAGTGGCAAGATATATCAATGGGATGAGAATGAACATTCGGGAAGAATTGATTCTGGTGAGGGTGAATTCGGTAGAGGAAGCATATCATTTTACATTAAAGGTGGACAAAAATCTAAATAAAAGACATGAACAGAGGTAGAGAGGAAGAGGAGGTAGATTTCAGAGAGGAAGTTTACATTCTAGAGTAGAAAAACCATACATGCAGAGAAAAGAAAGGATAGAGATTCATACTACAAGGAAGAGAGGGATTCAAATTAATACCATAAAGGGAGAGATGACTGAAATTCTTATCAAAACAATATAGGAGGCTATAATTCTTACCGCAATTATGGATACTAGAGATATGAGAAAGGATATGATAAGAGAAATTTCAGAGGAACCTATTTGAAGTGTCTAGGAGAATGACATAAAGTATTTGATTGTCACCAATAAAGTAAGAAGGTTTAAAATCATGCAAGAACCGGATATGTGGAGGAAGAACTAGTGGGACCACCGAGTTTTGGAGGAAGTACTGGGGTGATCCCACAATAATGGGTTACACTTTTTGGCCAAACTTGACATTGAAATCAACATTTTTCACTAGATCTTCACTTTTGTACGCCTATAGAAGCTAAACCATTAAGAATTTGAAGATGAAGCAAACTAGTTATTTGTGATATTTTGTGTTTAGAATCTAATTATATTTTTTAAAATAATTAAAAAAACAATTGTGAATTATTTTATGTAGTTTTTATTAACTTATTTTTTTTTACTAAACATCATTTTCAAAAATTTATGCTTACTTTCAGCTGCATAACTTTTTTTATAGAAAGCATACAATTCTAATTTTTTAAATACAATGTTTTCACACCATTATCTAGGGGATGGATATGTTTTCATAATTTTTTGTTGCATATATATTTTTTAATTAATTTTCTAATTCAGAGTAATTATAGTTTGGATATATTATACTTTCAGCTCCATAATTTTTTTTGTATTCATTTGAATTATCTTATTCTTTTTTTGTTGGAATAAGGACATCAATAGCTAGTGTACATGAATTTTTAAGAATTTTTTTTCTCTCATTTCCTATTTTTCCGTATGTGTGAAATAAAGACCTCGATGTTCATTGAAAAACCTACATTCACAAGAAATAAAAAATAAATATAATAATAAAATTAAATATATTTAAAATTATGCTTTTTGGGAAGCTTGTAATAAGGACTAAGTTTTTACAAAAAAATAATTTTAAATAAATTCATTTGATCCCCTAAAAGGTAAATCAAAAGTGGTTTTTTATCAGTATTTTGAGGTGTAGAGGAGACTCCATTATATGTATGGTTTAAAACTAGTGGCTTTCTATCCAAGGGGGTTTGATATAAGTAGGTTTGATCAAACCCTCTTCAATTAAAACCCTTCAAATGGAACCCTTTTAAGGCTTAAATCATTATATTTTCTAAATATATGTGATTTCAGCAAAAATCAGGATGTCCCAAAAAGTGTAACCCATTATTGTGGCAGCACCCATTGAGAAGGGAGAATCATTATTCGTGAGGAGAGCACTGTTCCAGAAGAAAGAAGAACCTAAGGAATCACCATAGAGGAAAATTTTGTCCGAAACTATATGTAAAGAAAGAGGAAAGTGTTGCACAATTATCATTGATAGTGGTAGTACCAATAATCTATTTTTTGAGGAAATGGTGAAAAGTTGAATTTGGAAAGAAGAAAACATTTGAAACCTTATAGGATAGCCTGGATTCAAGGTGAGCATGAGATACTAGTAAGTGAAAAATATCTAGTAAATTTTTGTAAAGGATCGTATCAGGATGAAGTGCTATGTGATATTATGCCAATGGATGTATGTCATATGTCGTTGGGTAGACCTTGGCAATATGATAAGAAAGATATACATGATGGGATAAAGAATAGTTACACCATAACATCCAAAATAAAGAGAATCACCTTGAAACCTTTGGAAGATGAACTTGAAAGTGAAGTATGTGGTACAACTAGAATCAATTTGGTAGATGGAAGGAAATTTTTGGATGGATTGAGACAAGACAATATGTCTTTTTCTTTGATTCCAAGGAAGTGCAGAGCCCTAGATGAAGAAGAATCACCAAAGAAGGAAGTCATTGAACTATTGAGAGAGTACCAAGATCTTGTATCAGAGAATGTGCCTAATGGATTACCACCAATCTAGATTATTATTCATCATATGGACCTTTTTTCATGAGCTAGCTTTCCAAACAAAGTTGCACACCAAATGACACCATCAAAGAATGTAGAGCTAAACAAATAGATAAGGGAATTGCTGAAGAAAGGATTCATCAGAGAGTATCATCCCATGTGTAGTACTAGTTGTACTTGCACCTAAGAAGGATGGAGAATGGAGGATGTATACAGATTCGATGTCTATCAATAAGATCACAGTGAAGTATAAATTCCCATTTCCTAGGATGGATGACATAATGGACAGTTTGAGTGGAGAAAAGTATTTTACCAAGATAGACCTAAAGAGTGGATACCATAAGATTAGGATCAAAGAGGAATATGAATGGAAGACTACTTTCAAGAAAAATCATGGATTGTATGAGTGGTTGGTCATGCCATTTGGACTAACTAATGCACCTACCACATTTATGAGGCTAATGCATGAAGTCTTGAATAAATTCTTAGGTAAGTTTGTCATTGTTTACCTAGATGATATTCTGATTTTTAGTAAGACTAAGGAAGAACATTTGGACCACATCAAAAAATTATTTATGAGGCTAAGGGAAGATAAGTTGTTGATAAACATCAAGAAATTTAGTTTCATGAAGGAAGAACTAGTGTATTAAGGATTTTTGATATCTATGGAAGGATTAAAGATGGACCTTGAGAAATTTAGAGAAATAGTTAAATGGCCTACACTTGTGAACATTGGAGAGGTAAGATCATTCCATGGACTAGAAATATTTTACAAGAAGTTCATCACAAAAAATTAGTAGCATTTGCACACCTATGACAAAGACAATGAGGGGTGATCAAAAGGAATTCAAGTGGACATTTGGAGCACAAAAGAATTTTGATTTGTTGAAAAAGAAGGTGACAGAACAACCCGTGTTAGCACTACCATACTTTGATAAGGTATTCTAAGTATATTGTGAGGATAGTGGAAGTGCAATAGGAGTTGTGCTAAGTCGAGAAGGGAGACCAATAGCTTATTTCACTAAGAAAATGAATGATGCCAAGAGAAGATATTCAATTTATGATTAGGAATTCTACACAATAATACAAGCCTTGAAGAAGTCGAGACATTACTTGTTGCCTAAGTATTTTTTGTTGTATACGGATCATGAATATTTATGACATTTGAATAGTCTAGGGAAGTTGAATGAGAGATACATGAGATGGGTAGAATTCTTGCAGAGTTACACATTTGTGTTGAAGCACGAAAGTGAAAAATCAAACAATTTTGTGGATGCATTGAGTAGGAGAAGGAGTTTGTTGATAGAGATGAGAACCGAAGTATTGGGTTTTGAAGAACTAAAGCATATGTATGAGGATGACATCAATTTTGTTGAGGGATAGAAGGATTGCAAGGAACCTATAGAGATTGATAGAAGCAAATGGGTGGATTATTTCATTCAGGAAGGTATGTTATTCAGGAACAGTTATATATTCCTAGAAGTTCAATGAGAGAAAATTTGATCAAGGAAAATAATTGCGGAGGAAATTCGCAAGACATTTTTGGATTGATAAGACCATGGTAGTGGTGAGTGGGAACTATTTTTAGCCATAGAACTGTATAAGGATGTTAGGAAATATGTCCAAATTTGCAGGATTTGTCAAGTTGCAAAGGAAAATAGTCAAAACATTCAAATTTATACACCATTGACATTATCGAAGAAACCATGGGAAGACATTAGCATGGATTTTGTGTTGGGATTACCAAAGACACTAAGAGGATTTGACTCTATATTTATGGTTGTGGATATATTTTCTAAGATGGCATATTTCATACCTTGTAAGAAGACTACTGATATAATACATGTTGTAGACCTATTTTTCAAGGATATTGTGAGATTACATGGACTACCAAAGAGTATAGTATCAAATAGAGACACTAGATTCATTGGATATTTTTGGAAAACATTGTGGAAGAAGATGAAGAGATTTGAAGTATAGTTCAGCATTTCACCTGCAAACAGATGGACAAAAAAAAGTGGTAAACAAGATTTTTTAGAATTTTTTGAGGTGTTTTGACTAAAGGTAAAGTAGTAAATTGGGACTTAATAATATTGCAAGAAAAATTTGCATACAACAGTTCAGTAAACTGGAGCATAGGTAAGACACTATTTGAAATTGTGACAGGACAACAACTTAGAGGAGTAGCAGCGCTAAGGGATATTAGTATGGAGAAAAATGGGAGTGTAGAGGAAGAATAATTTGTAGGATTCATGGAGATAATGCATACTCAAGTTAAGGAGCATCTGGAGAAGATGAGCAATACATATAAGGAGAAATCAGATAAGAAGAGAAGACATAAGGTGTTTGCAGTAGGAGAGAAAGTAATGGTATATCTAAGAAAAGAGAGATTTCTAGTTAGGACATATAATAAGTTAAAGATGAAGAAGTTTGGACCTTGTAAAATCATCATGAAGTTTGATTCAGGAAATGCATATGAAGTGGAGCTACCAAAGGAATTTGGCATATCACCCATATTCAATATTGCAAACCTATATCAGTATCATGAAGGAGAGTCGTGGAGGATAGAGAAGTTGGTTTGTCAGACTAGATAACACACCATCTAGAGGAAATTGAGGAAATTTTAGATAGCATAGTTGGATGTATCACCATAGGTAGGAAATACAAGGAATATCTAATCAGATGAAAAGGAAGACTAGAGGAATATTCATCATTGATTTCTCAGGCTGAGGTGGACTGCATCGATTTTCCTCTAATGTAGGAGCATCCTAGAGACTGTTCACCGACCAGTCTGGACCTTTCAAGTGTTTGGACCTATTCCATCACTTGTGGATCTCAAGAAACCATTTCGTAAGGATGCACATTCATCAATGATTCTTCGCTCCAATATGCATCATGTTTATCCAAGAATTAAACAAGAACCATATGTTATGACTAAATCTTACACGTTTCATCAACTTTAGGGATTGAGACCTCTTGAGGCCGAGGCAAACCTTTTATGGAGTTGGGAATTCATATATAGCCATTTTGTAGTTGCATTAGGGAGTCAGTTAGCAAGAAGTAGTGATATAGTAAGATCGAAGATAAATAAGGGTTTCGACCTGCATGTAAGTTTGGGCATGGCACCAAATCATTATATACTTTGTATGCCTAAAGGCATGGCATGTTTCTAGTGAATAATTGAACATTTTTCATATATTCATGTGTGATTGTTGTTCCACTTCTCTGATTTTTCATTGTGTTCACTCTTGTTGCAAGGTTGGACAGTTCTATCCTAGGACCCTCCATCCTTGACTGTACCACTAAATTGTGAGTTAATCCTCAACGTGGTTTTTCCCATTTTAGATTTTCCACGTAAAAGTCTTGGTGTTCATGTGTTGTGTGCTTTTATGTTCTGTTAATTATCTTTCTCATTCTTAATATTATATGCATTGGATTAATTGGATGGTGTTTTTTCAATAATGGAGAATCGTTCACCCACAAAGCAGCCCCCCCTCTGGAGTGTCTTGGGTATTCAACAGGATCAACCTGAGACCTCCCCATATACCCCAAAGTCTCAGCGATTAGAGAAAATATTTTTCGAGGAGAGAATTACTTTGCACATTCCAAAACTTCAACCATTATAGAAAACCTTTGAAGAGGAACACATTCCTTTCAATGTCATGGGTGACCGTAGAAATGTCACCAACCCAAAACCGGGAGTGAAAAAACTTACCTATCCTATTGCTATCGACCAAGATGATGATAATCCTATGAAAAATACTTCACCATCCCACTTACCAACCTTCAAAGGTTTATCCTCAGAAGACCCTGACCAATTCCTTTTTTATTTAAATTTTTTTTGTTGGCCGTATGACTACAAAAATGATAACTAGAAACTAAAGCTCTTTCCCTCTACTCTGAAGGATGCAACAATGTGTTGGTTTATGGGATTAGATTCAGGGTCGATATCCACCTAGGATGACATGGAGACTAGTTTTCTAGAGAAATACCAAAGTTATTGTAGAGTCAAAGATAGGAAAGAGGAGTTATTCAAACTAAGACAAAATGAAGATGAAATTTTAGAAGATTAATTTACCTAGATAGGTTCATCTTCTTATCTAAATGATGTGACAAAGAAGCCATAAGTATGAAAATTTTGAAGACCATATTTCTCAAAGGACTTGATGAAGATTCTAAGAAGAGTCTAGATTTAATGGGAAAAGGAGATGTGTCCCAACTTGTACTTGAAGATATCACTAACTTATGTCAAAAATTCTCTTGTACTTGAGGAGGTATTTGTAACACTACACTTTTTAGAGGGTCTAATGAGATAGGAAAACTGCTTGAAGAAATTTCAAATCTCAAAAGTGGCATTCTTGTTCAATTAAACACCACATTGGATGGAATACAAACCAAAACACGTAATCCTAAGACCTTATCCATCTATTGTCCTAGGTGTCAAAAAAAATATCTCTTAAGAGAATGTCCTTTGGACAAGACTGATGTTTTCCAAGTTTGTGAGAAGATTCATGCTATTGATCGATGTGAGATCCTAAGTGAAATCAAGAATTCCAAGAAATGGACATCTCAAGTTGAGGAGGTCAACTATGTAAATCAATGACTTGGAGGGAATTTCTCTTATGTCCAGAATCTCAATCCCTCCTAGTGGCCCATAAATGATTGGAATAATAATCAGTGGGTGACACCTTGGCCTCAAGAACCACCTAATTGGGGAGCTTATCCTTCAATACCACCTAAGTGGGAAAACCAGTCCTAGGGAAACCCTCAATGGCAGAACCAGACTCAACAACAATGGTATCCTCCACAAAATTATGTGCCTTAATGGCAGAACCGGACTCAACAACAATGGTATCCTCCACAAAATCATGTGCCTCAATGGAATCAACCTCAAAATCAATTTTATAGTGGGCCAAGAAGAATGCCTAATCCACAGCATAATCTTTTACCAGCTCCTCAGAACCCTCAACAAAATGAGCAAGTCAACCAGCCACAACTTCTAGTGCAACCTATCCCTAATCCAAAGAATAATCATCAAAATACCCCAATGTATTCTACGGAATAGGAAAATGTGATTGGACAGAATGCTATCCATTATGGAAAACTATAGTTAAGGTCAGGGAAAAAACTCCAATAGCTTACCATAGTTGAGATCCTAGATGAGCCAATTAAAGAATCTACTAAAATGACCAAGATACATTCCACACTTCTAGAGAAAAACCTAGTGAGTAATCAAGACAAGACCCTTCCACGATCCTCATCTAGAACTTATGAGTTACCTCAAGAGGAGGGTAGCTAGCATCCAACTAATCTTTTAAAGGACTCCACCTTAAAAGATAAAACTCAAGCACCTTTTTTAGAGCATCTCAAACCAACTATATTGAACAACTCTCCGAAAATGACCTTATCCATCAAAACTACACTGATACAAGAGATTAAGAAACTCAAAATTGAGGTTCCTTTGTTACAAGTAACTAAAGAGATTCTTGAACTAAACCAACTGATTAAATAGTTGTGCATCAAAACACCAGGAAGGAAACCAAAACGGATTAATATTGTTCACTTAAATGGTTACCTAGCTGACTTTTTGGGTGGAAAAACCATAGCTCTAAAATATGATGATCCAAGTAGTCCACTTATAACAGTGACAATTAACGAGGCAAAAATACCTAATTCATTTTTGGAGCTAGGTTAAACCATTAATGTAATGATGGTCAATGTAATTGAAAGGTTGGGACTCGCTGATTTTGTCCCACAACTACAGTGTTGCAAATGGAAAATCAATCTATCGATATTCCCAAAGGTTTCATAGAAAATGTTCTTGTTAACGTTGATCGTTGGGAATATCTAGTAGAATTCCAATTAATCCAATCCCTCACACCCAAGGATAGTTATCTGATAATCCTAAGAAGACCATGGCTAGCTATAGTTATAGCCAAGATTGAATACAAAGGGGGAGGAATGACCATTTCACATGGTCCTAATAGAAAACATTTATTTTTGTATCCTCCATCTAAACCTGTTGAACATAATAAATTTTGGGTTGATGAACTGGATGGTCCTAACGAACAAGAGAATCTAGCCTCACTTTCTATGGTATTCATTAAACAACATGGTGAATATTTTATAAGATGCATTGGAAAAAAATATGGAAAACCTTACCATGGACTCAAGTGATAAATAAATGTTAGATGTAGACGAGATTCTAGGGGACCCAATCAACATTGATCACACTGAATTTGATCACACCAACTTCATGGGATTACCATATCCTCTAGCTAATATCATTCCAAAAATGGATCACTTCTTCGAATATATTGTTAGACTCCATAAAATCATACCACATAGTTTTCCTCTCAACACTTTGACTAGAGAATTTAATACTATCACCTCCAACCGTCCAAGGGTCAAAACCATCATGTTATTATCAGGAAAAACTTTGAATATCAATAGTTGGTTGATAGATCTAGAAGAGCATATATTGTTTGATGTTTTGTTGAATAGATATAAATATTTTTCTTGGGATTATACAGACATGAGGGGAATACAACCATTTTTTTGCACCCATCACATCTATACTAAGGATGTTCAACCTATTCATCAACCACAGTGAAGGCTCAATCCTGCTTTGAAAGACATTGTTAAAACTGAAATTGAAAAACTCTTGCAAGTAGGATTTATCTATCCCATTTCTGATAGCAAATGGGTTTCGCCTTTGGTAGTGGTCCAAAAGAATAATGGGAAGTGGAGAGTGTGTGTCTATTATAGGGAACTCAACAAGGCTACCCATAGAGATTACTTCCCTCTATCGTCTATAGACCAAGTCTTGGACAATTTAGCTAGAAAGAAATATTTCTCATTCCTGGATGGGTTTAGCGGATATAACCAAATACAAGTTGTAGCTAAAGACCAGAACAAGAAAACTTTTACTTGCCCCTGGGGAACATTCACATATCATGTTCTTTTGTTTGGGCTTTGCAATGCTCCTGCAACATTTCAAAGAGAAATCTTGGTCATATTTGCTAAGTTGGTGAATGATTGTGTGGAAGTTTACATGGACGACTTCAGTTTATATGGGTCAAATTTTGATGAAGGCCTACAAAACCTGGATAAAGTATTGAAGTGATGTGAGGACCATCGGTTATCTTTGATTCATGAAAAATGCCTAATAATGATGGAACATTGAATATTATTGGGACATCACATTTAAGCTAAAGGGATAAAGTAGATCCTAAGAAAATTGAGGTAATACAACAACTTGAGACTCTAAAAAACCAAATTGGCCTTAAAATTTTCTTAGGACATGCTAGATACTACAGAAGATTCATAGAAAATTTCAGCAAGATTGCAACCCCTATGTTTTTGCTTCTCCAAAAGAATGTAGATTTTATCTGGACAATAGAGTGTCAATCATCATTTGAGATCATTAAGGAGAAACTCACCTCGGCTCATGTCCTACATGGACCTAATTGGAACCTTTCGTTCCATATTTATGCAAATGCTTCTGATGATGTTATTGGATCGGTATTAGGTCAAGAAGATGAGAATGGGGGAAAGTATGCTATCTATTTCATCAGTAAAAATTTGATTCCCATTAAATGTAATTACACCACCATGGAGAAAGAATTTTTAGTTGTAGTACATGCAATCAATAAATTTTGACATTACATTATAGGGTACAAAGTAACTGTGTTCACAGACCATTCAACCATCAAGTACCTAATGAACAAACTTGTAGTAAACAAAATGATAATTAGGTGGTTATTGCTTCTATAAATATTCAATGTAACCATTATTGACAAACTTGGAAAGTTAAACATAGTTACAGACTTCTTATCTTGGATCAAACAAGATAATGGAGATTGTGCTCCTGTACAAGATGAATTCCCAGATGAAAATTAGTTTTCCATCTCCATTAAAACCCCTTGGTTTGTTGACATCGCCAACTACTTGGCCACTTCAAAGTTGCTACCAAATTTTATGTCAAAATAGAAGAAACGCGTCATTTGAGAAAGCACTTTGTTTAAATGGATTAATGGGATATTATTTTGATTTGGTCCTTATATGGTTTTATGATGTTATGTGAGGGAAAATGAAACATATAGCATTCTTAGAGCTTACTATGATGACCCCTCTGGAGGCCATTATTCTACCAAGAAGACGTCCCATAAGATTTTGGGTGTGGGATATTGCTGGCCCTCTATGCATAAAGATGTAAAAAAAATAGGTTTTCCACTGTGATGAATGCCAAATAGTAGGGAGACCCACTGCATCCAATGAAATGCCTCTCCAATTTCAAGTAGTCATTCAGCCATTTGAAAACTGGGGATTGGATTTTATCAATCCTATATACCCCCCTTCACAAGGTAAAGAGTATATTTTGGTCTATACTGACTATCTGACCAAGTGGGAAGAATTTTAATCTCTAAGAGTCACTAGGGAAGAACAAGTAGTTGGCTTCCTGTATAATAAGATTTTTCTCAAATTTGGAGCCCCTAGAATAATTGTCATAGATCAAGGACCCTAGTTTATGTCAAAAAAATTGTTAGCTTTCACTGACCATTTCTAAGTGAGCCATAAAAAGTAATCACCTTATCACCCACAAGAAAATTCTCAAGTAGAAGTCACTAATAAGGAGTTAGAGAAAATTTTAACAAAAATAGTTTCATCAAGGAGAAAATACTAGGCCAGGAAACTACCTGAAGTCATTTGGGCTTATAACACAATTTGGAAATCAACCACTGGTTTTTGTTCGTATAAGTTAGTTTTAGGGAGGAAACCTCTTCTACCCATTGAATTTGAACTGAAAACCCTGAGAAAAACAATGGAGTTAGGTTTAGATCTCAAACAAGCCCAGGTTGAATGAGTCCTACAGCTTACTGAATTAGATGAACTTCGTTTAGATGTTGTCCACCAAACTGATCTAGTGCAATAATAGTAGAAGACCAAGAATGGTAAACATGCAAAGGAAAGAGAGTTCCATAATGGGGATTGGGCACTATTATTCGATTTCCAATATAAATATAACCAAGGGAAACTAAGGACTCATTGGCTGGGGCCATATGAAATTTCTAAAGTATTTCCAAATGGAGCAGTGCAACTCAAACCCATTGATGGTGACATTGAAACCCTCTTAGTCAACGGTCATCGATTACGCATCTACCACAAACCTATCAATAAAGAGGAATTTACAAAGATGGTAGAAATGCAAGGAAAAATTCAATGCATTGCCTCTGCTATGGTGAAGCCAATGTAGTTTTCATTTTGAGTCAAAAAAAAAATTGCATGTGTATGTATTTACTTTACTTCAGAGCCTTTCTTTTGAATTCTTCATCTTTTGGACTTGGCTAAATTTTGTTTCCATCTTGCAAGACTTTATTTTAATCAAACACAAATTTTGGTGCATCTTGCTATGATGCTCTAGAACTTGTTGGCTCAATTGTTGAAA
Organism: Sequoiadendron giganteum; assembly: GCA_007115665.2. Classification (NCBI taxonomy): domain Eukaryota; kingdom Viridiplantae; phylum Streptophyta; class Pinopsida; order Cupressales; family Cupressaceae; genus Sequoiadendron; species Sequoiadendron giganteum. The sequence goes on from CM021101.1 coordinate 856,457,302, forward strand.
TGCTCTGGAACTTGTGCACCCCACAGGTGTCATTCCTAGTTTTATTCCTACAGTTTGGCACATCTTTCAACAATGCTCTGAAAATTCTAAGTCCAAAGCCCTTCATTTTTCTTTCTCCTCTTGGTGGCATCTCTCAACGATGCTCCAAAAAATTTATTGTTGCATTTCGGCTACATCTTTTAGAAATGCTCTAGAATTTTGATGTTTCCCTTCGCCGACATCTTTCAGCGATGCTCTGAAAATTCTACTTTCTTCCTCCGACTGCACCTTTTAGCGATGCTCCATAAATTTTGTTTTTTCTTCCGGCTACATCTTTCAATGATTCTCTAGAAATTTTGTTGTTGCTTCAGCTGCATCTTTCAGTGATGCTTTAGAAATTTTGTTTTTTCTTCTTGTTGCATCTTTTATTGATGCTCCAAAATTTTCATTGCTGCATTTCGATGGAATCTTTCAGCGATGCTAAAGAATTTTCTTTTTCACTCTAGCTAAATCTCTCAATGATTCTTTGAAATTTGCTACTTTAATTTTTTGTTTTGATTGCATCTCTCAGCATGCTCCAGAATTTGTGTTTTTCATCCCGGCTACATCTTCCAGCGAAACTTCCATACTTTTCTAAATTCCCTTCTTTTTTTAATTCTTTGATAATTCCAAGTGTCATACACATGCTCAATTTTCCCACCACCTTAAAAATCCACGCCCTACACTGCCACATTTTATCATAATAAATAAAAATTATTATGACTAATTTCAGTCATAATAATTACAACATTAATTAGCCATCCCATCTCCCTTCATGTAATAAATTTATCACCACCCTCACCATCTCCTCTGATTATACTATTACGTTAGCAAAGGTAAGTGATTTTCAAATTGACGACGTGACGTAAGGTATGTACAGCTTTTACTTTAAGTAGGTAATTATTTTGAATATAAATAAATAAACTGGCATGTACCGCCACCCTTTTTGAACTTAGTAATTTGTTTGGACTGTACTCTCACTTCAAATGTGGCAATTCATGCACCCTTTTCCATGCAAAGTCATAATTTCATTACAAAAAAGCCAAATGCCATAATTAATTCATATCAAAGTACGAGTGATTGAAGATGTTGTAATTCATTTAATTTGTGTATCATTTTTGTTTAAATAGTCTTTCACCTTTTGAACACCATGAAATTTAGAAGAAACTAAGCAGAGTCAAAAGAAAGTGACAGCATGGGAGAAGCCAAGAACTTTTGCAGATAAGTTATTGGCACTAGGTAAAATTTCAAAATTGTTTCAAAGGGTTGGATGGCTAGAGTTTATGAAGAAGTTTGAAGGGAAAAATGAGAATTTGGTTAAAGAATTTTTAGAAAACTTTTCATGTGGGCAATCAATTTTGCATGGGAAGAAATTCAAGGTAAGCCCTCAAGTCATTTCTTGTCTATCTGGTATTAAAAATGAGGGTGTAAATTTGTCAGCAACTACAAATATTTCCTATCAAAAAATGGTAGAGCTCTTCAGTGGGGAAGGGGAACCTTGAAGCCTTTATCAACTGTAAACACCTGAGGGAAAAATAAAGGGTTTCAGAGAATGTCCATTCCAGAGCCGTGGAGAATAGCAGTTGCCTAGATAATCAAGTATTTCACTTGTGAAGGGAAATTTTCCATAGTATTTGGTTCCCCTTTTTCAATTATTAACCCATTTGCACCATGGCATCGAAAACCTTGAATTTAGAGTCAATCTTCTCATTTTTTTAGTGATTCCATTGTTACTATGATTGAAAAGTTTAAAATTGGGTCGGGTTCACTAAAACATCACAACCTCATACATTTAGTTTGAAAATATCATTTCTTGAAGAAAGGGAGAACTGAACAAAAATGGCAAAAATTCGTTCAAAAATTTGAGAACCCTGTGCCAACAAGACATATAGAGGAAGGAGAGCCATCTAGTCTAGTAGCTCAAAATTCTAAGGGGACTCCTGATAATGAAACACCGGAAAATATGATAAACCCTTCAAACCCTCAAGAAGAACCAATTTCACAAAATGTATCAGAGGCTCCAAAAAAACCATAAGATATGGACCTATAAGAATCAGAATACAAGACTTCTTGTCCCTATTAAAAGGGAAAGGGGCCTAGGATAGAGGAACATGAGCCTTTCCCTTTGAGAAGAAGCAAGAGATTTTCTTCTAAGATTACTTATATTTTGGCTTGTGATCAACCACATATCCGTAAAAAGAAACGATAGAGTGGGTAGCCCCAAGAAACTATTGCACAATCATGTGAAAAAGAGGCTCAACCAAGTGTAGAAACAACCCAGCTAGGAGAATTTGGAAAGGAAAATGTCTCACTTGAGACAAAACAGGAAGAAATAAGAGAACAACTATCAAATGTTTTAATTATTAAGGATGAGCCTCTAGAATCATTTTCTCCTTTTCGCCAACCAATGGAAACACAGGAAGGTGATGTGGCTCACCTAAGTGAAACTTTTCCTTTCCCAATTACCAGTGATATTGAACCAGACCCACTAGAGGTGCATGATAAAGAAAATGTTATTGATGAAAATGTAGAAGCTTTTTTTTCTCCTATATGTTCTAATATACAAATTGAAAGTTTGGATAATATGAAAATAGAATTAGATGAGTTGAAAACATAAAAGGTTCAGTTAAAATTCAGTCTATAGTAAAATGAAGAACAAATAAATCAACAACAAGAGGAAATAGATGTACAAACTATAATTTTGAAGAAAAGAGATCAAGAAATCATAGCTTTGAAGGCTCAATTGGAGAAAAAATATAAAATCATTGGAGAGTTGCAATTTCAGGTGCAACAATGGAATGAGGAAGGTAAACGGTATTTGATAAAAAAATTTGAAAAAGACAAACAAATTAAAGGTTTAACTGATAATTTAATGCCAACTCTCCAAGCATTTGCAGAAAAATAAGAAACACAAAAAGATGAACTCAATGCTGCTTTGAGTAGGATTGTTGAGCTCGAACAAGACTTGCAATAAATTAAGATAAAGCCACAAAGGGAATTGAAGGAAATACAAACTGAGCCAAGCAAGATGGAGTAGTTCTAAGTCCATATTCCTCCAATGTTGAAAAAATGGATGGAAAGATGTTATTTCCTAAAATAAGAAGGGGTAGAGAATGACAAGATAAAGAAGGAAATGGTTTTGTTAAAAGAATCATATGATAGGCTTTATTAGGCTAAGATGCATTCCAAATTAGGGAACTATTGTTATGCTGTAGGAAACCATCTAGACAGTATTCTATGTTTCTGAATGAGCAACTGTTAAGATGGAAATTATTGATAGTTTCTTTCCATCTACCTCATTATCCAGATGATGAGGAATTTTTAAAATCATTTAAAGAGTCAACACCTGCTCAACATAACCTACTATGTGAATTCTTTGTGCATAATTTGTTCTTAGAAAGGCATATTGATTTCTTTGTTAATCTCTTTGTTTGGGAAGTTTAGCTCAGAGCATTCATGTCCACTATTCAAAATTAGAATTAATGGTAGAAAAGGACTAGAGAGTATTTGCAGGCAGAAAGGACTATGGGGCTTTAGATGAGGTGCCTCAATAGGAAACCCCTTGCTTTTAAATATCAATTCCAAGGCATGAAGAGTTATGAAAATGTGAGGAATAAATATAATGATAACCTTCAAATCTGTTATGAGAATTTCATAGCCCAGGGGCCAAGATTGATCAAAAAAGTATGGAGTTCTTGGAAGGAGCGCTACACTCCTATGTTGATCTATCTTAAAAAGAGGGAGGTGATCTCACCTACCAATATAATTTGGTCCTACAAGAGGGCAAAGGCACTAACAAAAATACTTCAGCAACTTAAGACCAAATGGATAGGAATGAAGTATAGACCTCCATTACTTCTTTCACCACCCCTACACTACTTGTCACTACACAGCACAATCCGGAGAGCTTGTATTCATGGGAAGTAAGGGATATAATAAGGTTTTTATTAATAATCCTGGTGATTGGGATAGAGATGCAAAGGACCCATATGAACTCAATTCAAAATATGATGAGCTAAATAGGAACAAGGATATGGAAAGGCAGAGAGCACAGCTGAGAGTAGGAGGACTTGTTCAAGCTTAGGAAGGGGGGAAGTGATGATGTATAAATAACCTCATATTAATAATATGCCAAAAACCCTTTGTTATTCTTGCCAACTTTATCCATGTCAATTATTTATTTTTAGGATTAATAATTCCTTGTTTTTTGTAAAAGATGTATAAATCATTATTTCCTAAATCGATTGAAATAAGTTGACTAAAACTGATATAATGATATAATTTTTAGCTATTGTACAAGACATTATGAGCGACTAAGTGGAATTAAAGAAGACTTCAAACAGTTCAAGATAAAGCTTTGGAATTCTAGGTGCTAAAAATTCAGGAGTGCATAGTGGAACAAGTCCTTTTAATATGTAAGTTATGTTTAATTTTTGTTTAGAAACTCTATGGATCCACTTCAAGCCTTAAATATGTTTATGTTATGGACCTTAGTTCGTTGGTTAGTTGAAATTATGTTAAAAGACTTTTCCAATGGTGATCTTCCACCATCTGAAATGTAGGATTTTGCCAGTAGTTTAGTATATATGTTACCTCCAAAACAATGATATGGTGATAATATAATTATGTTTCGATATGCCTTGAACACTATTCAGTTATGTCTCTGTTACACTTTTATATGAATAAAAAATATTTTCAATCCTATTATGAATCAATCATTCTAAGTAATGGAAGTATCATGGATGGATTCATTTTTAAGATGCAAAAGTACATGTGATTTGAGTTAAGCATAGGAACACTCGAGAGCTATCCACTCAAGGGAATACTGTAGAGTAGATAGATAAGTATTTTAATTTTTAATTTTGTCAAGTTTATTTTGTATATGATAAATGTGGATGAATGTTATTTGTATGTGTCAAGCTCTATTAATTATTCCTACTGGTCGTAGTTCAAGTTTGCAATCATTTAGTTCTATTTATTTGAAGTTTCAAAGCACCCACTCTGGTTGTCAGTTATAATTTGTTAAGTTTACTTTCTATCAACAGTTATTTGTTAGTCGCTAGTTGTTTTCCTTTAAATTTTCTAGTTTTATTGCAAGTGTTTCTTCTTAGGTAATTTATATGCTTTCTATTTTAACTATCTCATGCTTTTTAGCTTAATTGTCTCATTTTTTCTAGTTTAAATATCTTTATGCTTTTTAGTTTAAAATATTTCTAGTTAAATTTTTGTTTACAATTATTTCAAGAATTTAGAAAATCTAAGAGAGTTAGTCAAGATGTCCCCTATTGCATACAACCTTTGAACTCTACTCAGTCGATATAATTGATGAATTTTCAACTAAAGTTATAGGACCTCATGACAACCTATCAACAATCCTAAATTTTTTCACCTTCAACTTTCTCTATGGAAGGACTAATGCCAACATACACAAAATCTAGTCGCCAAACAACACAGTCCTAAACTTTGTCACCTTCAACTTTCTTTGTGGAAGGACTAATGATATGAAACTTTGGATGTAGCACCTTCACAACATGTTGAACATAAATTTTGAACCGCATAACCATATCTACAAAGACGGAGGAATGCAAACCCATACTTTGCAGTACTGAAAAACATCAACATAGGATCAATACAGGCTTCAAACTATCACTTCAAAAACACCTTTCCTATAACTCAAATTATTTGAAACTTAGATGAAACATGCCCTGACACATCATGAAGCTATCTTCCAAATTGAAGGAGCAAAGAATCACCAACAACAGAGAAATGTGGAGCATTTCGCAAAGACTCTGGCAACCAAACAACTAGACAGTAACTCTCTTTTGACATCAATGACAACCAAGCTGCAACACAAATTTCTATGAATGTTAATAGATTTGGGAAACAATTGGCTCCTCCTAGTGGGTTTCTTAAAATTATTCTAATGGCTCTTCCAAAGGTAATACAAGTATAGTGAAAATCAAGGGTGTTGGTAGGGACTACAAAAGATCAATTCAATTCATCTTCTCTATTCATATGGGTGTTCACTGAAACAATATCATGGAATCCTAGGAGATTCCAATAGCCCTTGAAATTTCCCATATCAAGGTTTGGAGAAAGGTTATTTACAAAAATGAATCCATGATTCTTGTTTCATTGTTTAATAAAAGAAATTTCCAAGAGGCTTCATGGAGACTGCCAAGGGTGGTCAAAAAATCCTTGGTTTGGAGTCTAATTTTGACTCAATATCCTTCCTGCATATTCCTAGAGAATGGAATAGGGTTGGTGATTTCCTTTCCAAATGGACTTATAAAGGAGTTCGGTACTAGAATTTTTTCAATTGGGATGAATTGGATCATGAAAATTTGTAGTACCTCCTTAGGTTTATTCATGATGATCAAATGGAGGGTGGGTAGTGGATTAATATGGGTTTGGACTAGACCTGTTAGACCTTTTATGTCTTCCATGGATATTATCTCCTAGGTTTTTAGGGTTCCTTGGTGGATCCTCCTTTTGCATGTTGTGATGGTAGTCCTCATCTAGAAATCTTGTTGTAATCTCAACTTTTTAGTATCTTGAATAAATGTTATATTTTGCCAAAAAAAGGGGGCACAAAGTTCAAGCTTTTGAACTAGGGTTTACTGAGAAAGAACTTGAATCTCAATCATGACATAGGATATGGAAAATTTACATAGGGGCCATGAACAAAATATAAGAGAAATTAATATAGGTAGATAAAGGTACAAGAATGGATTCTTCTTCAAAATGTCTCTAATTAGTGATTAATAGCATAGAGCTAGAAAATGTCATTTTCAAGAATAGGTGTCAATAAATCTATTGATATAATTATTTCATGTGGGGTGATGGCCATGTAAACTAGTACAATTATAAACATTACTCATAGACCCATCCTTGGTTCTCTCCTTTACCTCAATGTTATTCTCCTAAACATAGTTGTAACAATTGGGTTCCTCCATTACAAAATAGCATGTTCCATAATTTGGCACTCAACATTTCTCCAAAGCACTTACAGAAACAACATAATAAGAAAGATGTTGCTCAAACTAAATAAAAACCCTTATTAATATTATTTAAACTAATAATAACTGCATATAGAATAAACCATTTAATTTTATATTTCATATTCAATCATATAATTTTATTTTAAAAAATAATATTGACTTAAAAATATGATCCTATTCCCCATCTTCCTATATGGTCAAATCATATACCCCAATTAGAATTACTATAATATACATGTGGTGCTATTAATTTAAAAATAAAAAATAAAAAACAAAAAACAATAAGAAAACCCAAACCCGAATAAAAACTTGCTCAATTATTATACCTAGCTGTCAATTCAATTAAGAAAAAGAGGTTAAGGACCATCACATAAGATTCTCACGAGGGAAAGGATCAAATGAAATCGACGTTCTTTATTTTTGTTTCAGACAACGTCCGTGATAGGCATCTAACTCGTCATGAAAAATAAACAAGACAACATCCGTTCATTAAATTTCTAATTTATATATCATTGACGGGCATCTCTATCTACCTTATTTTCTATGATCTGCCTGTTTACAGCTTTAAGCCAATATCACATGCAGTGTAGGAAAAATACAACTGAAATTATTATTATTTTAGTTGAGCACATGTTCCATCATATTCTATTGATCCGGTGGATATTTTCAATAAAAATTGAAGTGTCTTCATGCACATCCTCGAGTTTGTTTGTTGTTTGTTTGAACAAAATGGGTAAATGGAAGGATTCAAACCCTTGTCCACCCACTCCCGAAACGTCCGTTGAGCCATTGCACCAAACTATTGGTTCTTTACTATATTTGGAGGCGGATTTACTTTGTTGAATGTTCGGTGCGATAGAAGAAACAAAAGGTGGTTGGCGGAGTTGGAACCCCCGACCAACCTTTCACTAAAATTAAGACTTGCCAACGGGCCACCGGTGGCTATTAAACTATATTGAGGGTCTGTTTCATTTTGTTTATTTGACAAGCCCGAATTCTTAACAAATAAACCATTATATGGTTAATTTTAAACCTTTTTAGGTGTATTGGAGGAGCCAAATTAAGATCTAAGGGGGTTAGGCCCGAATTGTAAAAAGGGTGTATTGTTAAGAGGGAACTATGGTGGTTAAGCCTTTTTAGGCTAATTTCATGTATAAAAGAAGGGGGAATGTAGCTCTTAGGAGTTCAGTGAATGCAGGTGACATAGTGGAGAACAGGTGATACGAAAGAGAGAACTTGTGGAGATTTTTGAGCCATTTTCGTACGACGGAGTATTGTTATGCTGCCAAAGTGCTTGAAGAGATGGTCTTGGTGCATTTGTAATCTTTTTTGGAGATTAATCGGATTGGTCTCACTCTATTGGAGCGGACCCGGAGACGTATTCATGTTTGTGACGAACTTCGTAATCAAACTTGTTTGCACCTTCTATCTTCTTTTCTCTCAATTTTGTTTCTCATCTTAAGTTTTGATGCATAATTTCGTTAATGTATGCATGAATTAAAATTCCGCAAAGTTGTGTTTTTAATTAAGCATTCAATCTGCAATTTAGTCTAGATCCGTTAATCAGATCAAGTGGTATCAGAGCTCAGTTGACTATTATTGCAGTTGTTTTCTTGAATGCTAACGAGATCCAGGATTCAGAAGGGCGAAGGCAAGCTTGAAGACTTTAATCCTGAGATCGGGAAGCGAAGAAGTTTTTTGAAGATGTCTATGTCTGGAATGGAGGTTCTTGAAGAAATCAATGAGCAAAAATTTCGAAGAGCATTCCTCGAGATGAAGGCTAAGGTGGACATTCTTTTCCAAGAAAGACAAGAATGGAAGGAATGTGAAGGAGGTTCGTCGAAGAAAGATGTTCGTGAAGACAAGAAAGGGAAACAACATGGAGATGGTGGCAAGCAACCAGATCACCCCTTTTCTTCTTCTCCTCCCTCTTCTCCTTCTCCTTCTTCTGCATCTTCTCCTCATTCTACTTCTTTTAATCCTTTCCAGAATGGGCATAAGCCTAAAATTAAGTTGGATGTAAAATTTGATTTACCAAAGTATTGTGGTGAACTTAACGCTGAAAAATTGGATGATTGGATTCAGCAAGTAGAAGTCTACTGTAGAGTCCAGAACCTATTAGATGATGTTGATAGGATCCAATTAGCTACTCTTCGTTTAGGAGGTACAGCCTTAACCTGGTGGGAGAGTAAGACTAACGCAGAAGTTTCACAACATGGTAAAGTCAGTTTAACTTGGGCAGAATTTATTAATGCTCTTAAAAAGCAATTCTATCCCTTAGGCCATATGCAACAGTTAATGATGGACTGGGAAATGTTTAGGCAAGGGAAAGGTCAAACTGTCCAAGAGTACACCCATGAATTTAGAAAAAAGGCTATTGCATTAAATGTACCTTTGTACACCCAGGATACTTTGTTAAAGTACATAGGAGGTCTTCATTCATATCTTAGACATTCCATTTTGGTTTTGAATCCTTGTAATTTGGATGAAGTGTCTGTTCAAGCTACACACTTAGAGTCAAGGGGAAAGGGTTCTTTCATTGATAATGATAACTCTGTAAAACAATCTTCTAAGGTTGCAGAGATAGGGAAAGGAAAGAAAGCAACTACAGTTAAGAAGGATGACAAACTTTCTTGCTCTCATTGTGACAGGAAGGGTCATGATGAAGATCATTGTTGGAAGTTGCATCTCGAATTGAAGCCTAAGTGGGCTCAAAGACAGAATCAGAAACAGAAAGGTAAGGAGAAATCCACAAATGTTGTTATGGATCTTGGTTCAGATTCAGATGATGAGACTAAGATAACAGCTATGGGTCTGAAAGGTAAAGCTCCTATTTCTAGTGTTTCTGTTCATAGTTGTGCTTCTTCATCTAAAGTTAATGATGCCTCTGAAGATGAAAAAAGGAATGAGCTTTTTCATTTAAGGGTTGTTGCTAAGAACAGTAAAATTGATGCACTCATAGATAGTGGTTCTCAAGTTAACTTAATTTCTGAAAGTGTTGTAAGAAACTTGGAATTAAAAACTACACAGCATAAGAAACCTTATCCACTAGGCTAGATTTGTGAAAATGATAGGTTGCAAGTAACAAGACAATGCATCTTAAGATTCACAATCACTAGTAAGTTTGTGGATGAAGTACAGTTTGATGTGGTTCCACTGGATATCTGTGGGATAGTGCTTGGTAGCCCTTATTTATATGATAGGAAAGCTATTTTCTACAGGGAAAAGAATCATTATCACTTGTTTAAAGATGGCATCCAGTATATTGTACATTCTCACAGAATTAAGACTGATCGTTCTTTTGCAAACATAGGGCAGTTAAAGAGGGTAATTAATGCAAGTAAAAAGTTAACTCTTATGTCTGTCAGTACAGGTGGTTCTACACTTGAACTTGGAGTAGCTAACCAAGGTCAGATGTTGCAGGATGCACCCACAGTACAGCATGAGGGAATGATGATTGAAAGCATTGATGGTTCCTTGGGTAAACATGTTCCTGTTGTAAAGGATCGATATCTTGTTGATTTATTCTCTTTCATTTCTGCATTATTGTTCAGCTTGATGCTAGTCAATTTTTGTTGGTTAGTGGCTACGACAGTTGATGTAGATGCTTATGGAAGTGATAAAGTTATGTTTATGTTCAACAATGTTATTGCAGTCTTCATTGTGCTTGTGAGCCAGGTATGTAGATGTACAGAGGATACAGAACAAGTGGGGAGGCCAGGTCCTCACTTAATGTTAGAGTAAATGTCACTTTTGGAGGTCCAAAAGGTATTCAGTGGGGAGGCCTGATCCGGTGGATATTTTCAGTAAAAATTGAAGTGTCTTCATGCACATCGTCGAGTTCGTTTGTTGTTTGTTTGAACAGAATGGGTAAATGGAAGGATTCGAACCCTTGTCCACCCACTCCCGAAACGTCCGCCGAGCCGTTGCACCAAACTGTCGGTTCTTTACTATATTTGGAGGCGGATTTACTTTGTTGAATGTTCGGTGCGATAGAAGAAACAAAAGGTGGTTGGAGGAGTTGGAACCCTCGACCAACCTTTCACTAAAATTAAGACTTGCCAACGGGCCACCGACGGCTGTTAAACTATATTGAGGGTCTGTTTCATTTTGTTTATTTGACAAGCCCGAATTCTTAACAAATAAACCATTATATGGTTAATTTTAAACCTTTTTAGGTGTATTGGAGCCAAATTAAGCTCTAAGGGGGGTAGGCCCGAATTGTAAAAAGGGTGTATTGTTAAGAGGGAACTATGGTGGTTAAGCCTTTTTAGGCTAATTTCATGTATAAAAGAAGGGGGAATGTAGCTCTTAGGAGTTCAGTGAATGCAGGTGACATAGTGGAGAACAAGTGATAAGTGATACGAAAGAGGGAACTTGTGGAGATTTTTGAGCCATTTTCGTACGACGGAGTATTGTTATGCTGCCGAAGTGCTTGAAGAGATGGTCTTGGTGCATTTGTAATCTTTTTTGGAGATTAATCGGATCGGTCTCACTCTATTGGAGTGGGCCCGGAGACGTAGTCACGTTTGTGACGAACTCCGTAATCAAACTTGTTTGCACCTTCTATCTTCTTTTCTCTCAATTCTGTTTCTCATCTTAAGTTTTGATGCATAATTTCGTTAATGTATGCATGAATTAAAGTTCCGCAAAGTTGTGTTTTTAATTAAGTATTCAATCTGCAATTTAGTCTAGATCCGTTAATCAGATCATCTATGCAGCCAGTCTCAGCCTCCAGTAATAAGATGCTTTGGTATTAAAAAATTTGAATATTAAATGGGCAATTAGGGAAATGGAATTATGTAATGGAAAAAATAACGACAAAAGTCGAAGTTGCTCATTGGTTTGGAGTTATTATTTGTATTCACTACTTGCAGAGAAGGAAGAGGAGAGCTATTTTAATCCATATGCTCAGCAATATCCATATTGTTACTTAGGTTCCACTGTAATGGGGAAGGCAGAAATGGTAGGTGGCCTTGCCAGTAGTACAGACTTGAGAAGTGGGTTTTGTAAGGAAAGTGGAACTTATAACAGCAAACATAAGCCCAGATCAATCCCAGATGACCCATACCTAGATCTGGTGTCTTATGTGCTTTCTCCCAAACACAGAGCTGCAGAAATAGCTCTGATTGATTCTTCAACTAATGAGCAGATTTCGTACAAAGAATTGCCCAGCAAGATCAGATGTGTTGCAGCAGGATTATACAGAATGGGTATAAGGCAGGGAGATGTAGTGTGCATAGTTTCTCCAAACTCTATTCATTTTCCTGTTATATTTTTGGCAATTCTGTCTATTGGAGCAATTGCCACCACCACCAACCCCCTCAACACTGCAGCTGAAATCATCAAGCAGGTTAGCAGCCATACAAATATTTAGTAACTGATGATCAATTTTTAATTTTTTCCATTTTTTAGATGTTTTTAACGTTGCCCTCTTGATCCGGGCCCTGAAATAATATTCAAAATCACTGCCATCTTAGAAATTAATGATCAGGTTTCCCTGAAAGTAATATTTCGGGGGAAAATTTAAGTAGGAATTACCTTGTATTAATTTTAATTGGGGCAGCTGGGTTTAAATTGGTCAAAATATTAAGAATTAACTATTTTTAAGATTATATTTTTATGGTAATGATATTTGATTGGGTTTTTAGTAAATTTGTACCAGCAATTCATCTCAATAATTCACCATCAGCAATTCATCATCATGTATACAATTCACCACCAGCAATTCATTGTCCTAATATATTCACGTGTTCACTACCAGCAATTCAATGTGAATATATGAAGACAATGAATTGCTGGTGGTGAATTGTATATGCAATAGATATATCATGATGATGAATTGCTGACTACTGACGGTGAATTGTTGGAAATAAATTACTGGTAGTGAATTGCTAACAGTGAATTTTCCTAAAACCGTGGAATTGAAAAGCATGAACCAAAAAAATTAATGAAATCAAAATATATTCAATAATTTCAGTAGTTGTTTATTTCTTTTTTAACCTTACAAACAGAAAACTCATATTCCTGCGATTTGGGTGCAAGTAGACAAGGGACTCCAAAGCAAAGCTTGCATTCACAGTGCCCGAATTGGTGGAGAAAGTCAAATCTGCGGGTCTTCCATTAGTGGCGATAACACAAGAATCTTACGAACATGTTGGACACCATTTTATTACCTATGGGGAACTGCTACAATGCGATCCCTGCACGGCGCCCGCAGTCAAAATAATGCAAGACGACACGGCCGCATTGCTGTATTCCTCTGGCACAACGGGCGTGAGTAAGGGAGTAATCATCACTCATAGAAACATCATTGCCATGGTCATTGTGCTGCTGGGTGTGATCATATCTGAGTCAAACATCAATCCCTGGGAAATAGTAAGTCTGGCGGTGCTGCCCATGTTTCATGTGTACGGCCTTGCAATGTTCGTAGCAGGGATGCTCGCGGTTGGGGCCACATGTGTTGTCATGGGCCAGTTTGAGTTGGAACAAATGGTGAGAAGCTTCCAGCATTACAAAATTACATTTGCCCCGCTGGTGCCACCCATTATTCTGGCGCTCACTCATTATTCTGCCGTGGTGGGGAAATATGACTTGACTTCACTAAGGCATGTGGGCTCTGGAGCTGCTCCCCTTGGGAAACAAGTGGCCCAGGCCTTTGCCAACAAATTCCCCCACATTCAACTGCTCCAGGTCAAATCTCCCTCTCTCTTCCTCATATTTCTGCTGTATCATGTACTAAATAAGTAACCCAATAGTCTTAAATAGTCTTTTAAGTAGTGTATTTCATTATGATATTAATTTTTGTTTGTGAGTCAAATTTATTGATTCATATGATGTTGTAGATAAATCATTTTAAGGAGAATGAATGGTTCATTCGACATTCACTGCATTTATAAATTAAGAATGAATGGTCCACTATGTAATGAGTGTTGAAACGATAATTACAATAAGTGCTGAGTGGACCATTCATTCTCAATCTATAGATGCAATCAGAGTAAGTGAGTCATTTATTGTCATGAGAGAAAGGTTCTGTAAATTTAACTCAAAATTATACAATTGAATTTTGATATTAATATCATAACTTTACAAACTAAAAAAATACTACCCATTTATGAATGTAGCTCATTTCAATGTTACAGTTGTTATGTCTCTTGGTATTGATACTCAAATGATGCAGGGATATGGCATGACAGAAACAACCAGTGCAACATCAGTTGCTACGGGAGAAGGATGGAAAAGATATGGCTCTGCTGGTTTGTTGCTTCCCAATATTGAGGCCAAAGTAATAGATGTGGACAGTGCCACTCCTTTACCTCCCAATCAAAAAGGGGAACTTTGTCTTAGAGGTCCTGTCATTATGAAAGGTAAATCTATTTTAAAACCCATCAAGTAGGTACCCATTGAAATGGAAATCAGCCATGAAAATTTCCTATAAGAAAAAAGCAGATTAAAGGCTCTATGAAGTATAAGAAATTGAGAAAGTTGAGGTGCATGTAGGTTACTTTAGTAATGAAGAAGCTACATCGTCAACAATTGACAGGGAGGGATGGCTGCATACAGGGGATCTCTGCTACTTTGATGAAGATGGATTTCTTTATATTGTTGATCGTTTGAAAGAGCTAATCAAGTATAATGCATACCAGGTACCAATAGACACTATAATTTACTAACATAAACAGTATCATTTTATTTATTTGCTTTTATATGTGTGCAGGTTGCTCCGGCAGAGCTGGAAGCGGTGTTGTTGTCACACCCCGAGATTTTAGACGCAGCAGTTGTGCCGTGAGTTATTACTTCTTGGCATTTCTTACCTTGCTTTATTTGAATGTTTCTCTTTATTGTTAATGTTTTCATAATCATTCATTGCCACGGTGAGATAATGTACAGACTTTCAGATAAAGAAGCTGGGGAAATACCTCTGGCGTTTGTGGTGAGAAAAGCTAAAAGCCTTTTAGCTGAACAAGATGTTATCAATTTCGTGGCTAAACAGGTAATATTAGTGTAATGAATTAATGAGATCTGATGTCAAAAAGCTATTAGTTTTGATAAATATATATATATTTAGAATTTTTCTTCCTAAGCTATTGCTAAATTATTATATAGATTTTGGGAATAGCCTGTCGTTAATATCATTGCTTAGTTTTACTAATAGTTTATGGGTGGAAAAAGAAAATTGTATTTTTTAAAATTAAGTATAATATAAATTAGAATTGAAAAATAAAAATTAAAGTTTATTTGGAAATGAGTATTTTCAATATTTATTTATGTATAGAAATATGGAATACAAAAAAAAAAAAATTAAATTAATAGATATAAGTCTTAACCTACATTTAAATGTAACCTCTAGATTGAGCTAAGAAACATGCATAAAAGGTATCAAAGACAACAACAAATCACTCACCTAACCAACAAGTCCTTTGTTGCACTGAAAGGTGGATGTGCTCAAGACAGATTATTATGTACAAGATTGGATGTAAAGTGCTCAAAACAACAACATGAGTTTGAGTTCTAAGAATATTCCTATATAATTAGCTCATTGATAACGTATTTATAGAGTTAAAGGATGGAAGATTAATGATTGAAATTGATTTGGTAGATCAATAGTCAAGGATGATTGAAATGATTCCTCAAAGTGTCGTTTTACAATTGTTGCACATGAGGAGGTCCACATGATCCACGAGATTTGGATCATGGAGATTTTTTATATTGAATGGAGAGACAATATTTGATGAGAAGATTGTACATGGATTCTTTTGCATACAATGAGTCATCTGTAAGGTTGAATTGGTTGATGATGTTCAAGATTGTGGAAGTGATTAACTAGTTAATTAATTAATTTTTAGTCAACTACTATTTTAAGGTAAATTTGGGAATTAAATAAATTTATTTAATTTTTGAAAGATTGGGGTATGATTGATTAACTTAATTAGATAGACAAATTTATTTAATTAAGGTTTGACTAAAAGGAAAAATTGTTTAAATGATAAATTAATTAACACCTACATGGGATCACAATTAGATGAGTAGCCTCAAATTTCTAAGAGATATAACACTGGGAACTCAACCTATGAGGTTGTCATCCTAATCTTTATCTTTACCTTGTTAAATGGTAGCATGCACATTCAAGATGGCAAACTCTAAGCAAGGAAGTTTCTCACCCTTTGTCTAGCCAAAATGGTCATGTTAAGAAACAAAGGAATGTCCACATAGTGTAGTGGTCCATCCATGGTGCTAAGGATATGGAGAGACTTACGAACCGAAGTGGACTCATGACTATGAGCCCATTAACATACACATGGCAAAGAGCCTTACCTTTGTGGTGGAGAAGAATCATTGATGGTAGGAAGAGGCACATGAGCAGTTGTATAGGGGGTGATATCCCAATGTTCAATTAAATTTTGTAGATTATTCAATATAGTCATGAATAGGGGACCTTAGTGGACTACCCAATCATGCAACCAAAAACATGACACCAACACAACAAAAGAAAGATTGATCCAAATAAATAATAATAATTCTATTCATTAACTTCAAAACTATTTACACTATGTTCGTTCCGATAAAAAATTATTTCAACATATCCTACCACTTAGATTACAAACATATCCAGCCCTCCATGGACACTTACTAATTCTATGGATTTGAGCTTCTAAGACAACCTCTTCTCCCACCAACGCTTAACCCTATTTTCATGTCCTTTTAATTCTTCATCATAAGTTTTCTTCTACCACTTATCTTATATGTGTTGCAACCTCTTTATCTTCTTCCTTCGAGCTAGGATTTTTTCCCCTCAATATTTTTCCTTAGTCTGGCCCTTGATCTTCCCCACTCTCTCTAAAAATTTAAACATTTTTCTTTAAATCTCTCTACCATTCATTATAGGTGAATATTCAACTATATTATAACCGATTTTATTAAATTTTTGGACTCAAAAAACTTATGTAACCTTTATCAAAGGTATAAGGGGTTCTTGAAATATTGTCAGCTTCTGAAAAATGGTTTTAAAGCCTAGTGAGATAGCCAACATTCATTTTTTCTCCAATTTCTCCATTACACCATCCTTGAAATCTTCCCTTTTGGTAAAGGCTATGATTTTTCTATTGACTTTTGATAAGGTTTTAACAACCTTTTTGAGTGTCAATGAGGTTGTGACAACCTCATCGAGAGTCAAAATTGGTTTCATAACCATCTTCAAAAGCTAAAATTCTTCACAAAACTCTTTGAACTCAACAAGAAAATAATTTGTCTTTCATTGGAGGTTTTGAAAAGTACATCAAAAGCCAACAAGTTTATGACAATCATGTTGGGGGCTAATGAAGTTTTTTCAACCTTTTCAAATTTTCAAAACCTCTTTGAATATTCTTTTTATTTCACAAACAAAAGAGTTAGAAAATATTTCACTCAAGATTCTAAAAAGTGTATTAGGAGCCAACAAGGTTATGCAAGCCATGTTAGGGGTCGACAACGTTGTGATAAGATCATTGGGAGCTAATAGAGGTTTTGAAACCTTAAAATTTCATTAACAACCATAGAATTAGAATACATTGGCCAAATTTTAAATTGAATATTTCTTGAGAAGCAGTTCCCAAAACTAATAAGAGCACCAAAAAATTGAACTAAAATTGAAAATGAAACATGTTTTGGTTATGTAGGATTGCTTGTGGACTCATATTCTCATACATTAGGCATGCCAAGTTTTTGAGCATAGGATCATAAAATGGAGTTAAATTATGGGACCATCCTTCCAAATTGTAAACAACCTACAACAAAATCCACCATTTTAATAAGTACCTTGCAATAACTATTCCCTCTCTTCCAACATTTGGTTGGCACAATTTTCATCCTTATCCACCTAGTCTGCTCTTCACTACTCCTTCTTCTTGTGGATGCAAGTCCACCATTAACCACCCTCCTCCACCAATTATACTTCTCATTTCTTATCTCATGGGATTCAACCCATTGTAATCCATACTCCCCCGCCAAAATTCCTCTTCCCACCCTATCTCATCTACACAATTCTCGACAACATTTGCATACATATCTGCACTAACAAAATCATGGAAATTAACTATTTCCATCTTCTCCTTTGTATTCATCTTGTCTTCCACTTTTATGACCTCATTTGCATATATATCATCATCTTCATTGAAATATTAATCATTACATGTGTTTTCATGTTTCCTTCTACTGTTACTATATCTCTTTCCTCATCATCCCCTATTGCAACATCTTCTTTCTTCTCGTCAAATCCTATTGTAATACATTTTTCTTCACATGTATTATTACCAAGACATGTTGCTACAAATTCTCTATTTTCTTCTTTAGTGTAATCAACATGAAAATTTTATCCTCAACCTTCATTCTTACTCTTGTCCTTGATATTCCTCACTCTCTCTAAAATCTAATCTTCCTTTAAATCTCTCTATCATTCATTATAGGAAAATATTTTGTTTATATAACCAATTCTATTAAATTTTGGGAACTTAACACACTTACATAACCTCTATCAGAGGTAAAAAGGTTCTTGAAACCTTTTTGGATCTCAAAAATGATTTCAAAACCTAATGAGAAATTTGACATTCAATTTTTTTCCAACTAATCCATCAATTCGTCCTTGAAATATTTTCCTTTTACAAAGGTTGAGTTGTTTGTGTACATGCTAAAAATTATCTCACACCATAGAATCACTTGTAAAAAATATATAACCTTCCATAAGAGATTATGACAAGATAATACCTTTCTTGATATGATATATTACAAATGTATAAGAGCATTGCTTAAATAGACAAGGTGAGGGATACAATTAGACAATATCATGGTTTGTGTCTTAATCCTATAACCTGAGATAACTAACTCAAGTAATATTAAATGAACTAGGACTAAAGAATTATATTTCATAAGATAAGATATGATATAAATGAAAACTAAGACTTCTATAAATATTCCTAGGACCTGAGTAAATTTAACATGTGAATAGGATCTCCTAGTGAACTAGATAGGTAAAATACCATATTCACACTAACACCCCTAAGAAAAAATTAGGGAGGAAGAAACCAATGCAAATGATGCAATAATTAAAGGTTGGGCCTTGGCTACAAGGCCATGTTAGGTACCCATGTACAAGTGATCTCTCATAAACTTAGAAAAGGAGAAAAATCTAGTGGAGAAAAATCCTCTCCAAAAGAGAGAATGCATAAAAATTATCATGTATAAGTGGTCAAATAAGTGATGAAAGGATTCATCAATACCCCCAAGGACTTCATCCATCAAAAATATACAATCATTATCCCCCCATAAGAGGGAAACAAAGAGACTATGTATCCCTCTCATAATGTATAATTTCTTACAAAAATGGAAAGTGCTTGAAGAAAAAACATGATCCAATGTTGACAAACTTGCCTCCCTTTCAAAAGAAATAAAAACAAGTACAAATGTAGGAATTCTTCCCATTCCAAATATGAATCTATAGGAAGAAGCATAAAGATGTATGATTATGTTTCTAAAATATGATCATGTGTCTCCTTGTCCACTGAAGATGAAGATGTCATAATCAAATTAGTTACATGCCCTGTTAGAAACCCTAGATCAGACATGCAAACCTAAACACCTTCCACATAAGAGAAAACATAAAAAAGCAGAGCTTTGCATGCGAATGTGCAAAATGATATATTCGGGAATTTAATATTACAATGAGATGATTTGCTTTATAAAAGCAAAGTATGCAACCCTAATGTTGACCTAACATGAAACCCTAGTGTGCACAATTAATAATTAATCAATTATTAATGTGCCTAAGTTTAGCTTAAGCAACTAGAGAAATAAGTGACTTAATTAATTAACCAGTATGATACAATTAATTAAGCATATAACTTATTACTCCAACACCCCCCCTTAAGATGAACTTAGGAAGAAGCTAAAACACTAGAAGAAGATGCATGCAAGCAAAGATGGGTCCCGGCAACTAGGCCTGATCAGGTACCCATTTACAAATGCAAGAAAGAGGTAGAGGAGGAAAACCCAGTGGGACAAAACCCCCCTACAATGATATGACATGCTGCAAAGAAGCACTGGAAGAACATTGTAGAGTAACACTGGAACCACAATCTGACAAGCAAGGAAAGATACTTCTGTCTACAAGAAACCATATCGGAATCATAATGATGCAATAGCAAACCCGATGCCATGGAACACTCAAAAATTCCAAACGAGAACAACATTGGAATCTATGAAGCAGCAGTCAATTATTAAATAATGTATCACTGAAAATAAAGTGCAAAGATGCAAGTTGCACTCTCCCAACTGTCAAAATATCCAAGTAATCTCCAAATGACCCATCGGTCCAAATCTGGAATAATGATAAACCTAGGACAGATATAGAAAAAAGTGCATGGATAGAAACATAGAGCTCCTCAATACCTTTCCAACTTCGCAAAGATAGCGAAAATCGAAGATCGTGGCAAAAAGTTATGAGCTCAGAAGCATAAAATAAACATATGACTTCAACCAGCAATAAATGTAGTAAAATAGGAAAATACTATAAAATAAACTGCACCAAATGAAAGTACTTGGAACCAGCTTTCCGGTGATATCTCGTTTGCCCGATTTCGATACCGTATGCCCAAGTTATGCCAAAAACAAAAAAATTGCTCTTTGAGGACAAACTAGGGTTAGAAAGGGGCAAAAGACCGCCGTACGGACACTGATGTCATGCTGATGTCAGCGGTTCACGAGCCTAAATTTGACGGCATGGAGGTCGTCGCCGCAAAAAAACACCCCCTGCATAAAAAAAAATCGGTTGAAGCCCTTGGTCACCATATGACCTGGCAAAGTGGGCTGGGGGTTGGATGTCCGGTCGGGGGCTAGGCGCGAGGGGCCTGGTCCCCCATAGGACCTACGCTGGTGCTGAGTGGGCCCGCGGAGGCTGAGAGCGAACCGGCGGTGGATGGAGGGGGAGCCACCGGCGGCGACAGTAGGCCGGTGGGCGCCTGGTGGCCGCCCAGAGGCGGATTTGTTCATAATTGGAGGTGCAAAGACATAATGGTCGTTTGCAATTTTTTTCCAATTGTTTTCAAAAATCGTGGCTCAGGAAGCGTGCTGGGGAGGCCGTACAGCCTCCCTGGTAAAAAAATTTTGCCCTCCAAACCAACTTCGCCAAAATCGATGAAACGAAAGGCGATCTTAGGGTTTTTGGCCGCTACGAACACAATGGTGACCTTCGTTTCTGCTCAAAATGCTCCAAAAAAATGACTACTTCCAGAGCTTCCAAAAAATCACCAAAACTGAAACTCTCACAAATCTAGGAAATGATGACCAAAATCTGCAAAATGAAAGCCAAACCTGACTTTTCCCAACGCTCTGAATCCAATGGTGAAACCTGATCTAATCCAAAACGCTGCATAAATAAACTCAAGGCATAAAATCCTCGAGGAACCCCGAACGAACTCTGCAATGGTTTTCTCCAGAATTTGAGAAGGGGCTGCATATCAACAAAGAAGGTGACAAACCAAGACTATGCAAAAACTAGTGATGAATAAGATCCAAAGACAAGGATGGTTTGAAAATAATAGTACAATTACTATCATAAAAAGGGGAGATAACCGCTCAAATGTTTCCTCCAAATAAGAAATTTGAGACTCCACAAACAAGTATGAAATACCTATGAAGAAATCATCCCACAAAGATATAGCTGAAAGACAATGATTTAACTTGCTATAAAGAATCATTGGAAGCTTTCAAAGAAGCATCTTTGAACTCTGATGAAGTAACAAAATATGAATGGTAGATTGCTAAACATGAATGATGGGAGCCTTAATAAATGACTCTACACAATGAATCAATGAAGTTGAATGATCAACAACTATCTTTAATGAAGAAGGATCATCTGAAGAAACCTCATCCTCATCTTCTAAAGATTAAAAGAGTGATGTTAAAAAATGGATCTAGGACCAATGCTAACTTAATTCACACTTTTCAACATTTTAACATTCAGGGACGCAAAAGTGATCAAAAGAGACCACTTGGCTACTATCATCAGGGTTTTGGTCCCCTTTGTAAAATGTGAGATGAAATGATGTGATATGTTGTTTGATGATTGAAAAATACATTTAGTATGCAAGTACAACAAAATGTCACTAATTCAGAAAAACGTAAAATTGAAGAATAGAAATAAAATACAAGAGAGAAAAGAGAAAGAATTGAAGAACTTGGCATTCAAATATGGGATCAAACTAGCTATACAAGGGCGAGGGCACCCCTACCTAAAAATTAGGGCTTTTAGGGTCTTAGGACCTACATAGGTGTATTATAGCAGGTAGGTGCTTGTCCATCAAAATTAACTTTAGAACTTCACCTATTAATGAATAATTGATCTTACCCTAATTTGATAAACAAAATTTCTTGTATGTTTGATCTTGTTTTGATGTCTTCAATATTCTCCAAATCCACTTCAAATTTACAATCTAAAAGAAAGAGAAGAGAGGAATGGTTGTTTCATATAGGCGCTTGCCTAAGTCAAACTTTGTTTTGGTGTGCCTATGTCAAATCATTTGTCAAAAAAATTATAGTTATTAAACTTATTCTCAAATCTGATAAACAAACATGAAAGCATAAACCATCACCAAATCAAAAACACACATAACGCCAAGATTTTTGCATGGAAACCCTGTTAGGAGAAAAACCTCAGTGGAGGTTAATCCACAAGTTTATACTCTATTGAAAGTATTATAAATGGGGAATGCACTTGCATTCAATTACACTGCCTAGAGCTCACTACTCAAATATAAAAAGGCTTACTGCCCAAAGGAAGACTCACTGTAGTACAGCCACATTCGGATAGCATCTAAATATTTGAACTGAGAAAATAGCATCTGCTAATGCCTTATTACAATTTTGGTTAAGCACATGAACACTTTCTTTTGCTCACTCTTCTTCACACTTTACTTCTACCTTCGAAATATTAGAACATTATTCACGCATAGCACTCGCACATCTCGCTCACCACTACACTCAAATGGTATAAAAAAATTGATCATATATATCCGCAACTAGGGATAACATCAACTACATGTCAGCCCAACAAAATATGAAATGTGTATAAATTGTCGGCCCAAATTAATAAACCATTTATCAATGCGAATTAAATAATTTTGGCCAAAACATAGTAAGGACCCAAAACAACATGTCTCGAATTAAAAAAACCTTAAACAATTATGCCTCAAAGATCCACAACACGCTACTATCAACCTGTCAGTCGTGATCATGAAAAACATGAACTTACAGAAGAAAATCACCAATCGCGAGCACAACAATCAATGTGAACTAACAACACAAATAGATAATGATCTAGAAACATCCACAAGCATCATGAATCACCACATAATCATCCACAAAAACTCAAATTACTAGAATCACATCATCTTCTTCCAGGAACACCAGCTAAAGCAACTAAACAACTATCAAAACATCGATACTCATAACTTAATCAAATCTTCATGCGAACCTCTAAAACTTTATTTGTATAAAATAGATATACTTTTCAACAAACCCTTTAATCTACAACTTCTTATCATCAATATACTGAGCTAGCCATCATACTAAACTTCACTGCATCACTGACACCCTGAAACTTATTTTATTACAATTTTCTCAATATCCTCAACATATACAGCCTTAAAGACATTAATGACAACCACATATCAGCAATATCCAACAATTTTCCCCTTTGGCATTGATGGAAACATATGATGTGAAAAACACCATCAACGATACTTTCTCTTAGCACTTTCTCCCCCTTAAATTTTGACTATTTATTCTCTAACTCTTTCACAGATTTTCACATGACTCTTCTCCCCCTTTGACATCAATGACAAAGGTACACATTATCTTTCTTCACACAAGCTCTAAACCATATTTCTTAACATCTAACTAATCCCCCTAAGTAGCAACCACCACAACATCAATCTAGATCACAAGATATGACTATGAAATGCACTGACTGATGCAATTCATTGCATCTTAATTTTGATTAGGAGGGGTAATCACCCCTAGCTTCCCTCTGAGATACTCAAAAGTATCCTTAGGCAAGGGTTTGGTAAAGATATCTGCAATTTGTTCCTTAGTGGGCACATACTCCAATCTGACTTCCTTTTCACTCACCTTCTCTCTCAAAAAGTGAAACTTGATAGATATATGCTTGGTTTTTTAATGCAGCACCGGATTCTTAGAAATTTTAATTGCACTTGAATTATCACATAATATAGCAATAGGTCCATCATACACAACTCTGATATCTTTCAACATCTTCTTCATCCACAATACTTGAGTACAATTTTTAGCAGCAACAATGTATTTTGCCTTTGCAGTAGATAAAGAAATGGCATTATGTTTCTTACTTAACCATGAAATCAGCTTCTTTCCCAAGAAAAATGCACCACCACTAGCACTCTTTATGTCATTCACATCCCCTTCCCAATCAACATCAGTAAAAGCACTCAAAGTAAGTGCATCTTCTTTAGAATACCATAGGCCAAAATCAACTGTCCCCTTCAAGTACTTGAAAATCCTCTTAATAGTTGTCACATGAGATTTATTGGGATCAACTTGAAAGCTTGCAACAATGCATATGAAATTCATGATATCAAATCTAGTTTGAGTCAAATAGAGCAATCCACCAATCATGGATTTGTACCTAGTCTAGTTTGTTTTAGGAGAATCATCATCTTGTTTCAACTTACATCCAGCCACCATAGGTGTACCAACTGGATTTGAATCTTCCATACCAAAATTCTTTAGTAATTATTTCACATACTTGGACTGAGATATAAATATCCCTTTATCTAGCTGAGTAATTTGTAATCCCAAAAATAATTTCATTTCTCCAATCATAGACATCTCAAACTCACTATGCATCTCATCAGCAAACTTCATGCTCAAACTATCATCTCCTCCAAAAATGATATCATCAACAAAGACTTCAACAATAAAATCTTTATCATGATCAATCTTGAAATACAAGTTACTATCAACAGTACCTTTATTAAATCCAAGCTTCAACAAGTACTTGTCCAATTCGGCATACCATGCTCTTGGGGCTTGCTTAAGTCCATACAATGCTTTCTTCAACTGGAAAACCATATCTCCCTGATCAATCAATTGAAATCCATCAGGTTGCTCAATATACACTTCTTCATCTAATTCACCATTTAGAAATGTTGACTTGACATCCATCTGATAAACCTTCAAGTTTTTGTAAGCAGCATAAGCAAGAAATAATCTCACAGCTTCAATCCTAGCAACAGGGGAAAAATTTTCTTCAAATTCAATTCCTTCCATCTGAGAATATCCCTTACACACCAGTCTTTCTTTTTTTCTAACAACTTCACCTTACTCATTCAGTTTGTTCTGAAAAACCCATTTAGTTCCAGTTACATTTTTGTCCTTAGGTCTAAGAATAAGAATCCATGTATCATTCTTCTCAATTTTTAGTAGTTCTTCTTTCATTGCTCCCACCCAATGTTCATATTTTCATGCTTCATTGACACTATTAGGCTCAGGCTTTGAGATCAAACAGTATTCTTCTGCAATTCTTCTCCTAGTTTGAACAATTTTTTTCTTATCACCTATAATCTGATCTTTTGAATGATTTAGTCTTACATACCTTGGAGTCTTAGGCTCTTGTGATCTTACTTTTGCGCTTTCACTAGTTTCTCCCTCTTGATTTTCTTGATTCACTGAAATGATTTGAACTTGATTTAGAGTCTGAACTTTATTTCCTTTATCTAAACTATCATTCTAATCATTTGAATCATATCCGCAAGTTCTGGATGGTCTAACTATTTCTTCATCAACCTTTACATTAGCACTTTCAATTACTTTCCTCAATCTCTTATTGTAGCATCAATAGGCTTTACTTTTAGTAGAATAACCAAGAAAGATTCCTTCATCACTTCTAGCATCAAACTTTCCTATGTCTTCATCTCTTTTGATATAGCATTTACTCCCAAATATTTTGAAGTATCTAACAGTAGGCCTATGACCAAACCATAGCTCATAAGGATTCTTACCAGTATCACCTTTGACATGTACCTGATTGAGAGTGTAAATGGAAGTACTCACAACTTCTCTCCAGTAGATATGAGGAACATTTCCTTTTAGCATCATAGTCCTAGCGGCTTCTTGAACTATCATGTTCTTCCTTTCCACAACTCCATTTTGCTGAGGGGTCCGCAGGGCAGATAATTGTCTCTTTATCCCATGCTCTTCATAGAAATAATTAAACTCACTGGAAGTGAATTCACCACCTCTATCTAATCTCAGACATTTAATCTTCAGACCTATCTTTGTCTCAACCATAGCCTTGAAAATCTTGTATTTCTCTCTAGAGCTTCATAATTTTCCCTTAATAAAGTAACCCACATCAATAAGTAACATGAAATAAATGTCTCCTTTTAAAATTCTAACTCTAGAAGGACCACACAAGTCAGTATGCACAAGCTCCAATACTTCATTTGAACAATGTTGTTTTCTTCGGAATGAAACTCTAGTTTGGTTCCCTAACTAACATTCCTTCCATATAGTATTAGTAGGTTTTATCAAATTAGGAAGATCTCTGACTACCTGAGTAGAACTTATCTTGGTAATATTGTCAAATTTTACATGACACAATCTCCTATGCCACAACCAACTTTCATCAACTTGAGCAATCAAACAAATTTTACTAGTACTTAGGTGAAATATATTACCTTTTGTTTTTGTACTAGATGCAATCACATTTTCAAAACTCCCCAATATTCTACACTTTCCATCCTTGAATTGAATATCATATCCCTTGTCAACCATTGCCCAACACTTAGGATATTATTCTTCAAACCTTCCACATATAGAACATCATCATTATTATGCTTACCATCAAAAGAATTGGATCTTCTGCCATGGATTACACCAAATTTTTCATCACCAAATCTTACAACACCACCATCATACTTTTCCAAGCTCACATATTTACTTCTATCACATGTCATGTGATGAGAGCACCCATTGTCAATCACCCATTCATTTTTTTCTTCAACTCTGGCTGCTAGAGCTTTCTCCACATTCATGCAACTAATAGATTTAGTAGGTACTGGATTATTTTCCTTGATAGCAATAAATACCCATTCATCCTCACTTACATTCCCTTTATCAGATTCATCATTTGTCACATCTTCATCAGTAGTATAATAACACTTTCTTTGGAATCTAAGCTTGTTAGATCTTGGCTTAGGAACTCTTTCAGGACACCTTGTGGAAAAATGACCTATCTTATTGCAAGAAAAAAATTTAAGAGGAAATTTCCTTTTATACTTACCTTCTCCTTTGGCTACCCTCTTGACAAGAATTTCTACAAGCTCATCTTTTTTTCTCTCTTATTCTTCAATCTCTCTCATTTCTTGCTCATCATTGGACATTTTTCTAGAAGAACTTTCTCTTGGATCATATCTATGCTTATCTTTTCTAGAGACAGTGGCTTTGAATGCATATTCTATCTTAGGAAGAGATTCACCAAACTCACTTAACTTAAAAGCAACAAGCTTACCAAACTACATGTCTCTAGTTACATTTGTCACAGTTCAGATCTCCTCATTAGCAGCAGCTTTGTGTTTGTATGCAGCAGGCAAGGATCTGATCACTTTAGCAACAATCTTTGATTCTTCCAATGTTCCACCAGCACATTTGATACTACACACAAGTTCATTTACTCTTTGCATAAAATAAGTGATGTTCTCATCTTCACCCATTCTCAATGTTTCATATTTCCCTTTCAGGCTTTGCAGCTTAGCAATCTTCACATGGGTATCACCTTCATAAAAAAATTCCAACTTTTTCCAAATCTCATAAGCAGTCTTTAGTTTCATTACATTTTTCATCTCAGAATTAGTCAGAGCACTCAACAATGCTTCCTTAGCCCTTATATTGTATTCTTCTTCCTTAATCTCACCTACAGTAGAAGGACCATTTTGTGGGATGATATATAGATATTCTTTTTAATTGTCTAGTAAGGTTCACCAATGCATCTCAGATGACACTCGATTTGAGTCTTCCATAGAGAATAATTTGTTCCTTCAAATCTCGGACTATCCGTCTTATATTTCGCCATCTCGAATCACCTCAAGTGATCAAGCTTCTCTAGAGGAACCTGCTCTGATACCAATTATTGGAAACACAAGGGAAGACAACTGAGAGGGTGGGGTGAATCAGTTGTCATAGAAATTATACTTATTAAACTTATTCTCAGACCTGATAAACAAACATGAAAGCATAAACCATCACCACATCAAAAACACACATAACACCAAGATTTTTGCGTGGAAACCCTGTTAGGGGAAAAACCACGATGGAGGTTAGTCCACAAGTTTATACTCTATTAAAAGTATTATAAATGGGGAATGCACATGCATTCAGGCACACTGCCTAGAGCTCATTGCTCAAATACAAAAAGGCTTACTGCCCAAAGGAAGACTCATTGTCTTATAGTCATGCATTCGGATTACATCGGAAGATTTGAACTGAGAAAATAGCATCGGCTAATGCCTAATTATAGTTCTGGTTAAGCACATGAACACTTTCTTTTTCTCGCTCTTCTTCACACTTTACTTCTACCTTCAAAAGATTAGAACATTATTCACACACAGCACTCACACATCTCGCTCACCACTACACTCAAATGGTATAAACAATCGATCATATATATCCACAACTAGGGATAACATCAACTACAAGTCGGCCCAACAAAATATGAAATGTGTACAAACTGTCGGCCCAAATTAATAAACCATTTATCAATGTGAATAAAATAATGTCAGACAAAACATAGTAAGGACCCAAAATAACATGTCTTGAATACGAAACACCTTAAAAAATTATGCCTCGAAGATCCACAACATGCTAAAATCACCATGTCGGTCGTGATCATGAAAAAAATGAGCTCACAAAAGAAAATCACCAATCGCGAGAACAACAATCAATGTGAACCAACAACACATATAGAGCATGATCTAGAAACATCCACAAGCATCATGAATTGCCACAGAAGCATTTTCAACAACTCAAATTACTAGAATCACATCATCTTCTTCCAGGAACACCAGCTAAAGCAATAGAATAATTGTCAGAACACTGATACTCATAACTTAATCAAATGTTCATGTGAACCTCTAAAAATTCATGTGGATAAACTAGATATAATTTTCAACAAACCCTTTAATCCGCAACTTCTTATCATCAATATACTGAGCTAGCCATCATACTAAACTTCACTGCATCATCGACACCCTACAACTTATTTTATTACAATTTTCTCAATATCCTCAACATATACAACCTTAAGGACATTAATGCCAATAGTGTTGACATCAATGACAACCACATATCAGCAATATCAACATTCTTACCCTAGGTCAGGCAGAGGAAAATGGATAAAAGTGAATCAAAAATCATAATATTGTAACTTATCATTCAAACCATCATTCCTTGATATATTGAAGCCATCAATCACATGTCATACAAGGAGAACTTGATAATTGATTGAAGGTCCTGCAATTTTAGTACTCATAATGATAGAAAAGATGAAACATTATTACTTATGCTTGAACATGGATTTGGAGATGTATTGCCAACATCATCTTGACCAATGAAAAGTGTTGTAAAAATGCAATCTATTCTACTCTTGAATTCCCTTTTAGGTGTAAGAGAGGGACCAACCACTGCAAGACCCCAGGTCACGAAAGGCCGAGAGAAGTAGGTTTCCCTAACTTACCTCAGTTAAAAGGGATGTTAGGATAGGAGGGACGAGAATGATGAGGACTGTGGGGCCCTTCGATCACTCTACAAACCTGAGGTTTGAAAGGAGACTAGGCGAGTCAGTTTTTAGGGTCAACTCTATGTCTCAGATAGATCTCTATTAGAGGACAGAAGCGTGGTTATGGGATGACAGCACAGTGTGCTGGCATCTATACAGCCAGAAAACTAGGAAGACAATGTCTGACCTCTAAGAAAAATACTAACAGCCTAGTCAAGAATTCCTAAAGGTGCAGAATAACACTATGAAATATGAAACATAAAGATGAATGTGATAAAAAAAGTATATTACTGCAATAATGACAAAGATGATCTCGCACAATAACTTGTTCACCAGTTTGCTCCAAGATATCTCCACCTACACATGAAAAAAGAGGGAAAATGTTGGGGGGCTATTTAGGGGTCTACCTCAGTCAGACCCCCATTTTGGTGTTTCCACCTCCACGGGCAACCAAGTTTGCCACAATATAGAAATAAAGTGATAAAGAAGTAAATACAAGAAAAGTACACCAAAACACTAAAAAACAGTAATGTGCTAACTCAACCAAGTAATAGAGAATATGAGTGAGGAGCCTACCACCTCCACCCAAAGTGCTCAAGTCTAGTGGGGGAGAAAATGAGAGGAACTCAAGCCTCTACTACAAATGGAATTGTCCTGCGCTTGCTCTATTGAAGTGATGGAGTGAAGAGATTGTTGCTATGAAGTGTGAAATATTGCTACAATGCTTGAAGTGAATGCTCAAAGCTTGTGGATGAGTGAATGAATGGTGAAGACATCATGTCAAAATGGTCTAGAGATAAAAATGCATGAAGGAATGATGGATATAAAGAAGGGAGATGAAGAAACAACCATATTCGGGTCGACCAGCTAAAGGGAGGTGTTACAATTCAACTTCCAATATGAAGTGTAATGCCTCTGCAGACTCCAGTTGCAGGAATCTGCCAAGGACATAAGTGCACCACGCGGACATCTACACGTTGCACACTACGTGAGCGTCCCTGATAGAAATTTCTCTATCGATGCTCAAAGTAGGTACCAAGTGGATGGAGAACAATGGGCTTATGTGGAATTAAACCTTTGAATTTGGTTTTCTAAAGTGGAGAAGGGTAAAAGGGGAATTTGCATTAGGAGTACAAATTCGCTCCTAAACATTTTTCCCCCACTTTAGCGAGCATGAATATTGGTGAGTGCTTCAGTAAAGTAGATCGAAGAAGACATAGGGTTAGAGATGTATACTTGTACCGTCGAGGAAATAGATCATGGTTTGTCGAGCTCAAGAGTGAAAGACAATAGAAGGAGTTCATAGCTCTGTAGAACTATAAAATTGAAGAACGAAAGTGCCTTACAAGCCTACGACCCTGCAAGGGAGGTATCCTCCAAGAACTCTCACATGAAGGAAACCAGGAAGAGTGCCTTACGAATCCGTAGACCTACAAGGAGAGGTATCCCCCAAGAACTCTCACATGAGGGAGACCGAGAAGAGGGGACTCTCTAGAGTTAGAAATGGTGACATGTTTACCTGTAGACAGAACACGTCAAGAAGCAGTCGCGTGGGCCAGTGAACAGACAGTCACATAGACCATCCCTAAGTAGGAATTATTTCAAAGGGGTCCCTCAGGAACCCTTCAAAAGGAAGAGGATTCTACTCAATGGATGCATTTTTTGAAAAGTAAAGTCTAGTCAGGCTTTCCCCAAGTTACACATAAGGATGCGAAGTAGGTCTAGTTGAGCTGCCCCCGGGCTAGATGCAAGGATGTAAGGTAGGTCTAGTCAGGTTCTCCCCAAGCTAGACGCCAAGATGTAAACCTTTCAAAAGGGTACCTTGGGAACCCGATGTGAAAGCAAAGGTCCCACTCAAGGGATGCACTTGTTCGAAATTTAATGTCTTCTTTCTTGAATCGATTCATCATCAAGGAATCCTTTCAAAATATGTTCACTTCATCAAGGAATTTGAAAGGAAGGATATGCCCCCACGCGAGGGAAAGATCAAATTTTTTCCCACTTTGGAGGAAGGTTCTCAAGTCCATTCTTTGTGAACCTATGATGAAGGAAACATGTTTTGTTAGGGTTTCAAGTCAAGAATTTAGTTCTAACAAAGAAATGTGTGAAGGGTCTTGAGAAAATATCTATTGGGAAACGAATAAATTTTCTAAGGATTGAGTGATGTAGAAATCACGTTGTCACACATTAGAGGGACAACTAAAGCAAAGAAGAGAGAAAGATAAAGAGAAAACAAAAGGAAAGAGAACATGAAAAAAGGGCACAGGGATAGCCTGATATTTTAGGGTCAAAGCTTCTCATAAATATATATAAGTATAAAAATAGTATATAAATGAACTATCATCAACCCCCTACTATATCAGGCCATGTGAGGAATGCACAAGAGGATAAAGTAAAAATAAAAAAATTTGTCAACATGGAAAGAATCCTAAATGATTCTGATGCTTTGCATCGTCCCAATTTGTCGAAAGTCAATCACAAACATGGAAGAATGATGATACAAATAGAGGAAGGTTCATAACACAAACACCACCATGCCTATATCCAAGCACCAATAGGGGTGGCGAGGGTCATCCAGGAACATATAGCACCATTATAGTGGAAAACATCACAACATGCACACAACTAATCTAAAGATCAAGAATGGGTCTCCCCCTAACACTAATCAACCAAGAGGTCGTAAACTTCCCACTCTAGATCATCATAAGGAGAAGGAGGATGGGCCTGCAGTGGTTGAATGTCAAGGGGAGGATCTTTTGATCCTCCCGCAACAAGGGCTAAGGAAGAAGGACCTGTGAGGTCTCCATCGCTCAGCTCTTGTGGGTCTAAGGTCAATGATTTCACAAAGATCGCTGACAAGGTCAAAACTTCATCCACTGAGTTAAACATGCACTTAATGAGAGTGCCATTTTTTTCTTCGACAGATGGGGAACACTTCGCCCAAGGTTCACCGCTAGGCTCACCGAGTGATTTGGGAGTCATGACGAACTCAAGAGAGGCCAAGACCGGTTATGTTACTAGGAAAGAACAAGTCAACGCAGGGCCATCTTTCGAGGAAGGTGGGTTCCTCTTACATTCTCTATTGCAAGAGGGACCATTCTCAATCTTATTCTTCGTCGGAGGAGGTGAACTCCCCATAGACGAAGCAAGAATAGTAGAGGGAGAAGAGGAGGAAAGAACCGCAATAGATACAACTGAAGTGTTAATCATATCTATGGGCTTTGGGAAAGGTGAAACATCTGGAATGGATGTCAACAAAGGCGACTCCATCGAAGGAGCGATGAACACCTAAACCTTTCCAAGTGCATGTACACTCATAGTGGAAGCCAGAAGTGATACAAATGGGAGGAGAGAGGAGGACATGGCAGGCGATCCTGACACAAGATTGGTTGTCTCTTCTTCCCTCTTCTATGAAGTGGCTTTCTCAACCAAAAGAGAATTTCACCGGTGCTTGCACTCATGCGCAAGGCAGTTTCTATGACTCTTCGAACTAGAGTTCAAAGGTTGTGAAGGAATGGAGGGCTCCTGCTCAACCATGGGAGTGTGCTCCATAGTTTTTTCTAGCAGAGGGATAGACTCCTAGATGGGAGCAGGAGGAACCAATTCAAAAATAGCAGGGGGAATTGACTCCAACACCTCAACAATGGGCCTCTTCCAATTCACTACTTTGGGAGTAGGAGTGGTAGGATTCCTTAGAGGCCAAGACATAGAGGACTCTCCACGGGGGGCTTTCTATCTACCATACCAAATGGGCCTAGGCTCCATGGGTAAGATAGGAAGCTCGAATGCAGGATGCTTGGCCTTTCGCCAAGCGAGCACCATGGGATTCTGCTAGGCAGAAGAAGATGGTACCACAGTAGGGTGAGAGTAAGCATCAAGATGAATAGTAGAAGATGAAGAAGGAGGATCTTGAGACCTCTTCTCTTCTTCCCTTCTACATGCCTTAGTGGCATCATTGTCAGCTTTCAGCTAAGCCCTATGTGAAATAGCATAAGGTGAAGGAGGATATCTCACTTTCAACCTAGCATGCCCTTTCTTGTAATTTTGATATGTAGGGTGTAGGAGGTCCTTCCTGTGTGGGATAGGACCAACAGGTGCAAGCCAAAATTAATCTAAGGAATAACTGCCACACGCAACCGGCAGTCTATAACTGGTGTCATGGACATGTACCAAACCTCCATGAGTGAACTTCAAACACTTGTGCACAACTAAGGGAACTGCATTCATAGCTACCAGCCAGGGGATACCTAGCTTCACCTTGAAGATTTTAGACCCTAGTATGATATCAAACATAAGGTTTATGGACTTAGGTCTAACAAAGACCAATAGGAAAATACTTCCTATAGGAGGTACAGAAAAGCTCGACGTGTGTGTGAATAGTACTCTTAAGTGCATTGTATCCATCCTTGTGTAGGAATTTGATTAACATGATCTCCTTTGCTATAATGTTTACTTGAGATTTCGGATCAATGAGAACACCGAACACGGTATTCCCATTTATCCTTGTAGGAATATAAAGAGGAGATGGTTCCCTATTAAGCCCATCGGCAGGTCCTACGAAGTGGTGATATCCTTACAACTGCTCACAGGATGCGCAAAGGGAATGGGTTGATTTAGGAAAGAGGCCATCATGCACACTAGACAAAACTTCCAAAAATCCTCCTAAAGGTTACAGGACAAAGTCGTGACCCAATTTAGGTTTCATTACACAACACTTTTGGAACCTCCCAACTATGCCTACTAGGAGTCACAGGTTGGGTTGCAAGGTGGAAGCCTTACAACACTCACACCTACAACACTCTTAGGATACGAGGAAAGGGACTTTCAGTATCACAAAATGGAACCAAAATGGTTCACATTAGATTCACCAAAAATGTAAGAGAGGGGGACCAACCACTACAAGGCCCCAGGTCACGAAAGGTCGAGAGCAGTAGGTTGCCCTAACTTACCTCAGTTAAAAGGGATGTTAGGATAGGAGGGATGAAAATTATGAGGACTATGGGGTCCTTCGATCACTCTACAGACTCGAGGTTTGAAAGGAGACTAGGCGAGTCAATTTTTAGGGTCAACTTTGTGTCTCAGATAGCTATTTGTCAGAGGACAGAAGTGTGGTTTTGGGATGACAATGTGATGTGCTGGTATCTCTCAGGTGCACTGGCTTCCGTATGGCCAAAAAACCAGGGAGACAAGGTCTGGCCTCTAATAACAATACTAACAACCTAGTCAAGAATTCCTAAAGGTGCAAAACAACACTATGAAATATGAAACATAAAGATGAATGTGATAAAACAAGTATATTACCGCAAGAATGACGAAGATGATCTCACACAATAACTTGTTTTCTAGCTCACTCCTAGATATCTCCACCTACACACAAAAAAGAGGGAAAATTTTGGGGGTTTATTTAGGGCTCTGCCTCAGTTAGACCCCCATTTTGGTGTTTCCATCTCCACGGATAGCCAATTTTGCCACAATATAGAAATAAAGTGATAAAGAAGGAAATACAAGCAAATTACACCAAAACAATACAAAATGGCAATGTGCTAACTCAACCAAGTAATAGAGAAGAAGAGTGAGGAGCTTACCACCTCTGCCTAAAGCGCTCAAGGCTAGTGGGGGAGAAAATGAGAACTCAAGCCTCTACTATAAATGGATTTGTCCTGCGCTTCCTCTATTGAAGTGATAGAGTGAAGAGATTGTTTCTATGAAGTGTGAAATGTTGTTGCAATGCTTGAAGTGAATGCTCAAAGCTTGTGGATGAGTGAATGAATGGTGAAGAGATCATGTCAAGATGGTCCAGAGATGAAAATGCATGAAGGAATAGTGGATATGAAGAAGGGAGATGAAGAAACGTCCATATGTGGGTCGACCAATTGAAGGGATGTGTTACAATTCGACTTCCAATAGGAAGTGTAACGCCTCTACAAACTACAACCGCAGGAATCTGCTAGGGACCTAAATCTGAAATATTGATCTAAAAATTCACACAGTCTAAATCTAGAAATTTTAGTACTTGACAATAAAATAGGTAAATAATAAGCATAATTAGGTCCAAGCACTGAAGGGGGAGCCAAACATAGTGTAAAATTATCTAAGGGTGACAAATTACGATTATTACAAAGAATCAAATGTTTGAATAGTATCATAGTCATAGGCTATCCTATATGAAATATGAAGAGATAACATGGGAATGGATTAATAACAAGATATTTGTATATCACCTAAATTTTAGTCCAAAGAGCATGAGGAAACTCAAAATGAAAAAGATCATTTAAAATGTTATCATCAATATACATAGTAATAACTCCTAAGACATGATCCATTTTTAAATTTCAAGCAAATGTCTTATTATCAATACATGGAGGGGGAACAATACCATACAAATATGGCAAGAAATGAAGCCAACAAAGATTTTTCATGATGTTAGCTCTTCATTTCTTATAGTTTCCCCTTTTCAAGATTATCAAAGAAGGATGAAATGAAAAACCCATAATGAACTATGTGAGATCTCCAAAATTAGAAATAATTTAACCTTCAACAACAGTTAGAAACCCCCAAACATTATGAATGCTATAAATGAAGCCTTCCCAAAAATTAAAAAATTATCCAAGTGTTAGGATGTCCAAGTAATCACTCATAATGCAATATTTGCAAATACTAAATAAAATATACATGGGGATAAATTGAGAAAAAGTGCATGGCCACAAAATTGAGCTCCTCAATATCTTTTTGATGCTACAAAAATCACAAGAATTTGAGATCCAAGAAAAAATTATTAGCTCGGAGGTCCAAATGAGAGATCTAAATTCAAACAAAAATAAAATACACCTGTACAAAAATTTGGCAAAATGAACTACACCATTTCAAATTACATAGAACCATCTTTTTTTACGATGTCTCATTTTTAAAAAAATGATCTCCTAGGTCAAAATATATGGCCCTCAAGAAAAATCCACCATATTAGGGCCTTAGGGAAAAAATGACCCCCTTTGGACTAGCGCTAATTACTAATGTGACCACATTCTATGAAAATGGGTGCTAGAGGTTTATAAAATCTTCTCCTATATTTTTATAAAAAATAGGATTTGATGAATGTAGGTCCTAAAAATTATATCACCCTAGAATCGCCTATGAAACAAAAAGATAACCTTGCTTAATAGACAAGGTGAGGGATAGGATTAGATAAGATCATGACAAGTGTCTTAATCCTATTACATGAGACAACTAACTCAAATGATATTCAATGAACTATGACTCAAGCATTAAATTTCATAAGTTAAAATAAGATCTAAATGACAACTAGGACTTCTAGAAAGATTCATAGAACCTAAATAATCTTAACATGTGAATAGGACCTCCTAGTGAACTAGATGGGTAAAATACAATATTCACACCAACAATTTGTCAAGTTTTTATAAGGTGTTGATAACCTTTTTGAGTGTTTATATGGTTTTGAAAACCTCATCAAGAGTTGACATTGTTTTCAGAATCTTCAAAAGAAAATTAGTTTACAAAGCTCTTCCTTACCTTCACAATAAGAGAAATTTTTCTTTTGTTAGAGGTTCTAAAAATTATATCGAGATCCAACATGGTTATGAGAACCATGTCAGAGGTCAATGAAGGTTTTAAAACTTTTTAAATCTTTGAAACCTCTTCAAATATGCTTTTCTTTCATAAAAAAAGAGTTAAAAAATATTTCACCTAGGGTTCTCAAAAGTGCATCGAGAGCCAACAAGGTTATGTGAACCATGTTAGAGACCAACAAAGGTTTTGAAAC
This sequence comes from Sequoiadendron giganteum, assembly GCA_007115665.2. Taxonomy (NCBI): domain Eukaryota; kingdom Viridiplantae; phylum Streptophyta; class Pinopsida; order Cupressales; family Cupressaceae; genus Sequoiadendron; species Sequoiadendron giganteum. The sequence goes on from CM021101.1 coordinate 856,494,935, forward strand.
CTCATGATTTCATTGACAAGTGTACACTTAGAATAACTTGGAAAAAAATTAAACTAAAAATTATCAAGAAACATGTAAAACTAACAAGAAGAAAAAAAAAATTGAACTAAAACTGAAAATATATATATATATATTGGGGTAGTAAGATTGTCTATGGACTTTGATGCTCTTGAATCAACCACCTTATTGGTTTGGACCTAGATTTGTAACATAATATTAAAAAATAACTAACTCTATCATACTAAAGTATGTGAGAAAGTAACAACAAATTGGAATTATGTAAGAAACAAATATTTGCACAAGGATTTAAACTTAGTTCAAAATAAATAGAACAAGAAAAATACTAAACTAAAAAACTACCAAATAACCAATAATAGTTAATAATAATGCAATAATAAATTATAACAATCCTCCTCATTACATCATATGCCCAAGAGAACAAAGTAAGAAAGTTCAAAATACTTTGAACTTCACTAAAAGAGATTTGGTAAATATGCTCTTGAGTTGAACAAAACTAGAGTTGGATATTCTATTTGTAAACATTTTCACAATTATAGTGATAGTCAACCTCAACATGATTGGTATATTCATGAAAAATGGGACTATGAGCAAGCATCAACAAACTTATTGTCGCAAAAAAAAAATGTAGGACCTATCTTAGGAACACTCATGCCTATTAAAATGTGACATAACTATAGTTCCTTGTAAATAGATACACCTTGTGAACAAGATTAGGTACTTCAATAAGGTATATTTTCTTCAAATTTTAGACTATGTCAACCACTACATTTGATATTGCTTTAATCATCAAGAGTGTTTCCTCAAGTTCCTTCTACTTCTTAGATATTTATAAAATATATTGTTATTTCTCTACAATCATCTCTTCATTTAAAGATTGGTTCTTTCTCTTAATAGATTTTTTACTTTCCAAGTATCCTTATTATATGCAAACTCTATAGATATATCTTCTAAATACGTGTTCAAAATTGGCCATATAGTTGAATCTTGGTTTAAATCATCCAAGTTTTATTTGAAGTCCCTAGAGTCATAATATTCTCTTCAATATTTCTTGTGTTGTTTCAACATTAGGGGTAGAGAGAAACACTTTTATATTCTATATTGATATTTCATATTAATATCTAATTTGCATGCATGTGTAAATAAGGTTGTGCATTATGGCTAATTGAAGGATATATTGAGAAATATTTATGAAGAATTAAAATACTAGCCATAATAACTTCCCCCTATATAAAACTTGAGTTAATAATGATCAACATGATGGGAATATAATTTAACATAGAACTAGGATAGTACTATGAGAAACATTAAGTTGGTGGTACTAACCATAGATCTTAAAATATTTAATGCACTAGAAATTACAATTGTAAGGTTTCTTGAAATACATGGAGCGAGAAAATTGGAAATATTAGAAATCAGGACTTGATCATTATCATTCCCCATCATAGAAACATGACTAATTATCAAAATTGAAATAACGGAGCCAAAATCATCAAATAAAATGACTTTACTAACTTGACTCATAATAACACATGAATATCAACAATATCTTTTAACACTCATTTGTTACAATTTCCTTCAAATATTTTATACTTAGTAAATAGCATCCACTTGAATAGCCTCTAAAGTAACACTCATAAGATTTCTAGGAGATAGTTTCCTTCAAATTTTCCATATCCTAGAAAAACTAAATAGCATTCATCATCATCTTCCTCATCTTGAATGTGTTATTTCATCATATTTTATGGTTAGGTTTTCTTGATAATATAACTATTATTTAGTATACCTATTAACATCTCCAAGAGGTGGCTTGGAATCTAACTCATCTAGAATTTTTTCCATATTTTTCTATATGAGGAACTATATAATTATACCGTTTAGATGATAACATATATGATGTTCCTAAAAAAAGATTAATGATTTAATCGTATCCTCATTTTCTGAAATTTATTAGATTCTACAAGAAAATATATTCTAAACAAATATTCGTTGCCAGTCATACATCACACATGCTTCAGTCTATAGATGATTGAATATTATAATAGAAGAATGAAGATCATGGCCTAAAAAGGGAGAATCCAAAAATATAATATTATAAAAATGAAACCTAACTAAGAAATTTAATATTCTTTTCAGTTCTATAATTTCCCTATATTACTCCTTGGATTAATCTATAATTTTAGAAATGAAATGTTTTGAAGCACTTTTCTATTTATGTTTAGAGCAAATTTTTAGATTAACCCTGGAATTTTATTTAAACTAAGAAAATAAAAATTGGTAAGATAGTAAAATCGTTGAAATGTTTTTTTATGCTAATTGAGATAAAATTATAAAAAATATATACTAGAATAGAAAATAAGGAGAGAGGAAAGCTAAATGGTCAAGATGTCATGCTAACACAACATCTATATGATTTCCATGATTATTCTCACCTAAAAAGTCTCTATTATCTTTAGATTCAGCACCTAGCTTCACACAAGTGTGATGAAATAATAAAAAAATAGTATAAATAGTGATTTAAATAAATTAAGTAAAAATAAGAAAGAGAAATTGATGCAAGGACTTCCAAAGGTCATAACTTTTGACTTGAGAGTTCATTCGAGTAGAAATTTTTCATGGAGAAATGTCTTAGAGAATTGAATCCAATGCCAGTGAAATATATTCTATTGGACCATGTCTTGACAATTTTTTGGAGCCAAATTCCTTCATCTAAGGCCTCAACTTAGACTTTTAGTGTTTTTTTGAGATTTTCCCAACTTGTAGTTTTCAATTATTTTTTATTTCCTTCTAATAAAAGAGAGGAAAAAATGTTATTAAACTTCCAAGGAGTATTTTAATATACTATAAACTTCTTACATCAAACCAAAATGCTCAATAATGTTGGTATGAAGCTAGATAAAATATATTAAGAGTGTAAACATTACAATATTGATTAGTATTCCATGTAATAAAATGATATAGGTATTAAAAAATAGGAAGGAGGGAGATAAAGGAATTGGGTAGTTATTTGGATTCATTTTAGAGAGGTTACCACTAACCTAATTAGGTAGCTACTCTACAAAATAAATATTGAAATATGTAATATGATATGTGAACCATATTGAAGTTTATGCATCATGCTAGTGTCTATAATTTTTTAGCTCTAAGAAAGGTCAAACACTATAAAATTCCAAGACTAAGACATTTGTAACATTAGTTTTGATAGGAAGGACCACATAAGGCAAGGCCTTGGCACCATGGGTATAAAAAGGCTAAAGGAATAATGAACCTAAATGAACACTAGGGAAACAAACACCCAAGCAAGTCCAAACTATAATATAAAATTATAAGAACATGTAAATTATGATATTACATTTCCCCCACTTTAGCAAGATTATGACACTAAGTGATATGTGTAGGTGCAAAAAGATGGGGAACCAAAAAGGGGTCGTAAGTGGCCACTTTTTTTCTAAAATCAAGAAACATTGATCTTGGATGAGAAATTGAAGATAGTTACACTCAAAATATGAAGATGCAACAAAAAAAAAGAGTCGTAGTGCTTCGAATCTACTTTCTAAACTACTATTTTTTTAAATGGTAGAGATTAAGGGGTTCAAAAAGGGGGCCCACAATTAAGAAAACATAACACAGCATCTTGTGTTGGGCCCCTAGAAAGTTAACTTTTTTCTAGTATTTAAAATTGCTTAAATGAGAAATTAGCAAACACCATGTAGTTTATCCTCAATTTTTCTACTAATTTTTTAATGAATATATAATTTTTTACTAATTTTAAAAGTGGACACATCCTTAAAAAATAGAAAATTGAGCATGCTCCCTCCTTAAAAATTTGAAAACTAATCAAAAATAAAAAATAAAAATATATGTGCAGAATGGAGTCTAGTTTTTGAAAATGTAATTTATTTGAAATTTTGATGAACGGCTAAAACATAAAGTGAAAAATACCAAACATTAATTTTTGACAAAAAAATAATACACTAACAAAAGAAATTAAAGATGAAAACCTTAACATACTCAAAACGTGAAGAAAAAAAACATGGTTAGATAGCTAGGAGAGCTTAACAGTATCATGGTGTTTTTTATTTTACATTGAAACACATGCAATGGGAAGCATGCTTGAGATTATGTCAAATTTTTTATAATTTACAAAAATACATCTTTTGACATTGAAAATTCACTCCAAGCCTTTGGTTTGGAAGCCAAAAGCTTGGAAATTTCCAAAGAAAACAAAAACACGAATGTGTTATAATGTGCTCATGTTATGTTTTGCATTGAAAAAATTATTTCTCTTTATGTTTTTATTTCTTTCTCTTTCTCCTTCTCTATCAATGAAACTTTTTACATGAAATAAACATTTAAGTTGACATTTACTTTCTTATACTTTAAGTTATATTTCATGTATATAGTTTCAAGATGTTTGAGAGTGGTTTTAGATTACTAGGATTTATAATGAAATTTTAGTTTTTGGAAGATCTTATAATTTTTCAAAATTAATCAAATTTTACTAATAAGCATGTCAAATTTATCAAGAACAAGTACCATGGATAAGGGATAGAGAATTTAATAAGTTATACACTTGAAATAAAATTAGAAAAATAAAACCTAAAATCCAACAATAAGAATAAAATCAAAATCCCAACTCAATAAAAATAAAATTAGATGTGAAGGACATAACCATATGTAAATCCAACCTTTTTTAGGAAAAATAAAAAATAAGATATAATATTATAAAAACTATTAATCTAATGTTAAAAAAATCATATGCACAAAAATAAAGAAAAATCCTTGAAAATGTAAAAAAAATTAAAAAATTAACCTAATACTCAACAAAGATTTAAATTAAACCTTAGACAATAAAATTATTGTGTTCCCTTATTAAATATTAATATAGGTTTAACACATTTTTTTTTTAAAACAGAACTAAATCAATATCATTGAGTCAAATGGACATAAGTATATGTAAATCCAACCCTTTTTAGGAAAAATCAAAAATAAGATATAATATTATAAAAACTATTAATTTAATGTTAAAAAAATCATATGCACAAAAATAAAGAAAAATCCTTGAAAATGTAAAAAAAATTATAAAATTTACCTACTACTCAACAAAGATTTAAATTAAACCTTAGACAATAAAATTATTGTGTTCCCTTATTAAATATTAATATAGGTTTAACACATTTTTTTAAAAAACAAACCTAAACCAATATCAATCATTGAGTCGCATAGAATACATGTAAGAGACTAAATAAATAAGATAATAAAAAAAGAGATGGGGTTCCTTCTCATCATGGTAAGCTTACTAATGTATCGTTACGTATTGGATATAAGATTGGAGGTGTGCACAAATAGTTAAATGGTGAAGAACCTTATATTTATGAGCTTATAAAATGTGATAGTAGACAATTTATACAATTGTATTATTTTCCTTGCATCTACTATCCTATGGATTTTTCTCACCTTCACTTTTTAGTTGATTTAGGTTTCTATTATCATCTTTGGGTCTTGTTTTTGATAAAAGGGTAAAACGGGTTTTACAGGGACCCGAAACCACAAAGTTTACAAAATAGAGAAAAGATCACCAAGGGTCCACCAAAAAAAGAACAGCTGCCCAAAAAAAACTAGCAGCGAGCAGGCAAAAAAGACCAGGAGCGTCAGAAAGGAAAGGACAGCAAAAAAAAAAAAGAATACAGAATTACTTCAGAGACCTGAGGATAGTCTCTATCTCTGCCTCCAAAACCTGCATATCAATAACCCCCTTCTTGAAGGTTTGAACCATTTTCGGGGTTAATGGGGCCTTTCGCTTCAAATTGGCACGGGTTCTTCTAGAAATGCCTCCATCCGTTTCCTAGCTTTTATCTTCAGTGTCTTCTAGATCAACCACCAAGGATCACTGCTGGGCTTTGTCAAGCTTTTCAGTCATTGCATTGATTATTATAGAATTGTGTCTTGCTATTCGGTTGTTCTGTTCTGCAATGGTTCTGATGTTAATCCTTAGGCCCTCAACATCATTATCAGTGATCCTGTTACTGTGCACCACATCTTTCTTTCCCAACTCCGCAATCTTGACACCCATTTCCTCAATCTTGCTTTGCAGGGCCAAATTTTTAATTTTAAGCTCATTGATTTCGGAGAAGGTCCATTCCAGAAGTTTAGAATGGGACTCAGAGTTGGTTTTAGCCAGGTACAGAAAATCAAGGGAGGGCTCTTTACCAGTGTTAACAGGGGAATTGTCGACATTCTGAATGTCCGGAACAGGGCCCACATAGCGCTCAAAAGTGTTGGTATCAACTTCCTCCGGTTCAGAGGACTCTTCGGTGTAAGAGACAAGGCTTTTAGCTTGGGTAGTTTTGCCAACAGGGTTGAAATTAGGAGGAGGACAGTTGGGCTCAAGCGCAACCCAGATTTTACCCGGATCCCTGGAAGGGCCAGCATGCAAACTAGGGGCTTTTGGGCCAAGGCTAGGGTTAGGCAAATAATCCGAGCCACTAGGCTCAGTATCATCACTATCAAAATCAGGGTTGGCTTCCGAGGTAGCAGGGGCATGCACATGCAGATATTCAACAATAAGCCTAATTAACCCAGTATGGAGGATAGGAAATCTTTTGGGATTCTTTTTATTGTCCTCCAAACTTTTCTTCAGAGAGCATAAGAGATAATAAGGGATAGAAACCCTTACCTTGTGGTGGAAATGGTTGAGGAGGGCGAAGTGGTACCCGTAGACTTTAGTGAAACGCCCGTCCACTATGATATACTCCATGATGGCTCGAAGGACCTTTCTCCAAATAGATTTTATGGAGTCAACATCAAAGTAGTTGTTCGCAATTTTGACCAAGTTTTTCTTTTCCTTGTCATTTTTGGGGAATTTGATAATAGCTTCATCAGAGTAAGCCCTGTCCCTGAAAAACTTCTTCCCATTAGTGGGTAATCCCATAACTTTGGCAATTAACTCTTTGTTGAGCTCCACATTCCTACCGAATAGAGTTAGGTTGCCATCATGCCAATTTTTGGCAAAGAGAATCGTAGCCTCCAGATCATAACCATGAAGCTTCTCCAGAAAAGGGAAGAGACCTCCACTTTTTATCTTGTTCCAAGCCTTAGCATTTTTCATATGGATTTCATAGTTGTCCAACTCAGTTCGCTTTCTGTCCCCACCCATATTGGCCGACACAGTGAGGAAGAACCAAACACAATCCTTTCTAAAATTGGCCCCGCCAAATCTAAGCACCCACAAAGCGTGCGGAGTAAACTTGTGAATTACTCCACAGAGCTCGGTCCCATACAATCTAATGATTATGATGTGAGAGATCCAACCTGTCCTCATTAAAAGGATAACACGATGCCTTACCATGTAATCTATCATAATTTAATAGGGCACATACTTTAATATTAAGATTGCTATTATTAAGCCAGGTATGCACTTCTTTACTCTTGACTCCTTCATTAGCAAAAAAGTCCGCGACAGCATTGGCTTCTCTATAGGTGTGTGTTATTTTAACTTTTTCAAACTTGTCCAATTTCAATTTAGCTTCATCAATCCACAATTTGATGGTCCACGAGGGAGGAGACTTGCCACGGAGGCAATCAACTATGTTTTTGGAGTCTCCTTCAATCCATAAGTTTTTAATATTGAGACTTTGGGCTAAATTTATAATATGGTAAGCACCAGCCGCCTCTGCAAGGTGATTAGTTTGAGAGCCAAGAGGAGAGGTCGTCACACCCATGAAGTTGCCAAAGGAATCCCTTATAACTCCTCCACAGCTCGCCGCCCCCGGATTGCCTTTAGCCGCACCATCAAAGTTAGCTTTGATCCACCCATTAGTTGGAAAAGTCCAGCAAACTCCCTCTCTGTCCTTTTTAGCCTTAATAGTAAAGCTAGATAGAATGGGGATTATGTTCCATTCCTTAGCAACACAAAGATCATAGTTCAAAAACTCTGCATTCAAGGTCTTCCTATCCTTCTAGGCCACGGCACTGAAGTTTTCCTTTAGAGATCTGACAATTTTATCAAAGACATAATCCACAGAGGCTTCTTTGCCCCTAAAAATTTTGTTGTTGTGTTCTTTCTAGATGCCCCAAGCTATATGAGGGAAAGATAGCTCCCAAAAAAATCTGAGTAAAGGATTCCTTGTCGGGGCTTTCCATTGAGAAAAGAGTTCTTCAATGAGCATTGGAAGACCCAAGAGAGGTTCCATAATCTGTTAAAATTTTTCCAGAGAGAAGCAGCAAAAGAGTAGTGAAGGAATAAATGATTAACAGATTCAGCATCCATCTTACAAAGACAATATCTATTAGGGATTTGAAATCCCCATTTACACAAATTGTCAATCGTTAGCAACTTATTTTGAAGCAAGATCCAAAAGAAGATGTTAATTTTAGGAATCAGATTATTGCTTCAAGCTTTAGACCAAAAGGGAGGATGATCCAGAGAAGAAGTGAGCTTAGCAAAAGCAAAATATATAGAAAAATTACCAGAGGGATCATCAATCCAAACCGCACGGTCCTCCAACTGCTCCGAGCTAGGTCTAATAGCTAGCAACATAATCTAGATGGGGGCCAAAACCTAACTAACTCTGCTTAAGTCCACCCAATTACCATTCACTTTGTAATCTTTCACATAAGTACCAAACCTAACCTTGCAATTCTCAACCCAATCTCTGAAGGGATTGATATTTATCAGAGGTTCCTTAAAAATCCATCTGTCTTCCCAGAATCTGGTACTATTCCCATTTCCCACTTGCCAACCAATGCCTTCCTCCACAATCTTTTTTCCAATAATTAAATTGTTCAAGCATATAGATCCTTTAGGAAGAAGGTGGGGGTCCTTATTTATGATGGAAGAGCAATTGTTATCAAGGTATTTGCTAGCCATAATATCAATCCACTCCTCGGAGGAGGAGAAAATTCTCCAAATTTTCTTGGCCAAGAGGATTTTATTAATAGATCTGATTCTTCTTAACCCAAGTCCGCCGTTCTTTTTAGGTCTACAGACCAGATTCCAGTCAATTAAGGAAATTCTTTTATTTTCCTCAACACCCGACCATAGAAATCTTTTTTGAATTTTTTCAATTGTGTCAGCATATTTAGCAGGGATCTTAAAGAGGCTCAGGGCATAGATAGGGAGATTCTGAAGGGAGGCTTTGAGGAGCTGAAGCTTACCAGGTTGGCTAAGCAGAGCACCTTTCCAACCTGCAAGATTTTTACTAAATCTATCCACCAATGAAATCCAGAAAGCATTAGGAGGTTTCAAACTTAAAGAAAGACCCAAGTAGGTGGCAGGAAGGGATTCCACCTTACAGTCCAGGATTCTGGCAATTTTGGTTTGTCGATGAGTTGGAGTATTGAAAAAGAACAGCGAGCTTTTTTTATTGTTGATCAGCTATCCTAAAGCTCTCCCATATTTGTCAAGCAGTTGTTTAATAGATTTAGCTTCAGACACAGAAGCTTGACCCATGAGCATAGTATCATCAATGAATTGTTGATGAGAACACACCAGGTTGCCCGAGGACGGTCTATGCCCGGCGATAACTTTAAAGTCAATCAGTTTTTTTAGGTTCCTGCCTAAGCTTTCAGCCATAATAGTGAATAAAATAGGAGAAATAGGATCACCCTGCCTGAGACCTTTGGAGCTCTAAAAAAGGGAAGTCGGGGAACCATTGACCATAACCGATATGGAAGTTGTGGACACAAGTTGTTCCACCATTTGGACCACCCTATTGTTAAAACCAAAGGCCTTCAAGATTTTAAATAAGAAAACCCAGTCAACTCTGTCATAGGCTTTTGAAATGTCAAGCTTTAAAAGGAAACCTTCAGTCTTAGATTCAACAAGGGAGTGAATGTTCTCATGAATCGAAACAATAGAGTCAAGAATTTGTCTACCAGGAATGAATCCATTCTGTTGAGGAGAAATCAAGGAAGGCAAAAAAAAGTAAGAATCTAGAGGTTAAGACCTTAGAGATGATCTTGTATAAAGAATTACAAAGACTGATAGGTCTAAAAGCCTCAAAGTTGTCAGCTCTAGGTTTCTTGGGGACGAGGGCCAAGAAAGTAGCATTTAGTTCTTTTAAAAGACATCTGGCTCCAAAAAATTCCTTAACAGCATTAACCACATCTTCTTCAACAATCTCCCAAAACCATTGGAAGAAGAACAAAGGAAAATCATTGAGCCCCGGGGCTTTATTCCCATCAAAGGAAAAGACAGCCCTCTTGATTTCCTCATTGGTGGGGATAGCAGTCATAAAAGAGTTGTTCTCCTGGTTGATAATTCTTGGTATAGCTTCCACAAGCTGGTCTTGCTCATTCTGGTTTATTTCAGTACTGGCAGAGAGAAGAAATTTAAAGAAGGAGCCCGCCTATGTCCTAATATCCTCTTCCTCCACCAAACTGGTTCCATTCACATCAATTTGAGATATTCTATTGACAACTTTGTGTTTAGACGCCGAAAGGTGGAAGTACCTAGTGTTTCTATCTCCAACCGACAGCCAAAGGGCTCTTGATCTTTGTTTCCAGAACTCCTCCTCCTTCCCAATAATATCATGCATCTTTGTAAGGAGCTCATTCTCTTTTTCCTTAGTGTCATTCAAGTAACCCTCGTTCTGAATTTTGAGTTGAATGGCTCCCAAATCCATCTGAAGTTCTGACTTGATCTTAAAGATGTTATTCAAGGGTTTGAGTGTGTAACTTCTTTTTTTACAAAATCTTCATATTTTTTCTATTCATAGTGATATAAAGATTAATTATGCATAATTTATACTTTTTAATTTTTATACACATCTAATAATTATCATATGCTTATATTGATTCTCTATTTATTATGTTATGTACTCATAATATATTTTAATAATGACATTTGAATTATTCTTAAATATGATAACACCAACTTAATAAATTTAAGGTATAATATGATAAACAATAACCATAATTCTTAATTGGGTTGATTCAAAATTAGTAAGAAATATATTTGAAAAGGGGGATGAGATTGTACCAATGATCACTTTTAAGAGACAATAATGTAGTAATGATCATGCCTAAGAAGTGGAGATTAATAGTGGATGTGATATATGGGTAGATTTTAGTTAGAATAGATAAATTAACGGGTTATTAGTGGGTTTTGTTAGATTATATGAATAAATAACATGAACCATGTGTTATATCAACACATCTCAATACATGACTAAAGTGAGTAGAAAATTGGAGGGAAAATATGTAGTGTCAATCTTTTTATTCTAGAATTAATAATTTATCTCCTTTGACCTTTTTTATCAAATGAATCTTAGAAATTAATATATAAATTTAAAGTATTATTAGAAAAATAGGAATACACAATAAAATAATTACATATTCTAACAAGCCTAAATTTAAACTATATTGAATATCTATTTTATAGCCAACTCTTTTTTATGTCTATTTAAATAGGATATTAAAATGATTCTTATGTTATACATATACCGGTAATTATTCTCTATTCTTGTATAACTATATACTCTAGTTTATGTTTTTAGCACATGCAACATGTAATGTATAAACTACGTGCTTAAAACCCAACAAAAATGGGATACATGAATATATTATTTCATACTTTGAAATAGGTCATCTATAGATAATATTAGCATACTAAAGATCATAATTTTCACAAATAGGATTCTGATTTCTATTGACTTTTACACAATATTACAATCAAACATATTAAACTTCCATGTTGCAAATATAAATCCTATTATCCTGGCCCATTATTTTAATAAATCATATTAAATTTCTATGTTACAAATATAAATTATCCCTCTATATTGTCATTGAAAATGAACTTGTCTCAATACAAATATGTGTATTTAATGAATTTAAATTTTATTAATATATTAATTTGTAGATTTTTTTATAGTAAGGTGTTATTATCATGCAATATCATGATGTATATTAATTATGTACACAACATGTAACATTTGTATGTCATATTTATCTAATATAATTTCTTATTTGAGAGGTATTAAAATAGAGGAAACTATACTAAATATAAGTCCGAGCAAACAATATTTTGAAAAATCTTTTTTATAATCATATTAAATTTACCAACATATGTTAACATATAAATAGAAAATAAAAAATAAATTTTTATTTATTTTAATATTACTTTTTCTTATTTTTTATATAATTAATTTGTAGGTGGCACCATACAAGAAGGTTAGAAGAGTACAATTCATTAATTCTATTCCCAAATCTGCTACTGGAAAGATTCTTCGAAAAGAGCTTGCGGGTCTCACAAATTCAAAATTGTAATTGAATAGTGAAAATATTGCATATTAATGTTATATTATCATTATTGTTTGTATATTACATGTATCTTCAATAATATAAATAGTGGTCTCTAACTAATTAGAATTTACATTGTGATATAATTTTTTTGTAACTTAATCATATGAACAACTTCAATAATGACATATTTATTCTCTTGGATGAAAGATACCAACTTATTTTTTGTTCATTAAGTATGATTTTATTATATGATATATTTTGATATTTTGATTTTAATATTTATTATATAATTTTATAATAGAAAAAATATTCCTCATCTTGAATGATTGCCTTCTTTAGTAAATATACATGAAGAGTACACACTGAAATGATAGAAAATTTGTAAAGGTGGGGATTTTTGAAATGTAATAATAGATTAACATTTCTTAAAGTTTGAAAATTCTTGGAAGATAAGAATTAGTTAAAACAAAATATTTGTATTTTTTAAAACAAATTTATTTTTATTTTAAAATAAAATAATTTAATTGAGAACATAGCATAATTTAATTTTTTTATACTTTTTTTATTAGTATTGGGTTATTTATAACTTTCAATATTTTTACTAATTTAATAATTATAATATTTTTTAATTTAGATCATAAGAGATGGAATTCCACCTTTACAAGATTCCATGAGATTTTGTATAAGACACATTCTACCATATGGAAAATATAAGTACACTAATAAAATATGTTACTTATGGGGTGACAATCTTTGACTAGATAAACATAGTTATGTATAAGAATGTTGTAAGATAAAATAATACACCAATTTGAAATGCTTGGATCAATCTTTTAACTCCATTTATTTTAGGGTTGAATATTTTTCATTGGGAGTTACATTATATTCTAGGTGCATGCTTTTATGGAGAGGGGTGTGGGTGCCCCTAGCTACTAATTTTTATTTTATTTAACCATTTATGTAATGTATACAACAATTAGGAGTGTTAGAAAATTATGTTTTACAACTTGCATAATGGCATTATAATGTTTTTGTTCATAGGAGGTGAGTGTTGAACCTTATCAGTAAATTATTTCTTTTAATGTTAGAAGTGTTTTTGAGTGTTGGGGGTGTCATGTATGGATGCTAATAAAACTTTTTCCTATCATAAATTGTGTCATATATGTGAACTAAAATTTAATATTTAGAGTATAATCAGATTTGTACTCAACATTTGTTGTATATAACATTGAATCACATGTAAATCCATGTTGAGCACCAAGATTAAAAAGGAGGGCATATATATTTTCCTTGTAATTTGTAATGACTCCTTGATGAGGTTTAAAACTTGAAAACCCACCTTGTAAAATAAAAATTAGAGAAAGTAATTTTTAACAAGTTTTCTTTATGAAGTTCTAAGAATTCAACTTTATATTTTGAAGAATGTTCAATGGGATCACAACTCCCTTTGTATTTGATTGAATTAGATACCATAAATTAATACAAATATTTAGTGAATCCCCTAAAATTAATTATTGTAAGATAAAATCCAAGAGATTCCACTCTTGTAGGTGCTTGTAGAGAGGCTCATATGGTAGATCAAAATTAATGTGTTATTTTATTATAGATACATTATCATGGTTTTTTTAGATAAATCAAAGGACCCTTCAATATTTTACATCGTCACTAGTTGATCTAAATCATAACGTATAATGTTCAATTGATCTATTATTGACCCTCATCATGTGATCCAAATTTGGGTTTTTACACTCCTCAACTTATTTGGGTGCCTTATTAATTTGATTAAAAACTAACTTCCCACACATTTGATGATATTTCCCATGAGCTACATTTATTTGAATTTTTTTGAAGGTTATCATAAAATTATAAATACTTACTCATGATGTATATTTAGATGATAATGTTAGAAGGTAAATCATGTGCCTCCAAATGAGATTAATGAATCTAAAATAGAGGAAGATAGTTGTTATGATCCATGGGTAGTAAATAAAATGCTTTGAACATATGTCGAGTAGGATATTTAATTTTCTAAGCTAAAACTAATATATATACTTACCCAAAGATGACATAAAGAAGAATTACATATCCATATTCCATGATGAAATAATTGAGATTAACCCTTTATAAACATGCATTGATAGTTCTAATATTTTTTAGATGGCATATCATAGGATTAAGAACTCAAAAATGTATACAATTATGTAAATCTATCAACACTATTTAGACTTAGGTATACAATTATGATTCTCAATTTTGAAGGTATGGAGAAAATTCATCATGATAGTTTTATTAATGGATTTTAACTAGATATTAACGATCAAGGGTGGGCGCTCTGGTAAAGTATGAAATGCATAAGAAGTCTGCTAAATATGCATTAATCTGTTAATAGCTTTTGAGAACCAGTTAAGAGTAAACTTAACAGCATTATGTGAAGGAATTCAAATTAGGAAACTTGTTTGTGAGCTTGTTGTTCATTAGACTCGGTAAATGAGTCTTTTTATCCCTTATAACAAGTCAACTCAGATAGTTTTAGTTTTCTGAATGGCGAGCGGGAATGGAATTTTGAATTCCTCTGGCGATGGCGGAGAAGATGGCTCAAAGGCGGATGATGAGGATGAATTTCAGTGGTTCTGCGGGCTCCAACCTGCATTGTTGGAGATTTCTTCATTGTTTCGTGGTCTTATTGGTGAGTCTGCTGAAGGTGGGGGTTCGACTACTCTGCTTGTTGGCCTGTGGCGTTCTGGTTGGCCTCCGGGGGCCTCTATTTGGGGAAGGATTAAGTATTGTGTTTTCTTGGTTGTGCCTTCTCTACCCATGCATAGGTTGGTTGGGATCGCTGCTGAGTGTTTGATTCTCCTTTTGGCCTCTCGCGCCCCTATCTGGGTGTGTTGTTTGGGGGATTCATTGACTGGGAAACACTCGTGTCATCTTTCATGTTCATGGCTGCTCTCTGGAGACCCGTGTTTGCTAAAGGCCTCTCCTGGAAGCGTTGGTATTGTGGTTAGGGGCTTGGCATTAGCGTATCTCTTGTCTGAGCCTGACGTTGGTGAGGATGGTCGGGTCATGTGCCTTATTGTTTCTTTTGTGGAGCTTTGCAGTTCAACAATCTATGTTGTGTTGCAACCTCTCTTTGTGATCGATGGTCTTGTTGTGGCCTGCGGGCCCTCTGTGATGAGTATGTCCCTTAAAGGGTTCAGCTTATTGCTCTTCTGCTCCAAATCCTATGCTCTGTTCTGGCTTTCATCTGCGTGTAGCATTGTTTTTCTTGAGTTTATGTTAATGGGTGTTAATCTGAGGCTTATGGTGAACTCTTCTCTGTCTCTTGTTGCTTACATGATTGTTGAAGGATGGGCGGCTGCTAGTCATTTCTATATGTGTTCTCTTTGGATCCCTAATGGTTTATTGTGGTTTTCTAACCTTCTTATTGCCTGCTTCGTTGCTTTGTTTGGTCAGAATGCTACGGTTTTTTGTTTGCTCTGTGTTGTCCTATTCTGGCTCAAGCTTAAGGTTGTTACTGTCTTGTTTATGGACTCTAGTATTTTAGGGATTTTAGGGCTTTTAATGCTCGGTATTACTTTACTCGAGGTTGGTGTCTTGTGCTTTGCTTCAACTATTTTGAAGCTGCTTGTTCTTGCTTCGGTGGGTTCCAAGGTGGTGGTGGTCTTTCTGGCTTGGGTCACCGAAAAATTTATTGTGGTTTTCTTTCTATTTTTTTGGGTGGTCTTGATGCCTCTGTCCTGCTTTGGTACTATCAAGCATGGTTTGCTTAATGGTTATAAGGATTATGTTAATTTCACTGTGTTCCTACGTCATGACGTGGTTGTGTTGGCTTCAAATGGTGCTCTTACTAAAGCTACTAAGGTTATGTTGAACTTGAGGTATATGGTTGCCTTTGAGGTCCCCTTTGAAGGTTTGCTAGCTTCTTTTGTGACAAGTTTGAAGCAGGTCCTTAAGGGTGTTGTGGACTCTCTTGTTTCAAGAATCTCTTCTTTTTTGGTTGTGGTATTCAATGATTCACTGATGTTCTTCAAGGGTGTTGAGAAAAGGTTGAACCAGTTGAGCGAGGATGCTTTAGTGGCCCTCTCTGATGATTGGGATGCTCCTTTTTTGTTTGGGTTTCATTATGTATCCATCTTGATGGTTCTGAGGTTGTTGGGGTGTGCTTTCTCTTTGGTGGTTGTTGAGCTACCTCATATTGCTTCCGTATTGTACTCGATGCTCGTGTTGCCATGGGATGAGGTGTGTTGTCTTACTACTAGAGTGTTGACTTCCTACTATGTTTTACAGTTGGGGTCTCCTATGGAGGTGGAGATTGCTCCTGTTGAGGTGGAGCCCTCTCCTATGGAGGTGGAGATGGTTGTTGTTGTTGCAGTAGGTTGTTCCCTTTCTTTCTATTGGTTCCTTTTGAGGTGGAGCATGTTTGTGCAGGAGATTGGTGGCTCTTGTAGTTTTTCTCCTCACTTCATCCTCTCTTTTAGAGGGGAGCTAGCTCTTATTGAGTTAGAAATTGAGATGGTGTGTTGGGCGGAGTGGTTCTCTAAGCTAGCATTGACTCCTCAATGCTTTGTTTTGCTTGTCGATTCCTGAACTATGGTCAGGAGCTTGGATGTGTTGTTCCTACGATATTTTAGGAGTTGTTGTTTTAATGGTGTTTTTTGGAAGTTGTTGTTGCATGGAGGCCTTGATTTTCAAGTTGTCTTGGTCCCTCGAGGGGTGGATGTTGCTAAAGGTTGTTATTCTTATAGTCTGAAGGGTGGCTTGCAGGTCTGTGTTGGATGTGCTCTTGTTTCTGGCCTAGAGTTGGTGCTTCATTTGAGGGGTTGGTGTTCTACAAGTATTGTTGTTTGGGTGGTTCTTCCTTTGGGTTATGTTTTCTACTATAAAGATGGAGAGGCAAGGAAGTGGATGGGGGCTCTTTACCCCATTAGTGTTAATGTTGTTTCTAGTTCTGAATTGCTTGCTCTAAGTAACATGCTTGATGCGAGCTAGTTCTTTCAAGGAGTGATGATGGCCTTGGCTATTTTCTGGTGGTTTGGGTTTCAAGATCCTCTCAATCCTACTTCTATGAGTTGGAAGTACAGATTGTCTTACCCACCCTTGGGGTGGTTGTTGTTTAGACTATTATTTTGTATGCTTGGAGGGGGGCTTGTTGGCCTAATTGGTTGACTATGAGGTCCTTTTTGAAAGTTGAAGATGGCCCTGCTTGGAGGGAGTGTGTCCCAAATTGGTGATAATTGGGTATTTTTTGCTTTGGTCAAATGTGTGCTCTAAAACTTTTGGTGCTTAGTAGTTTTGTCCCAGACTTCTATTTTTTGATAGCTTTGTTATGGTTTCGCACCTGCTGGTCTATGGTTAATCTCATAAATGGTCTATTTACCATTTTATGGATTAATATGGGTATTTTTTATTATTATGCTAATAATGGTTCTATGGTTACAATTCTGGTTTCTTGGTCTGCGTGCCTTTTTTGGCTTGGTGGAGGCTAGTGTTGTTTCTTCCAATCTATTTCTCTATTTTTTGTTCTAACTTTGTACCACGGGATCAAGGCCCTTCCCCTACTTATCTAATAAAAAAGAATCAAGGGTTATTTATTGACTAAAAATCATGTGAATCATTGGAAAGTACATGAGAAACACTATGATAAAAAAAGAAATGGAATTTAATGAAGATATGGAAACTACAACCACATTAGATGGTGGCCATAGTGATGGTTAATGAACAATGTAACTTGTTGAATGGTACACCCTTAATTTTAGAGTACATAGGGTTATCAATAGTCAGCTTGTGGCTATCTTAACTCTTAAATTAATTTATATTATTAATATTATATTTTTATTTAGTTAATTATATTAGCCTAGGTGATATCATAGGTATAAATAAGGTATATATAGGAGGTAGTGAGTCTTATTTCATCATCATATTATGAATTTTGTTCTCATTAGAAATATTTGGAGGTTTGTCCCCTCAAAGTGGCTTGTTATTTTCAGCTATTATCAAGTATTTGTAGATATTTCCTATCATATTATTATATTGTACAATTTATTTCATAACAAGTGGTATCAGAGCATGATATTGGCACCATAAAGATATTTTCTTAATATTGGAGGTCATTTTGGGAAGCACATATCTCTCAAATTTTGGAAAATTATTTTCTAATTTTTAAAGGGTTTTGAAGAACATATTCAAGAAGCTACAATCCCAATTTTAGAGGAATTGGAGGGGAATTGAGTGATTTATTACAAAATTAGGGTTTCTATCCAATTTATTTGGAAAGCCCGTATATCCCAAATCCTACAGAATTAGTTTGTTATTTTTAGTGGGTTTTTAAAGAGATCGTAGAGGAGCCTATAATCTAAATTGAAGATAATTTGAATTAGAATTAATTGACTTGTTGTAAAATTAGGGTTTCCAAAATAATCTCTCTCAAGGTTTCAAAACATTTGATTTTGGGGAGATTTATCGAGGAAAGTACGACCTAGGCCCTAGTAAGTTATAGTAAAACTTTTAGATTATTTTGAGTTTATTTGTGTGATTTATTAAAAAAATATTTTATACCATCATGACGGTGTTTGCAACAAGAGGCGGATAGAATACTACCACACCTAGGAAATATTCAGATAAGGATGAGGTGTTGCAAGTATGAAGGACCAAGGTGTTGTCATTGATGGCAACACGTGATGTGAAAAACCATCAAAGACAACACTACAACTCTGAACATATTATTTCATGATTTTTTTCTTTTATCTCCCCTTGTGTAGATAAAAATTTTCACATGATTCTTTCTCCCCCTTTGACATCAATGGAAAAGGATAAAGTGTTTTGCATTGTTCTCCCCCTTTGACACTGAACCAAGATACTTTCTTTAAATACTCCCCCTAAGAGGTAGCCACCAACATCAATCTAGACAAGAGATGAATCCATAGATCCACTGGACTGATGCATCTCCATATGCATCTAGTTCAAGGAAGGAGGGGAAATAACCCTTAACTTCTCCCGAATATACTCAAAAGTATCCTTAGGAAAAGCCTTAGTAAATATGTTAGCAATCTGATCCTTTATAGGTACATATTCAAGCTTCACTTCATTCTTCATAACCTTCTCTCTCAGAAAGTGATACCTGATTGATATATGCTTTGTCTTTGAATGCATCACTAGATTCTTTGAAATATTAATTGCACTTGTATTGGCACAAAAGATAGAAATAGGCTCATCATACATTACTTTGATATCCTTCAATATTTGTCTCATCCATAATACTTATAGTGTGCAACAAGATGTTGTTGTAATATACTTGACCTCTGCAATAGATAAAGAAATTGAATCTTGCTTCTTACTTAACCATGCCACCAATCTACATCCAAGAAAGAATGTACTACCACTTGTACTTTTCATGTCATCAACACAACCAGCCCAATCTACATATGCATATGCGCTTAGTGTGAAATTAGTATCCTTAGGATACCATAAGCCATAATCTGAAGTTCTTTTTAAATATCTAAATGTTGTAGCATGTGTCTCTTTAGGATCTTCTTGAAATCTAGCCACAAGACAAACTACATGCATGATATATGGTCTAGTATTAGTTAGATATAACATTCCATCAATAATAGCTCTATACTTGCTTTGATCAACCTTAAGTGATTCATCATCCTTGCTCAATTTTCAACCAGTAACCATAGGAGTGCATATCGGTTTGGATTCTTCCATTCCAAACTTCTTCAACATGTTGAAAACTCTACAGTCAAGGCACATGTGCCAAGTTTCATCATTTTTATGCACCATCACCATGGGTGATGAGTAAGAACTTTGGCTATGCCTAATAATTCTTGCCTCTATCATCTTCTCAACTTGATCTTTTTTATCTCACTGTTTTTTGCATATATAGGTACCTGTAAAGATTGATGTTGGGTGGTTGGCTCCCTAGAACTAGTTGTATGTCATGATCATGATCCCTCTTAGGATTAATTAATATTTTTAAACCATTGAGTGACGATCAATAATTACTTGGAAATATACATGGGTGGGAGCATTAGATTGATAGGCTTCTAATGAACATAATTGGTCCACAAATCCATTAACTCTTTTTTTAAGAAAATTCTACATTTGATGTGAGCTTACCATTTTTGGGTAATTTTCCTTCAATCCTCTTAGCTCTATTGTCTAGGTAAAAGCACAAATCTATGTCACATTTTTATAAAGGAATCGACCAACACTAATCCAAATTTTTAACTCCAGTCACTAAAAAGTGACATATATGTTTTGAATTTTGAAATGGTGTAAAATATATATTTTTTGGTGTAATTTATGCTTGTATTTTTTTTAAAAATAAAAAGTTATTTGAATATAGCTTTTTATTAAATTGACACTATAATTTAGTTTTTGATAAAATGTTGAAAAATGAAACTAAATAGGATGCCACTTTTTATATAGTAAATTTTATTTTTTCCCTTATAATTGAAATCTCATGAATAGTTTTTGGAAGTTCATCCCAACTATTCCCAATGTATTAATCCATTGTTCTCCCAAAAACATATATACTTCACCCATCGAGATAGCATACATTGGGTTATCAAGGTGATAATCTCCCATTGATAATTTAATGCTATAGAATCTTCTAGAACAACTACTAGTACCATCATCTACAATCAATACTTGAAACTCTGGAGCTAGGTATATAAAGCAATATATATGAGTAGCCAACTTTTTGTTGATGAAATTATGAATACTACTCAATTCAATCAATATTGTTACTTTCTACTTCTTTAAAACATCCACTACCTTGAGAGTTTGTAGGGCACTAAAACCTAAGAGTGCATGAAAATAAGTTATTGGTTGGGAATCATGTGATTCTTCATCTTACTCCCTTTTACCATCTAATATTGGTTCCTTATATTCTTCCTCACTCAAACCTTCAATATAGAACAATTTGTTTTCATGCATTTATGTCCTCAACTGTATTTTCTATCACAATTGAAACAAAACCCTTTTGCTCTCTTCTCCTCAATTTTTTATACTAGTGGAGTCAACCTAGTAGGTTGAGGAGATCTTCCTTCTCTTATATATACAATCCCTTGTCACCTATTGGAGAAAACTTTCTCCTCGACTTGTCTTGCTATAAGTATCACTTGTGACAAGGATTGTGGTTGGAACAAACATACCTCATATTTTATGTGATTCTTTAAACCTCTGATGCGGGAGCATCCATGGTGAAGGGAAATCCTCATCAAGCAAAAAGAGGGAATTTTATTTTGATTTTCATAAGGTTTGTTATTTTATGTTTTAGGATAAATAACTTGCAATATTGGGCCAAAATAATATTTTAAATAAATTGGTCTTTATTAATGTTGCAATTTTTGGTGTTGGAGATAGTTGTGGAGGAAAGTCTAAATATTGAAAAATCTACAAGGAAAATTGGGCATGGATTTTTTGGGAGATACACTCTATGACAACTCATTTATGATTCCTTAAATGTAGCTATGAAAATTGGGCACCCAAGATTGATTTTTTTGGATTTTTTTCTATTTTGGGGTTCCTGTTGAATGGAGTGGGAATCCAAGTTGTCTTCCAAGATTGGAGATTTCATGAAGGTGGTTTCAAATATTCTTGTAACATTTAATATGTTTATTTTTAATTCATTTTTATGAGGATTTTACAAGTTGGGTGTTGAAAATGGGAGTTACAGGAAAATGGAGGTAGATTCTTTATTAAAAGTTTGGAAAACTTGACAATTCAAAAGGGGGGATCATTTCTAGGTTTTTGGAGAGGAAGGCTTGGAGATGTAGTTATTGGAGAGGAGTCTAAAACCCCATGTTTTATAGGTATGAATATGTGGATACAACAGAAAATTGTTTTGGGAGAATCAATATTTTATTGCAGAAGAGTTTTATGTTGAAGGTTGTAGGAGAAAGATCTTGTAAAAGAAGATTGATTGAAGGAGTTATTTTGGTATTTTTTATTTGTTGCCTCTTATCAGTTTTATATCATATTTTTAGTGGAATTAACTCATATGGCTGCAAATGAATGTGTTTTCAATTGTTCTTAATTGATGCTTTTTTATTGTAACAATTCAAGAGATGTTGAATGAGGAGTATGAGACATTTTAAAAAATATTTGGTTTAATTTATACCATTTAATTTGTTGAATGTATGAGTTGTAATATTTTTGTTTGAGGGTTGCTTCTCTACTTCATCAACCTCCTAGAAATAATTCCTTCAAATTTTCTTCTATCACATTTTCCAATCTTAAACAAAGTGTTTAAATTTTTTGAGTATAGTCCTTGACGGTACCTATTTGCTTTAATTTAGTGAGTTGGCAGAAGTGTTTATCCATAAAGTTATCTCCATAATGGGTAGAAAGATCCTCTTGAAAAATTGGCCATGTGACCACACAACCCTTCTTTCTCTTCTCATCACATAACCAAGGATACTAAATGAATTGATCTAGTTCTAGGTATAATGATTTTATAGCCACCTTCTATTGACTAGGAACATGATGAATATAAAATAACTACTACATTTGGAAAAGCCAATTGGTTGGATCCTTGCCATCAAAATTTCTCACATCCAACTTGGGTATGAATTTCCTAGGCATAAGATTATTAAAGGGATCATCCTTCTTGAAATCTAATTCAAGCCCAAATAACTCATGTCCAACAAAAGAATTATCTTCTATATTACTAGGTGAATCTTCTCCCTTACACTTCATACAATGAATAAGTGAATTTAATTCACTCATATCCTTTTGCATGTCCCTTTTTATTGATGCAATTTCTTTTATCTTTTTCTTCTCCAATGATGAAATTTCACCCTTGACTTTGTTGATTTCATCATTAGGGTTGATATCCTCAATTTCTACCTCATGTTGAATGAACAAGACAACTGAGAGGGGGGTCAATTAGTTGTATAAAATTAAATCAATACCCTCAACAATAATTAGGTCCACAAGCATTCATTAAACTCTTATTCTATTAAAGTGATTAATCATGAAATGCAGATAAAAGAAATTGAAATAACAACACCATACACAAGAGAACACCAAATTTATGTGGAAAACCCAATGAGGTAAAAATCACGGTGAGGATTAGCTCACAATATAAGTAATTGAAAAATTGGTACAAGGGCTCACTGCCATAATAGGACGCATCATCCAATAGGGCTCACTACCACAAAAAGAAAAGATAGAAGAGAAATGTTACATAGAGAACAACTTATCAATGTAATAGGGAATCCACCACAATTACTCCAACACTTTTGCAGCCTTGTTTGAAAGATTGTGGACACCTTCAACTCATTGCCTTCAGAAATCCAACACTTTGAAGTTCACACTGCTCTGCTCAAATTTGCATCTATCTAGCATCTATCTTGAGATCTTCAAAAAAACCCACTATTATTTATATCATCCTCAACCTTGAAAACCTTCTCCAAGGTAGGCAACACATCCTTTACATTTAAAGTTTCAAATTACGTTGGCACCCAAACATCCCTGCAGTGGATAAGAATGAAGTAAACCCATATGAATCCTAAGTTAGGACCCAAATATTTCCTAACACACCTCAACACGCTTCCACAAGATTCGTGTGTAGTGTTAACACGAGGCCGACCAATACCCATTCTAGACACTATAAAACTATTAGGTACATGCTCCCCATTTGATCAAGATGACGCACAGACCACAAAAATGTATTTTACATGATCTAGAACAATCCACGAACCACCTGAGATCCAACAAATACTTCATACAAATTAGCACCATAGAAATAATTTAACCCAGAACATCTAGTTAACCTCATACGCACACTGATGCATGGAACGCACGTTGTAATGCATTAAATCGAGTGAAAACTTGAATACTAAAAGATACAAACATTATAAGAAACTTCCAAAATCTGCACAACCTGAAACCAAAATGTAGAGAAATGCGGAGAAAATTTTACATGATCTAGAACAATCCACGAACCACCTAAGATCCAACAAATACTTCATACAAACTGGCACCATAGAAATAATTTAACCTAGAACATCTAGTTAACCTCATACGCACACTGATGCATGGAACGCACATTGTAATGCACTAAATCAAGTGAAAACTTGAATACTAAAAGATACAAACATTATAAGAAACTTCCAAAATCTGCACAACTTGAAACCAAAATGTAGAGAAATGCAGAGAAAATACATTTATCCTATACCACAGCAACTACCACTAAAAACCTAGTTCACACACTGGTGAACACATCTCACTCTATACAATGATCCAAAAACCCAAAATCTGGATATAGAAACAAATGACAACCTTGAACAACATATTAGATCTGCACAGGAATAGCATCAACATAGAAGAAACGTGGAGCATGTCCCAGAGCATGTTCTAAACACTTGCACAACACTATTTTCTCTATTTATCAAATTTTCTCAAAAGAACTTGGAAACCAAGTACCAAAGACATCATCTCGACACATTACAACATTCTAGATACTGCAACATAAAGATAGCATGGTGTACTCACAACACTTCCTCAATATCTCAACTATACATGCACACAAACTACAACAATTTTCTCAATATCTTTGACATCTTCATCATGCAACAACCTTCCTCAACACATAGTTGACATCAATAACAACACCAACCTTTTGAAATCAATGTTTTGAGGTGTGTTAGTACATATTTGGGTCCTAACTTAGGATTTATATGGCTCGCCTTCATTCCTATCCACTGTGGGAATGTTTGGGTGCCAACCTAATTTAAAACTTTAAATGTAAAGGATGTGTTGCAACCTTGGAGAAGGTTTTCAAGGTTGAGGATGATATAAATAAGAATGTTGTTGTTGGAAGATCTCAAGATGAATTTGAGATATATGTGAGTGATAAATGTGATGTGAATTACAGAAGTATAGATGTGAATTTGAGCAGAGCAGTGCGAACTTCAAAGTGTTGGATTATTTAAGGCAGTGAGTTGAAGGTGTCTGCAATCTCTCAAACAAGGCTACAAAATTTTTAGAGTAATTGTGGTGGATTCCCTATTGAATTGATAATTTGTTCTCTATGTAATATTTCTCTTCTATCTTCTTTTATTTATGTGGCAGTGAGCCCTGACTATGAGCCCTATCAGACAATGTGTCTTATTTTGGCAGTGAGCCTTGTATTGTTTTTTGCAATTAATTATATTGTGAGCTAATCATTGTCATTGTTTTTCCCTCATTGGGATTTCCACATAAATTTGGTGTTCTCTTGTGTATGGTATTATGTCAATTTTCGTTATCTGCATTTCATGATTAATCACTTTAACAGAATGCTTGTGAATTTGATTACTGTTGAGGGCTTTGATGTTTTAATTTGACACAACTGATTCACCCCCCCTCTTAGTTGTCTTGTTCATTCAACAATTGGTACCAAATCAAGGTTCCTTGGAGAAGATCTTAACCGCTTGAGGTAGATCCGAGATGGCGAACAAGTTAGATTTCCCTAGAATTGATGGCACAAACTATACATTCTAGAAGACAAATATGGAAGGATATCCAACATCTCATGGATATGAGATTGAAAAGGCGATAAAGAATCAATATACTACACCTTTGAATGGTCCAAGCACAAGAGATGAGATCAAGGCACATGAGGTAAATGCTAAGGCAAGATTTATTCTTGTGAATAGTCTTTCAAATTTTGAATTGGTAAAAGTTATAAATCTTAAGACTGCTAAAGAAGTTTGGGATAAGCTTGAAAGCATTTATGAAGGAGACGACAAGGTTAAACAAGCAAAGTTGAAAAATCAGAAGGCACAATTTGAGACCCTGCAAATGTCTAAAGATGAAACAATTACAATCTACATGCA
The DNA here is from genome assembly GCA_007115665.2 of Sequoiadendron giganteum. NCBI lineage: Eukaryota > Viridiplantae > Streptophyta > Pinopsida > Cupressales > Cupressaceae > Sequoiadendron > Sequoiadendron giganteum. Next base: position 856,521,028 of record CM021101.1, read on the forward strand.
AAGAATTGATGAGATGGTAAGTGCTATGAGAGATATTGGTGCACAAGTCAAAGAACCTAGAGTGGTAAAGAAAGTTCTTAGATCTCTTCCTAATTCTTACAGTGGAAAGGTATCTACTATTGAGAAATTTGCAAATTTAATACTTATTCTAGAGATCAGTTGATTGGTACACTAACTTCATTTGAAATGAGAAAATATAGCTTGAGAAATGGTATAAAAGTGGAGACTGCTTTCAAGGCTGAAAAACTAGAAAAGATTGAAGATTCAGATGGAGAAGATCTTGATGATGTGAAAGATAACTTTGTAAGAAGGACATGAAAAAGGGAACTGGTAAGTATAAAGGTAAACAACCTTTCAATTTTTTTAGCTATGGAAATATAGGTTGTTATGCTTCAAGATGTCCAAACAAAGTTGTGAACAATAAAAGTAAGGATAACAACGAAAATATGATTAAAAGAAGTTACTATGTTAGAGAAGATGTTGGTAATTTTTATGATGAATCTAATTATGGAGATGCTAATGAAAATGAATGCTTATTCTTAGCTTTAAAATATGAATCTACTTCTACTAACTCTGAAAGTTGTGTGAAGGAAAGTGTTCCAGAGAAGAAGGATAAGGTTGAGGGAATAACTGAGAGGAGACAATGTGTTTTCCAACACTGCAAATAATGTGATCATTTTATTTGGTCCAATCAGATGAGGAAAGTGAAATGCCATTTTGAGTGTACCAAATATTTTTTCAAATATTTGAAAGTGGACTTCATTACATTCTTGGTCGTAACAAAATAAAAACTTTTCATAACAAACTAACTGACATGGGACAGTGTGTTTTCCAACACTACAAATAATGTGAGCATTTTATTTGTTCCAATCAAATGAAGAAAGTGAAATGTTATTTTGACTATACCAAAGAGTTTTTCTAAAATATGAAGGTGGACTTCATTAGATTTTTGGAGCGTGTGAAACAAAAACTTTTCATGAGGGAATAATTGAGAGGAGACGGTGTATTTTCCAACACTGCAAATAATGTGAGCATTTTATTTGTTCCAATTAGATGAAAAAAGGGAAATGTCATATTTACGTCACTAAAGAGTTGTTCTAAAATTTGAAGGTGGAATTCATTAAATTTTTGGAGCATACGAACAAAAAAATTTCATGAGGAATAATTGAGAGGAGACAGTGGGGTGATCCCACAATACTGGTTTACAATTTTTGGGCAAACTGGACACTAAACTGATTTTTTTAAACTAAATCTTCACTTTCGGGCTCCTATAGTGGCTAAATCGTGAGGAATTTGAAGATGATGCAAACTAGTGATTTGTGATTTTTTGTCTATAGATTCTAAATATATTTTTTTCAAAAAAATTAGAATCAGATTGCCCTTCTTTTTCCATCTCCTTTGAAAACTAGCTTTTTTTTAAAAATAACATTTTGTTGGAGTGACTCTCATCGTATACAACATAACTTTTTTTGTATGAAGGATAAAATTATAATTTTTTCAAATTTAGATTTGTAATGATATCTAGCACTTTCATTTGGTTTCATAGTGTCTTATTAACCTTTTTTTCCCTTAATCAAGTTTCAAATTCAAACCAATTACAATTGAAACATAGACAGACTATATACAACATAACTTTTTTTGTATGTATTGAAATTCAATTTTTTTTTTTTAATAGATCAAGGACATCAATAACCAGCCTCGACATATTTTTTAAAATTTTATTTTGATAATCTGTTAGTTTCCACATGTGCAGAATAGAGAGTTTGATTTTCGATGAAAAACCTATGTTTAATAAAACTAAAAAAACATATACATAATAAAACCAAAACATATTAAAATTATATTCATTGGATAGCTCATTTTGAGAACTACCATGATCATTTGAAATAAATTTTAAATGAATTCATTTGATCCCCCAAAAGGTAAATCAAAAATGTTTTTTTATCAGCATTTTGATAGGTGTAAAGGAGACACCATTGTAGGTATGGTTTAAAATTAGCGAGGTTCTATCCAAGGGGGTTTGATCTAAGGTGGTTTGATCAAACCCTCTTCAATTGAATTCATTAAAATGGAACTTTTTAAGTCTTAAATCATTACATTTTCTAAAAATATGCGATTTCAGCAAAAATCGAAATCTCCCAAAAATTGTAAACCAGCTTTGTGGGATCACCCAGTGTGTTTTCCAACACTACAAATAATGTGAGCATTATATTTGTTCCAATCAGATGGAAAAAGGGAGATTCCATATTTACATCACCAAAGAGTTGTTCTAAAATATGAAAGTGGACATTATTACATTTTTGGAGCATACAAAACAAAAACTTTTCATGAGGGAATAACTAAGAGGAGACAATGTGTTTTGCAACACTACAAATAATGGGAGCATTTTATTTGTTCCAATCACTTGAAGAAAGTTAAATGCCATTTCGACTGTACCAAATAGTTGTTCAAAAAATTGAAAGTGTTACTCATTACATTCTTGGAGCATAATGAAACAAAACTTTTCATAACGAACTAAATTGACATGGGACTGTGTGTTTTCCAACACTACAAATTTTGCAAGCATTTTATTTGTTCCAATCAGATGAAAAAAGGGAAATTCCATATGTACATCACCAAAGAGTTGTTATTAAATTTGAAGGTGGACTTCATTATATTTTTTGAGCATACGAAACAAAAACTTTTCATGAGGGAATAACTGAGAGGAGACAGTGTGTTTTCCAACATTGCAAATAATGCAAGCATTATATTTGTTCCAATCAGATGAAAAAAGGGAAATTTCATATTTATGTCACCAAAGAGTTGCTCTAAAATATGAAGGTGGACTTCATTAAATTTTTGGAGCATACGAAACAAAAAAATTTCATGAGGGAATAACTGAGAGGAGATAGTGTGTTTTCCAACACTGCAAATAATGTGAGCATTTTATTTGTTCCAATCAGATGGAGAAAGTGAAATGTCATTTTAACTGTAGTAAAGATTTGTTCAAAAAATTGAAAGTACACTTCATTACATTCTTTTTCGTAACAAAATAAAACTTTTCATAACGAACTAACATGGGACAATGTGTTTTCCAACACTACAAATAATGTGAGCATTTTATTTGTTCCAATCAGATGAAAAAAAGGGGAATTTCATTCTGCATTTATCTAAATATACATTATATTTCTTAATATTATCCAAATATACATCCATAGTATGATTGCAAATTGGGAAACACAGTGCAATGTGAGTACATAATTTATGAAACCTCCAACCCACACAATGTTGTAAAACCCTCTACACATTGAGGGAAAATTAAAACCCTTGTTTTCTCGTTAATGAAAACCCATCTTCACAATGAATAGCCATTCAATTCTTCATAGTACCTAGGCAGAAGGGAAAAATGACATATGTTTCTGGAAGATATGCATACCTATTAGCTATTTGTTTATGTCTGTCGCATGTGTTTTGGTACAGAGAATGGCCACTTTGCTTTAGCCTTCGAACCCCTGCAACTCCCTTCCAAGCACACCAGCAACCTTCAAAATGAGAATGTCGAAAATGGCGACGATATGGGCTTTATGTGGTTTTAAAAATATATCATTTCATTGCAGAACCTACAATATGTTTTCTAGCCTGGTTACATATTTTGCATGGTTTTTGGTTTCTCTAAATGATATTCAGTTATTTCACTCATATTTCTACAATGGGTTGTTAGTTATTTCATTCCACTTCCTCTAAAATTTTTGTGTTGTGAGAACATTAAAATGGAAAAATTTAAAAACCCTCAACACAAAAAGACATAAATAGTTTTGCATTTCAAATGAAAACCCCTTTTCACAAAGAAAACCCTTTATTTTCTCGTCAATGAAAACCCATCTTCATAACGAATAGCCATTCAATTTTCACAATTCCTAGGTAGAATGGAAAAATGGCATATATTTCTAGAAGATATGCATACCTATTAGCTACCTACCCGCGCCTATCAAATGCATTTTGGTAGGGAGATTCATCACTTTGATCGGCCTCCAAACTCTTGCAACTCTTCTTCGTGCTCTCGAGCAAATTGCAAAATGGTGATGTCAAAAATAGCGACGTTTTGGGCTTTTTGTCCATTCCAAATAATTATTTGAAATGGCCATTTGGGGCTTTTTGTTCATTCAGCGCCATCCACCAAGCCTTTCCATCAATGTTTTTTGTCCAACACGTGGGATGGGGGTGGGTGTTATGTTATAATGTTACATACATAGGTACTTTTTGTTGGGAGTTTAGCTTCTCATGATCACATTCCAATATTAATTAAATAATTTTAATTATTTAATTAATTCATTTCTTATTCTTTATTCTCCTCTGATCAATTAAATAAATTATGTATTTAATTGCATCGCTAACACTCTTTCCTTCTATAATTAAATAAATTATCATTTATCTAATTATTTTTCTTTCATTATTCGTCTATAGTTAAATGATTATTCTTAATTATTTATCTATTCATTAATCTTTTCATCCTTCTATGGTTAAATAATTATTAAAATTATTTGACTCCCTATTACCACTTTTCCTCTATTAAATAATTAATCTGATTTAATTATTTCATTTTTTTCCATTTGCTTCTATATCTAATTTAAATGGTTTTTAAATTAAATATCCATTTCACTTTCTCCATAAATAAATAATCTAAAATAATTATTTATTCTTCCATATCTTTTACCAAATTAAAAATGTGATCAAAGATTCCTTCACATGAATTAAATAATTTTATTTAATTCCTCCACTACCTTCCCTCCACTTTCTCTTTTCGATTCTCAATTATTGATTCCCTTTGGTCTTCTTTCAATCTTGACCATTCGTTCATAGCCTTCCCAAGCCCACTACTTTGTGGTGCATGAATCCTCCACTGTTGATCTTGGCATCTTCTAGAAGATCGATCCTGTCTGTCCATTCGAAAATCTGAGGGCAAAGCTTTGCAATTTGAGAAGAAAGGAGGAGAAGCAAGGAAGAGAATCAACCTCAACATGGGGAGTTTTCTTAAACTTGTTTTCATTTGATTTCTTCATGTTGTTTGTGCTTTCTTGTTGAGATATTGGGATTCTTGGGCTTAGATCTTAAGTAGGGTGGTTGCTACTAAGTCTTAGTTATTTTTTATTTTGAATTTTCTTATCTTATAGAACCAATGTTAGCAAGAAAACTGGGAAAATATAGACTAGAGTTTTGAGCCCCAAGTACTTTTTGAGTGTTGTATTTTATGCCCTAGACTTAGTCATATAAAGGAAACACCAGTTGATTCAAACAAAAGAGTAACTAATTAATTATATATTCATAGAATGACAGATAACATTATATAGATAGAATTTTTGGTAATCATTATATTAATTATATCAAAGGAGTGCATTCATATATCTTCCCCTATACTTTGTCTATCTCTTTCATTTCTTACATACAGTTCCTTTTACACAAATTACATACAATTTCATATACAACTTTTTGCATGCATTCCTTTGTCATCTCTTCATACTGTTATTCATATATTTCTCTATACATATATCTATGGGGTGGGATTTGACCCGTCTATTATTTCCCTATCCTAGATGGTATCTTTTCAATCTTAAGGCCCGCAAACTCTTTATAACAGATATGGTAGGATTTGCATGGTGGTGCTTGCATTGTTGCTCTTTCTGGCCAATAACTTTCAAGATGAAAAATACAAGTTGGATAATTAGTTTATATAGAACTAAGGAGAGGATGGAGGTGACAAATCAACCAATAGGAATTGACCACCAATAACCACCAATATTAAATAAGATAATGAAAATTTTAAATACTCCACCTTTTAAGGATGGGAACACTATTGGAACACGTTTGTCGTTGCACCAAAAGATTGACTTGTTAATGCCCGATACAAATGCCAAAGACAAATGGATCCATGAGAGGCGGTTAGTCCATGCCTTGAATCTAAAGGGAGGCACTACTAATTAGTCCAACAATCCCCCCTCAACGTCACCTAAGGGGATTCAAACCCATGACCATGACTCTAATACCATTTGTTGGAACATGTTTGTCATTTTGCCAAAAGATTGACCTATTAACACTCGATACAAATTCCAGAGATAAACGGATCCATGGGAAGAAATTAGTCCATGTCCCAAATCTAAAGGGAGACACTGGTGATTAGTCCAACAGACACCCCATCATCTTATCTTATAGTTAGTAAATAATAAACTCACTTTTATCCTAAGTAAACTTAATAAAAGTGTAGGAAAAACCTATAACTAAGGAAAAATAAATTAACCCACTAGGAAAATAAAAACCTACACCAACAACATAGACCAAATGTAGAAACATAGAATAAACCAAGAAAAAAAATAACATCAAAACAAGGAGAGAACTATACAAATGTACAAAATGTGCATGTAAGATGAAGCTTAAATCTCATGAGAAATAGGGTTTCAAGAATTGTACATGCACTATAAATTCTTGTAACTCTTCATTTACACCCTCCAAAAAATGATATTTTTGTCCATGAGTATTATTAATGACATATGGGTCTATCCACAATGGATCAAACTTTCCATGTTTTCCCTTATCCTAAAATCTTATAATCCACATCAATACAAGATCACTAACATGTGATATTTTATCAAAAGATTATTTATCAAACAAATATTTAACCTATTGCTGCTTCCTCAAATTAATAGCTTGAGATTTCCTTTCAAATTCATCAAATTTAATCAACTGATTGATTCTATAAGTCATCGCATCTAAAATATTATCATCATATTCTTGAGTAAACTTATAAACTAGAAACAAGTTGTTCATTGGCATATTGGCATCCATGTCATATATTAGTTCATAAAAGTAGACATTTTAAAGTCCATAAATTAAAATTATTATTAGTTAATGATATAATTAATTATTACACGTTCATCAAAAAGATTATTTAAAGTTTAAATTATAATAATAATCAATCAATGTGTACTAAAAATAAAGGTTTTTACATGTTCACTATGATATCAAGTTATGTTATATAGGACAAAAGAATGGGCATTGCAACACTCATTATACATACATTATCATTAAATAACATCATAACAAAATAATTAATATCACATCACAATGCAAATTATAATGACATGATATAACCCACTACAACAAATTAAAACCAAGTGTCTTTGGAGGATGTGATATTTATCCCAACCAAATATAAAAAAATATCTAAATCCTAAGAAATAATTAAAATAAAAATATATGGATGTTTATGCATCTCTCCTCATCCCTCGGGGATAAATTTGACTATATGTAGTTACAAGGAAGGATCAGTTGCCAAATGAGTGGATTCTATAATGATTGATAACTCATTTTGTTGTTGTATCGATAAAACTATCATGGTGTGTGGTAAGTGTATAGACGATTGTTTGACTTCCCTGTGAAATGGTGTTCATCAATGAATTTCTAGGGTGGACAAGGGTGTCAATCCAAGAGGCCCGATTCAAAGTAAGACAATTGAAGTAGTGTCAGTCTAGGTATGACTAAACAAAATGACAACAATCTAAGGAAATCCAATCAAAGTGGAATCGGGCTAAGGATAGCCAACAAGAGGGATGTTTTCTAGGAAGAGTCAATTGGAAGGTATTCAGTGTTGAATAATTTATAGAAGATGAAATGAGACAAGAACGCAAAATTAAAACTCGGAAAAAGAGACAAGCCACAAACACGAAGGCACAAAAATTTATAGTGGTTCAACAATTTGACTACATCCACTTTGAAGCAGGGAATCTCTTTTATTTATCTATGTTTTGATATACATATATCAGCATACAAATATCTTCACTACAGCAAGATACATGTTATAATGCCTTATCTACAATGAAATATAAAGTGCACACAAAAGGCCAATGGTCAACAAATGGAGGGAAAAATGGGTAGAGGATAAGGATTCTGTTGGAATTCACTTATCCAACATCTACTGCAAATCTTGGAGATATTCCCCCACTTCACCCTTATTGTCACATCTTGACAATAGCAAGAGAAGTCCTACAAAACTTGAACTTCTCCCTTGGTACTATCTTCATTAATGCATCTGTCAGATTCACCTTTGTATCAATTTTCTCCACTTTTAGTTTTCCCTCTTCAAGTACATTCTGGATGAAGTGATATCGCAACTCAATATGCTTGGTCCAATTATGAAAGGTTGAGTTCTTTGCCAAATGAATAGTATTATTGCTATTACAAAAAAGAGTGAAAACATGTTTGAATCCCAACTCACCCAACAGTCATTGCAACCAAATCATCTCCTTCGCACTTTCAATGAGAAATATATTCAGCCTTGATAGTGAAGAGTGCAACCACCTATTGCAACCTTGAGACAAAACTGATTGATTCCACAAAAAATGTGAAAACATAACCTGTTGTTGACCTTTGTTTTTCCAACTCACCAGCCATATCAGAGTCAAAAAAACCTCATAGCTGAGCATCTCTCCTTCCCAAACACAAAAAATAATTAGAAGTACCTTTTAAATAACGTAATATCCACTACACAGCATGCTAATGCATTTTACCTAAATTGCTCATAAATCTGCTCACTACTCCCACTACATGGACAATGTTCGATCGAGTACAAACCATGGCATATAGGAGACTCCCAACAGCTAATGAATAAGGAATACCCTTCATGTTTTCTTGATCTTGGGGTGTTTTGGGACACATTTCAGATGAAAAAAAAATGATCAGCAAGTGGAGTGCTCATAGGCTTAGTGCACCCTTCATGTTGAATATGTCTAATACTTTGTCAATATACTTTTCTTGTGACAATTTTATTTCCCTCTTACGTTTATCCTAAAGTATTGTCATACCAAGTATCCTCTTTGCTTCCCCTAAGTCCTTCATTGCAAACTTTTGAGCTAACTATTGCTTCAAATCATGAACAACTCATGCTAGTACCAATTACTAGCATATCATCAACATAAAGCAGAAATAGAACAAACTCACCATTATCCAATACCTTGTAGTAGACACACGGATCAAATTTGCAACATGTAAAATGTTGCTCAGCTATGAAAGATTCAAACTTGAGATACGACTGTCGTGGGGCTTGCTTGAGCCCATACAAACTTCTCCTCAACTTGCAATTCAAATATTCTTTACCTTGTTGCTCAAAACCTTAAGGTTGATGCATATACAACTCCTCTCTTATGTCATCAAGAAGAAATGCAGTCTTCACATCAAGTTGTTCCAACTCAAGATCATACACTGTTGCCAATCCTGAAATTGCTCTAATGGTAGTCATCTTCACAACTACTAAGAAGATTTAATTGAAATCTATTCCTTGTTGTTGATCATATCCCTTCACCACTAATCTAGCCCGATAATATTTCCTCCCTCCTTCCTCTTTCAATATATACACCCATTGATTCTTTAGGGCTCTTCGATTGGGTGGAAGCTTCACCAAAACCCAAGTGTGATTGGATATAAGAGAATCCATTTCTTCTTGCATTGCCTCCATCCACTTTGCACTATTTACATCCTTCTAGGCTTCTTTGAAAGTTTTTGGCTCAGCTTGATCAGAAAACAATAATTGATGGTCATCAAATTTCACTGGAGGTTGGCACTCCTAGGTAGACCTCCTCACTTGAGGAGATAATTCTTGCAAATTACCCTGTTCTTGCAAATTTCTTTGTTGCAAATTACTTCCAACATTATTCCTCTATAATTGTTGCGACTGGGATGCATTGTTTGGAGTTTGTTGAGTGAAGGTTTCATAATCAACAAACTATATGGGGGAACCTTCATTCAATGGGAAAGTGCCAACAGTATTTCCATCGCTGGCAGGTTGTGATGAAGAGCAGTGCATGGGAGTAAATGTTTGTGTGGGGTTTACACCTCCCATCAACTTTGCCTGTGAAAGACCATCCTACACAAGATTATTAATTGGCCTCATATTGTCATGAACAGGGTGTTGCATGGGATTTTCAGTTTAAAAATTTTGTAACTTTGAATTAACCATTGGTTGCATACCCAAACTAAATAGAGGTCACATTGAAGAGGTAGAGGTGGGTAGGGGGGAATTCAAATGGCATGGCCCAATAGACATCTTCTCATCATGATAAGCATGAAAAATATGCAGCAGCAAATTGAAGGTTTCCCTTTCACGCGATGATGAGGAAGCATAAAGGTTAGTGCGGGTAGAGAATGGACTTTGCATGGAGATGGCAAGGGTGGATAAATTTGATTGTTTATTTGTTTCACCCATACTATGTTTCATAGATGAGAGCTCACGCATAGTATATTGTGTGGCTTCAATGTTACTTTCATCATGTAAGGGAAAATGTTTGTCTATAGCCTCATTCCCATCGTGTGTCTCTTCAAACTATGCATAGAAGGGATTAAAGGCAATGAAGGATGTGGTGCTCCAATTGAACCTTACACAGATGACTATAAATTTTCTCCAATTTGTATGTTTCCATTTGTAAAATTTGGTAAAGGCAAAAATTCCTTTATGGGTGGCCTCTCTTCTTTCAAACCTGGAAAATATTTTTCATTAAAAATAACATCCATATTGTGAATCAATTGTTTGGCGATAGGATCCCACAACCAAAAACCATACTATTCCTCACCATATCCAACAAAAATGCACCGTTTGGATTTGAAATCCAATTTCATTTGCTTCTCCTAGGGAATGTGAACCAAGGCTTCTCAACCAAAAACTCATAAATGATTGTAGGAAATTCATCTTCCCAACCATCTCTCCTCCAGAGTATCAAAATCCAACCGATATGAATTGATTTGACTAATCAAATACACTGTTGTTTTAATCGCTTCTGCCCAGAATTCCTTGCCTAAACCTGCATTAAAGAGCACACTCTGAGCCCTCTCTAAAATTTTTTTATTCAACATCTTAGCTACACCATTCTCTTGGGGTGTGAATGGTACTATATTAAGGTGTTGAATGCCATTATCTACACAATAACTGTCAAAATCCAAAGAACAAAACTCCCCCTCATTATCTATTTTCAAACATTTGATTTTGTTCCCCATTTGGTTCTCAATAATAGCTTTAAAAAATTTAAATTTGGTAAGAAAAATTGACTTCCTATTGAACATATAAACCCACAACTTTTGAGTACAATTATCAAGAAAAGTGACAAAATAATTTGTTCCTCCATAAGAGGTTACCTCTATAGGACCAAACATGTCTGAGTGCACAAGCTCCAAAGGCCCTTTTTTTGTCATGTTCGGTCTTCGAAAAGCTAATCCACCTATGTTTTCCATAGATACAATGCTCACATAGGTCCAAATCAATAGATTTTAACTCCAGAAGATGATCCCTTTTGAGCAAGATTTTGAGTCCCTTCTTGCTCATATGCTCGAGCCTTTTATGCCATAGTTCTGCCTCACTGTTCACAACCACCATCGTAACTCCCACTTCAATGGGGACTATCTAGCACATATAAAGTGCCCAATTTTCTCCCTCATGCAACCACTAATGCCCCTTTGGTCACCTTCCAAGAGTTTGAAGAAAAGGTGATGCTACATCCTTGACCATCAAATTGTCTAGCAGAAATCAAATTCCTTTTCAATTCAGGAACATGTCTTACATCGCACAATGACCATTTATTTCCATTCTTCAACTTCAACATCACATCATATTTTTCAATGATATCACATGTTTTGTTATCACCAAGGTATATTTTGCCAAATTTTCCTTCTTGATAATTTTGGAAGGCTTCCCGGCATGAGGTTGCATGGAATGATACACCAGAATCCAACAACCATGAATCAGTTGTAGTTTCACTCGTCAACAAGACTAGAACACCCTCATTTGATTCATATGTAGTGTTCACTTTATTGTCCTTTGATTGATTTTATACCTTTTTATATGACCAACAATTCATTTTGGTATGACCTTCTTTGCCACAAAACCAACAACCTGCATTTTTGCCTCTAGACATTGATCTTCTCATAGATTTTGATCTCCTCCAATTGTTATTTTTTCCTCTTTCTTGATGTCTACCTCTATTGGCAAAAATCAAGACATCACTGGATGCAGTTCCTTGATTTTTCCTTCTCATATCTTCGCTGAGAAGAGTTCCAACAACATTATCAAATTTGAGTTTGGTTTTTCCAGATACAAAGGTGTTGATCACCATCACTACTCCTTCCCAGCTATTCAAAAGAGAGCACAATAACAAGATAGCTTTGATTTCTTCATTCAAATTAATGTTTACCAAAATCAATTGGCTAATTAGAGTATTGAATTTGTTCAAATGATTGGACACGATACCTCTTTCCTTCATTTTCAGATTATACAACTTATTCATAAGGTAAACTTTATTTGAAGCTAAAGCCATCTCCTACATACCGGTGAGTTTGTCCCACAATTCTTTTGAGGTCTTTTCCACTGTAACATTGAAGAGGACGTTTCTGGATAGTGACAATATAATTTTTGTTCTCATTTTCTTGTCCAATCTCTCCCACTCCTCATCAGCCATCATAGTTGGCTTCTTGGCCTTTCCTTCTAGCACAAGTGAGAGATATCATCTAATCATTAATAACTCCATTTGCACCTTCCATAATTCAAAATTCTGCCCGGAGAATTTCTCAATTTTTTATTTATTTGCTTCCTTCATTTTCTTCGCAATTTCTCAATCAACTTCTTCACCAAGTTCTGATACCAATTGTTGAATAATTTACAACAAATGAAATGAAACAAGAACACAGAATTAAAACTCAAAAAAAAAAAAATCCACAAACATAAAAGCACAAAAATTTATAGTGGTTCACCAGTTTGACTACATCCACTTTGAAGTGGGGGAATCTCTTTTGTTTATCTCTATTTTGATATGCATACATCAGTAGACAAATATTGATATAGCAAGATACAAGACATAATGCCTTATCCACAATGAAATACAAAGTGCTCACAGAATGCCAACGATCAGCAAATGGAGGGGAAATTGCATAGAGGATTAGGAGTTTGTTGGACTTCACTTATCCAACATCCAAATCACAAAGAGATTGCAGCTAAAACACTATCCTAAATATGGCTTTGTTTAAATTTTATGGTTGTGAAATGTGTAGAACTGTAAAAGGAAGAAAATCATAATAGCAATTAGAATGTAAATAAAATTGCAGAGTTGAACGCTGAACGAATGGAACAACAAAATATTACACAACGGTAAAGATAAGCCTATGTATATGGAAATTATTTTGTATGTGCATTATAAGAGTAAAATGTCATTGTCTGGTTATGCGTGTCAAGGGATGCAAAAATAGAGTCTGTTCAAAATGAAGCATGATCATCTTCCATTTTCCAATACATCTGTTTGTATGTTTCAAGTCTGCAGTTAGAAAAGCGGTTACAATTATTCATAAATCAATTACCAAAATAAAAGAATAAGTCTGGCAGGCATGATGTGTCAAGAGATGCAAAAATAGAGTTTGTTCAAGATACATATGTTTGTATGTTTCAAGTCTGCAGTTAAAAAGGCGGTTACAATTATTCATTAGTCAGTTATCAACATACAGAAATAAGTCTTTCTTACTTTTTATTTTTCCTCCTTATCTTTGGATTGGTTCTTTTCTTCTTTCCTCGAGTCTCTTTCTTATATTTATTCATTATTTTTTCATTTATTTTTCTCTTTGTGACTTTATCCTTGGATTGGTTCTTTTCTTCTTTCCTCAGTCTCTTTCTCATATTTATTCATTTGTTTTTCCCTTTGTGACTTTGTTTGTGTGTTGTTTCATAACTTTTCTTTTTATCTTCATTTTCTTTTCGTCTTCAAAGTTTTAAAGTTTGTTGTCTTTTATTGTTTTTTATTATTATTACCATAGGTATAATCAACTATACCTATAATAATAACCTTAAATTTCTCTTTCAATTAATTTTCTTTAATTGTTCACCTATTTAATTTCTTTCTACATCAAGGAGGGGTAAAAAATTTATTAAAACAAGGACACGTTACAAAGCAAGGGCATTAAATGGCCCTATCAAGTTCAACCAAGTGATCCAATTGATGAGACAAATCTAGGAGTAATTGACTCCGATCCACCAAATTCCAATCATGAATATGATTAGAAGCCCATTTAGCCAAGCAATGAGCAACCCCATTCCATTCTCGAGGAATATGAGTGAAAGTAATATACTCCAGAGAAGCACAGAGTGATAATTTGTTCAACAATCAAGGCCAGTTCCCAGCTCACATCATCCAAATACCGCCTTTTTAGTAAGTTCACCACAACCTGTGAATCAAACTCACATATGATCCTTCGCCATCCCAATTGATTGCCCTGCTCCATAGCCAATAAATTGGCCTAAGAATCCATAAGATTATTAGTATGAAAACCCTTATACACAGAAGATAAACTGAACATCTCCAAAGCTATCCCTACCAACACCCACAATGCCAGCATGACCCGGATTTCCACGAGAAGAGCCATCTGAGTTGATTTTTAGGACTCCATGAGGAGGAGGGGTCCATCTTCCCTCCCTATTCACCTTCGGGGTAGGATGTATACATTTGTTACGCATGAGCTGTCGTTGTGGAGGAGGAAGATGAAGACAATTAAAACAACCAACATCACGAGGGTCCACCAGCACAATCATATCACACTTAGCAGTAATATTTTCCCCTAAAGCATGTAGAATTTTCCACCATAGGTGAGGGGCCATCAACAACGAATCCTGAAAAATCTGCCTATTCCTCTCCAACCACAAGTTCCAGATAATAAAGAATGGCCCAAGAAGCCCAAGCTGCCTAAAGAAAGGTGGTAGAAACAGGGACCCTGCCCCACTGTTCCCCAAACTCCACCAAAGAGGAAGCATGCTAGCAGGCCATATTCCACACCCCCCACCAGAATGCCAAATCTCCCTAGCATAGGAACATTGGAAGAAGAGATGAGAGATACTCTCTTCATAACCATGACACAAAACACACATAGAGGGGCCGTGAAAACCACGCTTACATAAATTATCCCAAGTAAGACACTTGTTTTGAGCCACTAACCACATAAAGAAGTTGCACTTGTGCCATGATAACTTGTGCCAAACTTGCTTCCACCAAGGGAGCTCAATGTTCCCAAACAACTGCCTACCTAACTACTTATAACCAGCTGCCACAGAGTACTTTCTTAACAAATCCGAACCATCCCAAGCCAATACATCAGGGCCCCTCAAAGAATTAAAATCACGAGAAGCCAGAAGTTGGGACAGCTCACACCTATCCCCCTCAAACCCTCTAGGTGGCCACTTAGAAGGAAGCTTCCAGCGAAAACTTATAGCCAATCCACCATTTTGCGCAACCTTATAATGATCCATAATATCCCAGCCAACCGCAACAAAAACATCACAAAGGAACTGGAGGTGAGGAGAAGAAGAGAGAATAGGAGGGTGACCATCCCAAGAATCTGAGCAAAAAAGAGCCTGTGACCCCGAATGACAGATCCAAAAGAGTGCACCCTTAATCAACTGCCCCCCACTTTCAAATTATGTCAAATCATAGAACCACTCCCTTCTAGAGGATAGCGAGGAACCTCAAAAGAAGAAACACCCCAAAGATATTTATGGTTGAGAATATGAGCCCATAACTAATGTTGATTGGTACACCATTGTCAGTAAAGCTTGGCAGCAAGAGCTTTCCCATTCAAAATAGTAGAGCGCAAACCAAGACCACCCTCCTGCTTCGATATACACATAGATCCCCACTTAACAAGGCTCCACTTGGAAGACAACAAATTACCGCTCCAAAGAAATTTACGTGAAAGAGCATCAAATTCCTTAAGGAAATACATAGGAGCCGCTTGAACAAAGCACCTGTAGGTGGGAAGGGCCTGGATAATAAACTTGAGAAGAGTCACTCTAGCAGCAATAGACAACCAATGATGAGTCCAATGAGTAACCTTCTGCCTAAGCTTATCAAGCAACAGCTGCCAGGAGGACCTAGGTTGATGACCAACAAAAAGAGGAATACCCAAGTAGACAAAGGGAAGAGACCCAATTTGAAATCGCATAATAGCTGCAATCTGTTGTTGGATAGCTTGAGGAGTATTAAAGAAGAATATAGAAGACTTATGCTCATTGACTTTTTGGCCTGAATCCGTTAGGTAGACGTCCAAAGCTTCCTGAAGGATTTAGCCTCTCTAATACGAGCCAGTCCCATAAGAGAGGTGTCATCCACAAATTGGAGATGAGAAAGCGTTGGCAAGCCCATCCCCCACTGCCACCATGAATCAAACCTTGTGAAACCCAAGATTTAAGTCGACCCAACCCCTCTACCATAATAATAAACAGATAAGGAGAGAGCAGATCTCCCTGACGAAGGCCCCTAGTAGCCCCAAAAATCTCAGAAGGTTCCCCATTTACAATAACCGAAAAGGAGGAAGAGGTCACATAGCTCAAAATCCAGCTCACCCACTCAGAGGAAAAACCAAAGGCCAACAGAATCTTCTGAAGAAAACTCCATTTAATTCTTTCATAAGCTTTGGTTGTATCCAACTTGATAAACATAGACCTATCTTGAGAGGTAGCCATGGAATGAATGACTTCAGACACAACCACCACCCCATCCAGAATTTGATGACCAGCCACAAAGTTGCCTTGCTCCTCAAAAATGATCACAAGAAAACAAGATTTAAGCCTCTCAGCAATCAACTTCGTAATAATCTTGTACACCACATTCCAAAGTGCAATAGGTCTAAAGAGATCAAGCTTGTCAGCACCTTCCTTCGTAAGAATGAGAACCAGAAAAATAGCATTCATGGCATGAAGCATTTGCTTACTATGAAGAGACTCTCGAACCACCTCCAACAAATCCAGCTTCACAATATTCCAAAACTCCTGGAAAAACTCAACTGGGAAACCATCAGGACCAGGAACTTATTGATCCCAAACACCACCCCTTCCACTTTCGACAAAGTCACTGGGCGAATAAGAGAAGCATTCAACTCATTAGAAATTAAAGAGGGAATACAAGCCAGGACCCTATTCTCATCAGCCTCAACAGGAAGTGAATCCTCAATTAACATATTAGAGTAGAACTGACGAGCCTCTCTAAACAAATCTTGTTGCAAAGAGATCAAAAGACCCTCAGAGTTAAAAAGAGAAGAAAAAAAACACTTATTCCAACGAGCTTGCACCAAATGATGGAAGAATGCAATATTCTTGTCACCCTCTTGAAGCCAATCAATCCTAGCCTTTTGTTTCCAGAAAATATCCTCACGAAGCTCCCACTCCTCCACCAATTTCAGAGCCTGGGCCTCAGCATGCCCAAGAGCCTCCGAGAATCCCAAATCTTGAATCTGGCGGGTAATAACATCAAGGCAATCCTATGCTTCTCTTTTCCTGGCCCAAAAATTACCAAAACATGACCTATTCCATCGCTTAAGATGATACTTAACATATTGCAGCTTCTTAACCAAAGAATACATAGTTGTACCATACACAGGGGCGCCATCCCACCACCACTGAGCAATAAGATCACCCAAAGATGGATCATGCAGCCACATAAGCTGGAATTTGAAAGGTGGATTCTTTGGATTTGGGAAAGCTTAAGTCTAAAACTTAATTGGTCAATGATCAGAGCCACACCAGTCAAGAATCTCAGAGAAAATGACCTAGGTACCTCTAACCCAAGAGCAAGAGACAAGGAAACAATCTAGCCACTGGGAAATCGCTTCAGGCCCACTCCATCTATTATTCCAAGTGAAAATTTCTTCAGAGGGTTTAACATCCACCAAAGCAAGAGAGTCCACATTAGTCTGAAACAGATCTGTACCAGGACCAAGCCTAGGAAGCCCTCCCCTTTTCTCCTCCAAGATCAACACAGCATTGTGTAGACACTCAAATTTTTCCTCGCAGTCATCACATTATTCATCTATTGATTAAAATGATCAATTCATTCAAATACTTTCTTCTATTCATGCATTTCATCAAATCATTAAATCATCTCATTATCATTCATGTTCGTTCGCATTATCGTTTTCATCCGTCGCATTATCGTTTTGCACCACCATTCATTATCATAATAATTTCATTATCATAATTATTCATCGACATTTCATAATAAAACTATATTATCATTTAAATCACATCCCTTGCATATATCGCCCACCTCATATTGCATGTCGTTAAATCATCACATCATTAAAATATTATCACCACATGATCATTCATAATGCATAATAAATCATAATCATTCATAATCCATTTGCATAATAAGTCATAAACATTATTTCCATATTAAATCAATTATCATCCATGATTGTTTCATATTCATCTCCATTAATAAATCAATTATCATAGTCATTGATTATTATTTCATAATAAACTAATTATCATAACTTGCATATTAATCATATCTTTTGCATAAATCATTCATGAAATATTACATTTTAGTAAAGCATCTTTAATCATTTTATTCATATTTAATCATTTAGGTACATTTTAATCTAATAACCCTTTATCACTTTCATTCTCATCCATAACATTTAACCCAACAATGTGGGATAATGGCATTTCCTTCTCCCACATCTCTTATCCCACATTTCATCTTCAACCCCTTTCCATTGTCAAGGAACTCCTATTTAAATGGGATTTTCTTCTCATTTTGGCTTTCACAAATTTTGCTCACGAATTTACATACTCATCATCTTTGCATCTTGATTGCATTTCTCATTTACCATAGCCTCTTTATTTCATTTTTTGCTCATAAAATTTGAAAGCAAATGCATGAATAAAGATCCTGGTGATAGGGAGACAATGGAGATTGATTTCTTTTAAAAGCATTGTTTTGTTTCTGTAGTTCAGATTTGCATTTCTGGTTTTGTTTTTAATTAAAATGGCTCTATTGATGTGGGCTGAAATGGTGGTTCTTACTCCATAGAATCATGCATTTTTCCGGCACTACAAATGGTGAACTCGACGTGAACGAGCAATCATTTCTTTGTTTCTTCATTTTTATTGCTATCTCATTTTATTTTTTTGTTGGGTTGTTTGAAACCATATCAACAGTATCAAATTTGTTGGAGAAGCATGAGAAACAAATGAAATCACGTTTTTTTTTTTGTTGCCACATTTTTCTCACTACTGGGTAGTTAGAAATGCCCAAAACATCTCTAAAATTGTCCTCTGGTCATGAAGAATGTCTCGGGCATTGTTTTTGGGGTGAAAGAATTCATTTACAGCAAGTAAAAGCTCTAAAAAAATAGCTTTGAATCAAAAAACGTGATCACCATACCCCCTGCATTGTTCTTCAAATCTTTCTAGTTAAAAACTTTGTCTGTGGAATGGTGAAATTCTTATTTTAAGCTCATAATAAAGCTTTGAAAAATCTTTTGTTGGAAACATTAGAAGGCTTTTAAAATATTGTATTTTCTTCTTTCTGTTATTTTGTGCTTACAATGAGCATTCTCATTTATGCATCTTTGTCAAAAGCCATAATTTAAATCTTATTTGGGTGCCTCATATTTTTTGGTTTGCAGCAAACAAAAGTTTTTCCATTTCTATTTTAAATGTTTCTACAATAACTTTATTTCAATCCTAGCATATCTATTTTCTGTGTATCTATTTTTTGCAGGCTATTTTGAGGTATTTTGAAGCATTCTAAAGCATTATGTCAGAGGATTCATCTAGCCTGTCCATGTGTTCATCAGTCCATAGAGCATTGTTGTATGTTGTTTAAGATTTTAAATTAAGTTTTCAGTTTAGTTTTAGTTTTTAATTTTTAGTTTTAAATTTAAGTTTTAATTTAGTTTTAGATTAATTTTAATTTAGTTTTAGATTAATTTTGATTTAGTTTTTAATCTAATTTTAAATCAATTTTAATTTAGTTTTTAGACTAATTTTTAACTTAGTTTAGAGTTTTAGTTTATAATTTCATTTAGTTTTTTAATGTTTAGATTTTTTTTTAACTTTTTTTTTTGGATGAATTTTCCAAATATAAAGATATAATTACAAATTCACAAAAAAGGGGTGGGTGGTAAGAAGGCACACCCCGAATGTCACATGGGACCAGCCCAGAAAAACCAAAATAACGAATGGGCCCAACCCAAAAAGTCCAAAAGATCACATGGGCCTAACCCAGAGTTTAAATAACAAAAAGAAAATTAGGCAGCCAAGGCAGTGCCAGTAGATCTTGGGGGGTCCCGATCATCCAGATGTTTTCCCCATACATCAGCGGGGTTTGGAGTGACGTCAAAAGGAGCACCCCAACCATCATCAGTTTTTTCTTCATCTTTATCTTTGTCTTTATCCTCGCGCTGAGGCGAGATTGCGAGAGCCAGCCACAGAAAACTTTTGCCAGTGGAAGGCCAACTAGAGCCAGAAGCAAGCGGAGTAACAGAGGGCCACCCAAAACCGCCTCCACTACTCCTTGGTGCACCACTAGAGTGTCAGCCCTGACCAGGACGTGGCAAAGGAGAACGAGCCCACCTAGGAGGCCGAGAATCCCGACAAGCAAGAGGCTGGGAGCGAGCTCGAGAGGAATCACTCCGCTTTCGGCCCTAAGAGGGTGACCGACCGCAGGAAGAGGAGGGCGAGTCAGGGATCCGAACCACAGTACAACGGGCATTTCCCCAGTGGTCCAGGAGAACCTGCAGGTGAGCCACTTCCAGTGCAACCTTGTTGGCTTGCACTTGAATCTGTAACATAACATTAGAACATATAACTGTTTTAGCATAAAGAGATACATTAACATCTAAATGAGAATGAGCAAATACACAAGCATTTCTATCTTTCCAGATATTGAAGAGGATTTCCACTCTAAAAGTGTGCCAAAGCTGGGTGAACTTAGTCGGGGTTCCAGGTAGGTCCCCCAGCAGAACCATATGCCACGGAAAGGGTTCAGCCCTAAAAGGCCGAAAGAAATCATGAATCCATGTCCAAAGCTATTGAGCTCTGGGAAAAAACCAAAAAAGGTGCTTGAAGCTTTTTGACTGCCCACAAAAAGGGCAGCGAGGGTCAGAGACCCCCAAATGAACCAGGCGAGATCCCACAAGCAAGCCTTGGAAAAGAATACACCAAGCAAAGTGGGCCAGCTTCGGATTAACAATTGCAGACCAAGTGGCATCAAACCTCCTATGCCAAGTATGGGCCGAGGAGTTAAGAAGCCACCTTTGGTTCAAAGAACTGATCATAGGAAAATGGGGTGAAAGCCACCTGTAACCAAGCCGCGGCTTGTAGCTCCATAAAGGAGTATTTGGAAACCATTTCCAGTCTTTCCACCAAGGTTTGTGCCCACGAATGCCAACTTTGTGAAGAATTTCCGCCGGAATGGCGCTCACCAACCCATCAAAAGTAAGACGATCCTGGTTTTGAAGACTGTATTGGGTTTTAAACACATCCCACTGCAAAATACGCATGGTAGGCCGGTGGAAGAGCTGATGCAGTGTATGAATGCCTTTTTTATGAAATCTGAGAGCTTTGAGCCAAGGCGACTTAGCCAGGGGTTGACCATTCTAAGCCAAAAGGGGAGACCACCAGAGGTTATGCTGGTTGATGGAGAGCCCATCATGAAATCCAGCCTCGGCCCAACAGAGCCAAGGCTTAACAGTTTCCCAAGAATGCCAAATACTTTTGGCCACAAAGGAGCCCATAATTTGAACCGGCTCCGTCATAACCAGAAGGGTTTGGAGACCGATTCCTTTCCAGACGGGTCTGTGAATAGGAAAACTAGACTGAATATAATGTCTGAGGAGGATTTTTCAGGCTTCATCCCCAGTAAGCGCGCGGATAATCCACTTGACACAGAGAACAGTCCCCTATCGTTGAGTGGAGAGCAAGCCAAGCCCTCCCGACTCCTTGAGCAGACAACGAAATTCCCAAGTGACCCGATGAAAGCCCTTATGGGTCACAGAAGAGGCCCATAGAAAATTGCGGAGCAATTTCTCAAGCCTGTTGTAGGCTGCTTTAGAAAGAGCCCAACAAGAAGAATAGTAGACGTGGGTGGCAGCCAAAATTTTAGAGCACACCTAGAATTTTCCAAACAGAGAAAGAGGCTTGGTAATCCAATAGGTCAGCTTCTGCTCAACCCTGGAGAGTACGGCTTGCTAGAGCTCCTGAGGGGAAGCCTAAAAGGCGAAAGGGATGCCCAAAAATTGAAATATTTCACCTTGACCAATCCATTTACAGTTATAAGTGTGAAGCCACGCAGGAGTGGGGAGCACCGACTATCTGTAACACAAGGTCTTGTGCCATTGAATAGCGGAGCCGAACACAAGACAAAAAATGTCAAGGCATTCCAGGGAGTAGCGATCGAGCCTTCTTCCTCTAAGAGAGTCAGAAATGAATCATCCACGAAGTGCCCATTGACAAGCTGTTCTTGAGAGTCCGAGAGAGTTATTCCTTTAACACGTTGTTGGGAGATAGCATTGGCAAGGAGATATCCAAAGCCCTCAGTAGCTAGAACATACAAAGCAGGGGCAAGAGGACATCCCTGGCGAATAGAGCGAAAAAGACCAAAAGTAGAAGACTGGCGGCCATTAATGGAGATGCAAGCTGAGGCATCAGAAAAAAGCATACGAACAGATTGTAGAAAATTGGGCCTAAAGCCCAAGGCCTATAACATCACAAGAATGAAAGGCCATTCAATACGGTCATAGGCTTTGGCAAAATCAATTTTAATGAACACTGCTTTCTGGTTCAACCGTCGGGCCCACTCCATGCCTTCCCAAACAGCAATAATGTTATCAAGAATGAACCTGGATTTAATGAAACCAGACTGTTCGGGGCGCACAATTTGAGGCAAAAGATGGTGAATTTTCAAAGCCAAGGCTTTGGCAATGATTTTGTAAGAAACATTGAGAAGCGTGATGGGTCGCCAGTTGCAAATATCCTCCAGATCCCCAGGCTTAGGTATGAATTTAATATTGCCTTTATTTATTAAATTACCTAGAGAATTGGTTTGAAAGGCTTCAAGATAAACATGATGCAGATCACTCCCAATATAGTCCCAAAGAGCTTTATAAAATTCACAAGGAAAACCATCAATCCTAGGAGCCTTATCATCGGCCATGGAGGAAACGGCTTCCTTGAGAACATCAATTGTTAACAATTGATCACAGAAATTGATCTGGGCTTAAGAAAGCCTGTGTGGCACAACAGCAAGGCAGTTTTGAAGGGCTTGCTAGTGTGCAGGCGTGGGGTCCTGAGCCGTGAAAACTTGTTCATAGTGACGCACAAAAGCCTGGAGAATGTCAAGTAGCTCAAAAAACACTTGATTACCATCTTTGATGGCTTTAATGTCTGGGGAAGAGTGCCTAGCACGAAGAGCCAAAAAAAACTCTTTGGAGGCACAATCACCAATTTTAATTTAGCTTTAATTTAATTTCTAATTTCTCATTTAGTTAGATTTTTTTTTTTTAAATTTAATTTAGTTGAGATTTTTTTGTAGAGATCTTTTTTTTAATGTAGATTGTAAATTTAATTTTAGATTTAAATTTGATCTTAATTTAGATTAGATTTTAATTTAGAATTAATTTGAAACTAAAGTAAAGACTTATCTTTAATCTAGGTTTAAATTAACTTTAGATTTTGATTTAGATTTTAACTTTTAGTTAGATTAGCTTTAATTTTTAGATTAATTTTTATTTTAGAATAACTTTTTAATTTTAGATTAATTTTTAATTAACTTTAAATGAGTCTTTAGTTGATTTTTTAAATTAGATTTTAATTAGAATTAACTTTGAATTTAAATTAGATCTTAACTTTAATTAGATTTAGATTTTTAGATTTAAATTTCAACTTAGATTTAGCTTTTAGTTCTTAGTTTGGATTTATCTTTTTAAGTTAGATTCTAATTTTAAATTTAGAATAATGTTAGTTTTCATTTTAATTTAGTTTTAGTTTTGGGTCTAATTTTATTAATTTGGGTTCTCTTGCAGGTTTGTTTGGCAGAGAATTGAAAATCAAAAAATATGCTTGTTAAAGAAAGGAGGCATGAAACTACTAACGAGATTGTGATGCAGGATGTTCATCGATGACATGATTTTGAAACCAATTCTTTTTTAGATTATAAAACACTTCAATTGGTGCATTAAAAATGAACAATTGTCTTTTTTCACATAGGCTTAACTAGGGGTTCAATGAGCACTGTTTGATGTGCTTGAAGGTGGTAGGTGATTATGCTCTCACCCTGTGCAAACTAGGTGATCAAAAAGTTAGACCCATCTATTTTATGTGTCACCTCGATTCAATAATCGAAGTATCCTCTCCCCTTGCGCACTTGTGTGATCCTGGGTGCAAGAGAAACGATTATTGACTCTAGAACTTGGGCCTACCTTGGTAGGAAAAAGTATTCAGCCCAAGCGGCTCAGACCGGCAACAGAGTTTTTTGGCCAAGCTACCCTCGACCAGTATATAAATGTGAATCCTAAGGGAAAGCCTAGGATTACGAGTGCGGATGTGTCATACAGACCAAGTAGTACTCCCCAAAACCCTGTTGAGTGTAACCTCTTCAGACTGGAGTGCCTCCTAAATAGATCTTATCTTGTGCCCCATGTATGGCCACTCGAACGGGGGTCCCGAACTAAAAACCTTTGTGTAGTTTCCAAAATCTTTCTATTTGCTAGCGCAGCACCGGTCGGTGTGAAGGAATCCACATCTTCGCAATTTTTAGTAGAGGTGATCAATCTGCCATGGGAGTTTCATGGGGGTTGGAAGCTTGGTTGGCCTGAGAAGTGACTGCACTATAAGGGGGAGCCCGTGCGTCCAAGCTTCTGGATTCACACGCTAAGAATATACGACTGGGGAAACCCACGTGGAATCTAGCAGATATTGTCCTTTCAAACCTTAGGATTTGTGCTTGTATTGCAAAAAATAAAAAAACACATTCACAATTGAAAACAAACTCAAAAACACTTTGTTTTCTATGTCTTGCGTGTGTGTTCAAAAATAGACCTCAAACAAACATCACACCCAGTAACTTGCAACATCTCAAACTTTACAAACCTCAAAGAGTCCAACAACACAAACATACAACGTGAACCTATCACTTGGATTTATTTGGGCATCCTTCAGTTTTGATCTTTCAATCCTTGCATTCCATCTAGACTTTTCATTTCACCTAGTCCTTTCATGCCACCTAGCCCTTGCATATTCATGGTCCTTACATATTCATATCCCTTTCATCCTAGTCCTTGCATATTCCTATTCTTGCATACATAGGTGACATTACATAGTCCTTGCATATAGATAACACTCCATCTAGTTCTTGCATGTTCAACCCCTTTGCATATCAAGACCATCTCACCTAACCTTTGCATGTTCCAATAATTTAGTCCTTTGCATATTCATCATCGATCAAACTAAACCTTAGCTTGCACTTGGGCTACTCTTCCTAGGTCTTGAAATGAAACCATTGGCTATCTATCACCCGCATCACTTGAGGTTCATCATCCTTGAGTTAGGGAACATACCATTATCCTTGAGTAGGGTAATCCTTTTGGATTCCATCATCTCCTACATACCCTCTCTTGATCATTGGTCCTTGTGTCTATCCATCATAACACAAGTAAAGCCTTTACATCATAACCAACTTTGGACCTAGAATTACCTTTGAGCTCTTGCATTCTTAGCTTGTCATACCATACCTTACCACTTTCATATCTCATCTTAGAATCATATCCTTTTCATTGCATCCTAGTCTTAGGTCTCATACATTACCTTGGATTGAACATCAAAACAATCACCTATGACCCCTAGAACAAGAGAAAAAATGTTTCAAGAAGAAGGGAACCCTTGGGGAAGAGACTTTAATGGGGAAGATAACATTAGTGTTGCAACTAGAGAAACAAATGAAACTGATGATGAAGAAATAACCAAATTCGATATAGAAGAAGCATGTAAGGATCATAGATTCACTAAACTTCTTACAGAGGTAGTCAAACGTAACCCACAACAATACTTCAAAGCCCTTGTTGATGAAGGAATCAAAATACCTCCTGATTTTGACATGTCATGGCTCACGATGAATGACCAACCTGAATCTATTGAATCTAAACATCCCAAAACAAACAACGATGGTAGAATCAAAGATCATAGACTCTTTTATCTACAACCAGGTTACAAGCAATCTTTAAAGACATCAAAACCCACACCTACAAATGATCCTATTTTGGATGAGCTTAGAACATTGAGACAAGAATTGGATACTCTTAAGAACCGTAAAGCATCATCTCATAAGTTCTCCATGGAAGACATATGTCCTTATCCCTTCGATCCAAGCATACCAATGCCACCTTTTCCTAGCCATTGGAACATACCAAAACTTGACAAATATAATGGAAAAGGGGATCCTAAACATCACTTAAGACAATTTTGTGCTACTACCATGGAATTTGCAGTTGATGAAACATACATTATGAGATTATTCCCCCGCAGTCTAGGAGGAGAAGCTATGAAATGGTTTTCGCGATTACCCCCGACCATCAAATCCTTTCAAGAATTGGCTAATAAATTTGTCTCCAATTATAGTTTCAATTGTGACTTTAAAGTGACCATGACAAACCTTTTCAACACCAAACAAAAACCAGGCGAATCTTTTGTGTCATTTTTACAAAGATGGAGACATTTAACAAAACGATTACCTTATGCCATTCCTAATCAAGAATTGGTTGACCTCTTTTGTTGAAATTTGAACAAAGAAATTGGAAGGGAACTTCGCCTCAAATGCTTGGATTCCTCTAATGATGCCATAGAAATGGGATTTCGAATAGAAAAAACTTTCATTGATGATGGAACCATAAAACTTAATAATAACAGAGATCAAAAATAAAATTCAAACAACAAGACACCTTTTTGGGTAAAGAACAATAATGTAGTCAATGACGGAGTTGATGCAAAAAAAACTAAAACATCATCACCTATTTACAATCTCAAAGGTTCATCTTCAGATAAAGGAAAGAAAAACATAGACATAAAAGACATAAGACTAATAGCTGCAATAAACTTCGACATCTAATACAGGACCTTATTGATAATGGTAAGATAACAGTTGACAGACACAATCCTTCGAGTAACTCTGATCGTGAGGTGTTTAAAAACCCTTTCCCTAAGCATGACAAGGCTAAAGGAAAGGCCCTTGAATCCGGTGATGGTGTAAACTATACTACTACTAAGTATGACTATACCATACATAACATCAATGAGGTTGATAATCATGTAAACACTTTCATTATAAAAGGAAAAGAACCTGATTGCAAGGTTACTACCCATAAAGGCACAGTCACCATTAAAGGTCCTAATTCAAAACCCACTACACCAGCTTCATAGTATAACCTCAGAGAATTTAGGGAAAATGCCTGTACAAATTTCCATACTTGAGCTGCTACGCCTATCTCCTGAGCATAAATCTATTCTAGATAAAGTGCTTGCTACTGCTACAGTGCCTACAGACCTACATGTAGACCAATTCCAAGCTATGGTGGGACATATCACCTCACCTTATACTATCACTTTTACTAAAAGTGATCATTCATCCCCTCAACAATCGCATAATGCAACTTTACACATTGACGTCCTTATCAATAATGCCAAGATCAAGCGAGTTCTAATAGATGAAGGAGCAGGTCTTAATATTTGTACCCAAGAATCGATCATAAAATTAGGGTTTTCCGAAAATGCAGTTGATCCAAGGAACAAGATTACCATAAAGGCATATGATGAAGAGGAATGCTCTTCTAAAGGATCAGCTACTCTACCAATCAGAGTCAGCCCTGTGGTAAAGGAGGTGGTTTGCCAAGTCCTTGATCTCCCACTAACCTATAATATCCTCCTTGGAAGACCTTGGATTCATGCAATGCAAGCAGTACCTTCTACATACCACCAGTGCATTAAATTCCCACACAATGGTTTTGAAATCACAATACAAGGAGATCCCAACCCTTTCATGTATTACCATAATCTAGGCCCTAAAACTGAAATCACAATACCAAGCAATCGTGCAGCACCTCCTTCTCAAGCATATGTTAATCCTGAGTCCTTAAAAGCATCCACTTCATTTATCGCACCATCAAACCCCAAGGTCCAAATCCATGATATGGGATGTGGAGAATACTGTATGGATAATTTACCAACAAAATAAATTGCTAATGTTGTCGAGGATGGTCAAAATTCCAACAATGATATCAAGATAGCTGTAGAAGGAACACAAAAATATGACCATGCTTGGATTGAAACCTTTTGGGATCCTGGTGATACACCTGCATTTGCCATATTTTCCTCCACTCAAGATTTTCATATTTATGATAACCCCATGTTTAACTAGGATATCTACAATAACCCACTCTTTGATCATGACCCTACCAAGGATATCCAATCATCATCCTTCCATCCCACCTACCCTGGGCTAGGATATGAATCTCCTATTGTCACATATACTAAGACATCTTGCCAAGTCATTAAGGATGTGCAAGCTTCCTTTGACATTAGCAGTACCGAAAAGGATAGTCCCAGAGACTCCATTGATGGCATCACCACTCCCCTTTTCCCACTAAACATTCCTATCACTCCATCCACCTCAACCATCTCACCCACATCCATCCACCTTGTAGACATGGATCAATAAGTATCACCCAAATAAAATAAAAAGGATGCAATTCAAGAATCAAAGGTAAAAGTGCCTTTTTCAAATGGAGATCCAAAATCAAAAGAAAGCATGCAAAGAAAGAAAGATCAAGAAAAGTACCTTAGCCAAAATAAAAATTTACTGGACAAATCAAAAATAAAAGTCAAAAGTGAAAATGAGCAAAAGTCACTCTCCAAGTATGCCTCTCCATCAAAAATCATTGGGGGCATCTATCAAGGAAAAATGTCAAAAAAAGAGCTTGTTGATCCAAGGTCTTTCATCCACATCACTCTCACTCATACCATATATTTCCTTCAATCCATCCATGCTCACATATCCATCATACCACACCATTGGTGATGTCTTTCAATGTACCTTTGACGATAACCCCTTCACGTATTCTAGGTCATCAGTTGCCCAGGCTCCTTTTTGGTTGAAGCCTGATGGCCCATGTAGTGTGCACATTAGGGATCCTACCATAGTCTCTTTCATCTACCACATCTATCATCCTTCATATTTTCCACTCGTACTCCTCTTCCCGATCGGGTACTTTCATCCAACATGGTCATCCACACAGGATCAAGGCATCATCAAGGCAGTCTATGGATCTAGCATCTATCAATTCTATACCTAGCTTCAGAGAGCTAGGAAAAAGTCTTGAAAAAATACAAAAAAAAATGGAAAAAAGTCCTTAAAAAAAAAAGGAAAAAATGAAAAAAGTAAGGAGAAATCAATTCGTTCAATGGTGAAAACCACCTCGGTGGCACCTTGAGCAAGTACCATGGTGAAAACTGAGAAATTGGCACCATGTGTAGAGACTTTTCTCCTTCTTCCTTTGGAGCTCTACTTGATCTTTTCATCCCATTTTTCATTCATCCTCCACTTCATAATATCATTTTCATACTCACCATGGCTTGTGAATTGTTCGACAATCCCCTCACTTGCTCGCTTTGTCGTGCGTACTAGATTGGTCATATTCCTCACTGGGGCATTTCCTCAACCTTAGCCATGGGTTAGGATATTGAGCACCTCGCAGTCAGATAAACTACCCTCTTTGTCTGTCTACTCGCTTGAGATGCATCTCTTTCCATTGTAAAAGGTCTTGAAAAATCCAAAAAAATCATAAAAGTCCTGAAAAAATCCATAAAAATCATAAAGTGTCCTAAAAAAATCATAAAGTGTCCTAAAAAAATCCATAAAAATCATAAAGTGTCCTGAAAAAATCCAAAACAAATCATAAAATGTCATGAAAAAATCCATAAAAATCATAAAATGCCTTGAAAAAATCCATAAAAATCATAAAATGTCCTTAAAAAATCCCAAAATATCATAAATGTCTTGAAAAAATCCATAAAAATCATAAAGTGTCTTGAAAAAATCTAAAAAAATCAAATATTCCAAAAATCCAAAAAAATCAAATAACTTCAAAAATCTTTCAACAATGACACTTTCAACTCACCACATAGCTTTGAACTTCAACAAAATCAAAACACACCACGACTGACAATCAAAAAAACATACCTACCAATCCATCCTGCAAATCCAACCAAACACACACAACTGTGCCAAGAATCAGTTCTATATCGAAGCATGATGCATGTTTGTTTGTTTATCTTTGATTGTTTTATTATTTTATTTTTGGTGGCATGTTTTTTAGCTTCTCCAGGATGTCTGGGACTAGAGAGGCGATGATGGGGCATATTCACTTGTTTGCTGCCTGTGGATTGTTTCTTATTCATAGGACGACTCGTCTTAAGACATGGTTATCTAAAACCATTGAGGACCTATGAGTCTAGTATGGATGAGTGCATTCCTTGTCTGATAGTGTCTTCCATGCAATAAGTATTTAGGTCATCTAGGGTCCTTATACCTAGATGCTTATACTTCATTACTAAATAAAAATGCAAACAGTATTTAGGTCGTCTAGATGTTCATGTTATCTAGACGCTTATACTAATTTGCGACATAATAAGCTCGATGATTATAAAAGCACTTAAGGCACAAGAGGCTTCATCACCTTCATTTTCTCCCATCTTGCATCTTCCATTTCTTGCATTTCATTTTCTTCATCTTTCTTGTCGTAGAGAAATCAATCAACTTGCATCTCCAAATCTCATGTCCCCTTAATCAATCAATCAATCATTTTATCAACTTGTCTTGCACTTGCATCAATCTCAATCAGCTTCATCAGCTCATCAACCCGGCTATACTGATCATTTCCATCAATTGTTTAGTTACGCCTATCAATTATGCATTTCCATCAAATGTACACCACCATTTTATCACTTGTGCAATATCAAGTATCTAATCATTTTCTTGACATCTATCGAGAGATTAATCTTCTTACAATCTGTCTGATCAATCTCTCGAGGGGGCATATCATTCTTATCATATTCCTTACCAAGATATATCTAGGGCATGTATCAGTTGATTAATCTTTTTCTTTGAAACAACGCGACAAGTTGCATTGTCTTAAAGAGGGGCAAAATGTAGACACTCAAATTTGTCCTCGCAATCATCACATTATTCGTCTATTGATTAAAAAGATCAATTCATTCAAATACTTTCTTCTATTCGTGCATTTCATCAAATCATTAAATCATCTCATTATTGTTCATGTTCATTCGCATTATCGTTTGCATCTGTCGCATTATCGTTTTGTACCATCAGTCATTATCATAATTATTCACCGACATTTCATAATAAAACTATATTATCATTTAAATCACATCGCTTGCATATATCACCCACCTCATATTGCATGTCATTAAATCATCACATCATTAAAATATTATCACCACATGATTATTCATAATGCATAATAAATCATAATCATTCATAATCCATTTGCATAATAAGTCATAAACATCATTTCCATATTAAATCAATTATCATCCATAATTGTTTCATATTCATCTCCATTAATAAATCAATTATCATAGCC
This sequence comes from Sequoiadendron giganteum, assembly GCA_007115665.2. Taxonomy (NCBI): domain Eukaryota; kingdom Viridiplantae; phylum Streptophyta; class Pinopsida; order Cupressales; family Cupressaceae; genus Sequoiadendron; species Sequoiadendron giganteum. The sequence continues at coordinate 856,552,504 of CM021101.1, forward strand.
ATTGATTATTATTTCATAATAAACTAATTATCATAACTTGCATATTAATCATATCTTTTGCATAAATCATTCATGAAATATTGCATTTTAGTAAAGCATCTTTAATCATTTTATTCATATTTAATCATTTAGGTACATTTTAATCTAGTAACCCTTTATCACTTTCATTCTCATCCATAACATTTAACCCAACAATTTGCGATAATGGCATTTCCTTCTCCCACATCTCTTATCCCACATTTCATCTTCAACCCCTCTCCATCGTCAGGCAACTCCTATTTAAATGGGATTTTCCTCTCATTTTGGCTCTCACAAATTTGGCTCACAAATTTACATACTCATATCATCTTTGCATCTTGATTGCATTTATCATTTACCATAGCCTCTTTATTGCATTTTGTGCTCATAAAATCTGAGAGCAAATGCATGAATAAAGATCTTGGTGATAGGGAGAAAATGGAGATTGATTTCTTTTAAAAGCATTGTTTTGTTTCTATAGTTTAGATTTGCATTTTTGGTTTTGCTTTTAATTAGAATGGCTCTATTGATGTGGGCTGAAATTGTGGTTCTTACTCCATAGAATCATGCATTTTTCTGGCACTACACATTGAAATCACCAGCTAAGATCCAAGGCAGAAAGGGTGCACAAGACCTAACATACCTGATATGAGCCCAAAGTTGGATTTTACCACGAATGTCAATCGGAGCATAAACATTACTAACCAAAATAGTCTCCCCATATTCCAAAACTGAAGCCACCACAAAAATAGCAAATTGGATTGAAATCCACCAGCGAGGAACAACCTTACGAGGATCCCAGAAAAGAGCCAAACCCCCAAAGGTTCCCCTAGACCCAATACACTGACACTGGCCAAAAAAACAAATACAAGGGGCATGTTGAAGCATGAGGTCCACCCGAAGCTTAGTTTCCTGAACACAAAAGATATTTGGAGAATGAACAACAATCAAATCTTGAATAGCCTTTTGATGGGAAGTGTTATTCAACCCCCTTGCATTCCATGAGAGAATAATCATGAGGAAGGTTGAGAGAAGTGGGCCTCAAGGGTCTTAACAGAACCAGATTCCACCAACAGATCCCCAGTAGATTTAAGCTTGTCTGCATCCTTCTTACGACCAGCTTTCGAAGAATTTTCAAAATGCCCCTTCTTGAGAGGGCGTTGCAGTATCCCCAAAGCAGGAGATGCTCCTCGCCCTTTACCTGAAGAGAACACTGCCTTAGCTAAATATGCTAAAACAATATCATCATGCCCATCTGCAGAGGCCCCAGGAGGCTTAGAAATCCCCTGCTCCAATGTCAGAGAGATATTCTGAACAATAATTGTCTGCTCCAACCCTGTATCCAACCCAACATCCATACCAATGGCCCCAGAAGAAATTTCAACAGGAATCCCTTCCTGCAAAGCCTGATTATCCAAGACCTCAAACCAATTGAAACCCTGATCACTCTGTCTATCCTTATAGGCCCACTTCTGACCCCTCCCTTTATTTCTCTGCTTAGCAGGAATAAAGCCATCCTTATCAGGCCCACCCTCAACCACAGACGCCTTGCCTTTATCCCCCTTCTCCACTGAAGGCCCAAAAGAAGGAGAAGAAGAAGCCCCTGCCACTTTGAGTGCCTGAGGACTCTAGCGCTGAAGGTGTCCATACTCCTGACAAAAGCGGCAACAAAAAGGAAGAGACTCATAATCTAGTGGTTGAATCCATGAGGCAGAGCCAATACAAATTTCCAAAGAATTCGGCAAAGTGTTATTTAAATCAATTTCAACACAAATGCAAGCATAAGAGAATACCTTTTTATCCAAAGTATTTTGAGCGATGGCAGCCGACTTCCCCAACAAAGCAGCAATCTGGTGCAAAATATCCTCCCTCCAAAACTTTAACGATAGCCATGGAAGACGAACCCAAACAGGAACTCGTGTAGGAAGATCCCCTGTCGCATTAAAACCTCAATGCCAGGGCTTAATGAGCAAGCAAACATGATTGTAAAAATACGGCCCTCCCTCGAAAACACGATTGCGATACGAGATGCAAGAAAAATCAAGCATAAAATAGTCATTCGCAGCCACCAAAAAATCGAAATCGCCTTCAACCTGCCAAGTCCGACGGATCCGAGACCCTAGCGCCAAGAGAGGGACGCGAATACCCAAGAACTTATAGATCAGAACATGTTGGCTCCAATAAGCTAAGTCCTCCTTAACCAATTCGGGAGAAATAACCAGAACAGGGCAATTTTGACTCTGCGGCAAACAACTGTTCACTTTCTTGAGCTTAGAGCTCTCACCCACAAAGGACGAATCCATCTTTTGTGCATGCATGGCTGCTTAAAAAAACTGAGATGGCTTTGACCCAGCAAGCACCAGGCTTTTGGAAGCCTCTGTCATACCCCCACACCGCTTCCACCCCCACTTCCCTCACACCACACAACACCCTACCCTCCACACCTTACACTCCCTAAACCCCCCATGTAGCAGGAAAAAAAATAGACCCTCAGCCTATTACAAAACCCACGCCAGGAACAAAAGAGGACACACCCCCAGCAAGTAGCACACAACCTGTACCAAGCCCGAGCAAGAACATGCAAGCAGCCCGCAACCCTTACCAAGCCGCGGACCAGCAGCAGGGAGCCCGCACGCACAACCTCATTTGATACGCACCAAATTCCACTATCCTATCTTACATATTATCTCACCTATTTAATTTCAATTGTTCTTTTATTTTACAATATTTTTTAATGATTTTACTTCTTTTTCTTATTATTTGCCTTATTATTATTATTTATTATTTATTTTTCACTACTTAATTTCTTTCCTTTTTTAATTGCTTTATTTCTTCTTCTTTTTCTCTTCGTTTATTTCCATTTTAATTATTTTAAAGATCTTATTTTTTCTCTTTCATTTGTTGTATTCTTAATTCTTGTGTTCTTAATGTGTTTTCCAATTTAGCTTTTACTTTTTCTTTTTTAATCTTATTTTAACTTATTGATATCTCTTTAGTATTATAACATTATTAACATCTCTTTCTTATCTATTTCTAATCAAATGCATTGAGTCACCCCCTTTCTTTTCTTTCTATGTTTTCTTAATTTCTTAGCACACCTTTATCTTCTTCTTCTCTTTTTTTTATTAGTATTTTCTTCCTTTAATCTTTTTGTCAACTTTTTTGCTCTTTTTATAAGCTTGATTTATATTTTTATATTCATCTAATTAGGTGCATTGAGATAATTTATACTTTATAAAGATTAAAATATATCAACAACTATTGTAATCTTATATCTTTTTTTCTCTTTAATCTTGTCTTTATTATTTTCTCTTTTTATTCTATATTTCCTTCTAATGAGATATTTTAATCTTTATAAAGATTAAAATATATCATTAATATATATCATTAACTATTGTAATCTTAGATCACCTTTTTGTCTTTAATCTTGTCTTTATTATTTTCTCTTGTTATTTGCATTTCTTTGTAAGTCTTGTTTTTTCATTTGTTTATGGTATTTTATATTGTTTTCTCGGTTTTTTTAGTCTTCTCTTCTCCCTCACCCTTTATTAAGACTTGTTTTGCAATCGCATTTCATTGTTTTCCTCTTCCTAATGATGGATCACTGTGTGTGATCCAAAACGTCTTTCCTCTTCCTGATGATGGATCACTGTGTGTGATCCGAAACGTCGACAAAAAAATTTACACAGTTGAATCCAAAAGCTATATACTGTAACATTTTAATATTTTACATAAATAATCTAATTAACAAGACAATATTTTAGGTTACTGAGTGAACCACATTAGTCCCTTATTAGTCCTCACGTCCATTCAATCATCATATTTCTCAATTTTTCGATATTAATCGTATCAGCACTTATTAGCAAATACACAAGCATATGAGACTACTGCTATTGAAAATTACAGATAGCCCAACAGATTATGACCATGCAACAGTAAGCACATATTCACAAATAAACATGTATTTATTATTTTCTGTTATTTTTCCCTACTATTTTTTTTATTTTTCTTTAGCGATAATGTATTGTTTATTACTTTAGTTTGAAATACAAATATTAGCTCAACCAATTACGTTGATTTTTTTAACCATGTTGCAACGACAGAGACTAGCCAGTACACAGCACTTGTTTATTACATGTTTCAGATGCATTAAGTTGCAACATAAGAACTTTACCTTCAACTTGGAGAATGCATTCTAGTCAATCGTATTTATTGTTATCAATTAAATTTTTATAATACATGTTAATAAATAAGCAATATTGCATTCTTTTACATATCTGCATGTCAATGGCTACACACCTGTACATTTGCTACTAGCAAGAAGAAATAAACAAAGAATGCAAGCATATGCATTAAACACTGAAAGCAATTTCCTTGATGAAATTCTTGCTCCCTTAATTTGTTAAAGCTCAGAAATGCTAAAATCCCATTTTAGACATAATGGACGTTTGGAACCAGGCTCTGGGAGTTGATTCTCATGTGATAAACATATTGAAAGCCCTTCAGTGTACCGAGTGAGTTCCCGTGCACTTCTTGACAGCCTGGTGCATGCAGATAGACATTTATCCCTAGACAGACCATTGTCAAAAGTAAGGTGTCTCAGTTTAAGCAACTTCCTTGTTTTTGTCTTCATCTCTTCCAGGCGTTCTTCTAATTGCTTGAATCTCTGCCTGGATTCCAGTGCTTTCTCTCCATGTTGCTCTATAAAAGAATATATATTTGTCAAATTCTCCCAAACTGGAACTGCCACAAATCCCATGGTATCATCTACTTCAAAAGTTGCCATACTGCATATTTTTTCTCTTTCATAATATTCAAGTTCGTTTGGATTGCCTGTAACTTTGACAGGTAGCTCATAAAATTTGCCCCCACCCACAGCTCCATGTTGTAAGGCACTTTCAGCAATCTCATTAAGGAACCGTGAATAATGTGTGTGAATTGACAAGGAATCATGTGTAAATATCATTTCGATCTCCATCAACTTAGCCACTTTTAGCTCCAAAGCACGTCTTAATGTTGCTTCCCTCTTATACTTCAAGGCTGTCACAAGGTCAGCAGCAGACAAAAATGCAGACCACTTCTCTTCAGTATCTTCATGATTTAACCAAAGATTCCCAAGGTTATCGACTCCATAGCGATCACCAATCAAAACTGAATGCCCTAGCAATTTTATCTCTTTGCATAAATCAAAGGCTTTACCTAATGTACGCAACAATGCTAGTTGTTGCTTTAGAGTTAAGCCTGCAAGTGCTGAACAAAATGAAACCCTCACTCCACGTCCTATGCACATTGCATTTTTCACAACCACCAACTTCTGCTCCATGCCCAAAAGAGATGTTTCATTATGCCTTTGTATTTCTGATGCCTGCTGCAATAGATCAGAGATTCTCAGGTCTTCTTCCTCATCAATTAAACCACCTTTAACATGTCTTGACAAACCACAGGCAAATAGAAGGTTTCCGAGAGCTGCACGTGTGGCAGGCAGAATTGCTGCCCTGTTTGGGGAAAGATACCGAACCTGTGGTCGTGGTAGTGAAACCTCAACTTTCTCAAGTTTTTCACTAGTGTCATCATGGAGGTAAAATATAAAATGATAAGAATACTGTTCAGGGCTGCTAAATCCTTTTGCAGCATTCAAGTATTCTTGCAGGAGTTGGAAAGAGCGCTGATTTACTGCCTGTCAATCACAATATAAAACATTAAAATATGAAAAAGGACAAAAACAGAAACATGACAATAAGAAAGTACTAAAGAATTTCTTATTTGAATTCCAAGGCAATGCACTAATGCATAGGTCATCACGTCCATGGTTCATGGTCAATAGCAGATACAACTTGCTAAGCTAACATATAAGGTGACAGCGAAGGGGTTCAATTTCTCTCTTCAATATGCTTTAGCTGGTATTAGATATCAAGTAGGTACTAGGATATAACAAACCATTCAAGACAGAGCAGTCTTAAGGAGAAGAACCCAAGATAGAATCATAAATTAAGCACCTGAAAAAATTTTAAATATTAAGATACAAATGCTAACAAGAATACATGGTTCAGTGAGAGGAGATTGCCCAAGCAATTTCACGTGTGCAATTCCAAAATAATATGGAACTTGGTATAAAAATGTACCAAATATGAAATGATCAAGCCTATCAAAATCATTCCAAAAATAGGATAATTAAGAACCTGAAAGTGAAACATCTCGACAATGAAAAGTGACACCTACTAAAAAACAAACAAAAAAAATGTTTAGTGTGCTTATACCAGTGGACTTCAAAATGTTTTGAGATTGTACTTGCTTCACTTTTGAAATGTTTTTAGTTAAAACTTAAACTTATTTTAATTGCTCCCTGCTGCATCTGATTATTGGTTTTAAGGGTGACTAGAGTATATAATACTGATGCACCAGCCTTATATAATCCATGAGGCACAGGATTCTATCACTATGGTTGCTTTATACTGCAGTACACACACAACAGAGACTCAGAATTTCTCTCCCTGTTTCAAAGCCTCCTCAATCCCATGTGATTTTGTTTTCCCATCATTGGGTGCCATCCATAGTACCTAGTTCAAAAATTTCTATTCATTTCAGTGATAAAAAATATTCTCAAATCCAAAATTTCTATACCAATTGAAAAAACTGGGCCGAATCAGACAAATCTGACTGGCTGAAAAATCCAGATCAAACTAGATTTGGTGACTATGGTGCCATCTATTGCAAATGAAATAAATGCAAACGCTGCCTTCAAAGGATTGGGAGAGAGTTTCTACACTGTCACCTTGAGGCCCTGGATTCAGGTAGCATTCTCAAAATCGTCTGGTGAAACATAAAGCAGTTCTACATTCCAGGAAGATGCAAAAAGATGTGTAGCTCAAGAAGATCTCTCAGAATAAATCTTGTCTGGCAATGTCAAAAGACCAGCGCAAGAAAATCCATACTTGGTTGTCAAACCCTACAACTCTTTTCTGAAAGTCTTCAAAAAAATTAATAGGATAAGATAGTGTAGAAGAGTGCTACATCAATAAAAGGTGATTCAAGATGAAATTCTAATGTGGATTTAAGATTCATTAAATCTGAGAATCAAAGATATGAATGGAGTATGCAAACAGTAAAATTCGGCATATTGGAATGCATCTCATCAAAACAGTCAAGATGCCAAGTGGTCAGCAAGTTTATCACTTGCTGAACTTGTGAGTGCCTTGTATTTAATAATGAACAAGCAAACACAATTACTCAATCTTTAAAATGGTTTGATTATCAATGCACTTGGGTGAAAATAATTTCAAATCACATCCACTAGTGGTAATATGAAAGATCAAGATGGTATTTGGTACATTTAAGATCACCATTCTCCCCATCATTACATGGCTTCTGAAAGAGATTTCAATGGGCTTAAGGAAAATTGTCCCTAAATTCTTTTGTAAACAACGAGATTACTCATCTTCCAGAAAATTGAGGTGGAAAGATTGTCAAATCTCCAATCTATGGAACCCTCCATAAGAGGAAAAGTCCATTGAAAACTGGAGATTTTATAAGAATGACTGAGGAAATCCAATAGCTTCTACAGGTTTTGATACTCTTCCATAAGGAACTGTACAAGTTGTTGATCAATGTCCTTGATGGTTTTCATTGTATCAGCTGTGTTGTAACTTATAAGTGCTTCAACATTTTTTAAAGAGCATGGTATTAAGCGTCATTGCATCCTCACTTTAGAAAAGCTTGTAATGCAATTCAAGAAGCACTGATGTCAACCGTGACAGCCTTCAGTACAAGAGGATGGAAATTTTAAGTAAAGAACATAAAGCATGCATTTTGGGAACAAGAAGAAATTGAGGCACATAAGATTCAGGTTGTGTTGAATCTGATCTGTTTCTGGTTAACTGTTTCTGCGGCTCTTCACTTTTACTAATGTAAGTATGGCTGATTGTTGATTTGGGGAAAAAAGATTTTGGAAGGAGATATCAAATGTGGTGTTGGCTACAATAGAGTAAGACATCCAAGTCTCTTAAAAATGACATTCTGGGACTTGAGAACTCCATGCAATTTGTTTGGTAGTATTGGCAACTTTATCGGTTCTATTTCCAAGGGAAAGGGATTAGAGAATTCTGAAAGAAAAAATCTAAATATGGTTTATTTGTGTGTAGAGCATTTTTTCTTAAAAAGGGAAAGGGCAATAGAAACACACTAAAACAATATAATTTCAAACTATTGGGGGACCTTCTAAACCTCTATATAGCAGTTCATAGAAAACCTTGACATAACTCCAAATTTGATAGAATCTTGGGCCAATATGGTTCAACGTTGATAATTCATCTACAAGAAACAACATTTAATTAGCAACATGTGTTCAAATCCACATTTATTTGCAATGATGAAAAAGCGTTAAACCATAATTGTCTGTTAAATTCAACAATTGAATTCACCTGAAGACTCCGTAGACCCATAGAAACCACCCAAAGAGAGCATTAACAATTAGGCAATATGAAACCATCACAATTAAGAGATGAACAAAATATGATTCTTCACTAAAATGACTCAACCTTAAATTGAATTACATAGGTGCCTTTTTTAGAGGCTAAGTAGGATAAAATCTAGATTGAATGATAATTAATTCTAACTGAGCTAACCCCATTTATTGAAGGTGATTGAAAGTTAATTCACATGATAAGTCTAGTGAATTCAGTCATCTAGTTTGACATTTAGTTCAATTAGGGAGTTAACTGGGGTGCTGACTGGGATGCTAATTAGGATTGACTTGTAGATCTACTTCATGAGGGGGATATAATGGATTATCCACACTTTCAATTTTATTTGCATAATTCAAATAATTTAACCTAAGCTGCCTAGTTAAGCTAAGGTAAACTACGCATTATAAGGTAAAAAAATATTATACACCAACATCCCCCTTAAGTTTGAGTTTGGGTAGGAAAGAAGGAACAAGGAATTAGAAGTGTATCCCCCCTTAAAACTGCTTTCTTCAGTCCAAATTGAGATTTCAAAGGTTAAAAACATGCCTCTATGAAAAGCTGAGAGAATACATCTACAAGAAGGTTGGTGGAAGTGCCAATTAAGTGTTGTTTTGCAACAAACTTGGGTTTTGGAAACTATTTTGAATCAATCATTTTTTCTTGGGTGATGATCACATCTCTGGAATCATGTGCTAATGACTATCTTTTCCAGTTGATGGTGCCGGTGGCTTGAGCAATCTGGAATCCATGAAGTTGTGTTCTGCTAATAGCTGGAGGTATAGGGATTGGTGGCTCAACCAGTGGAGAAAAATATCACCCACTCAAGCTCATCAATTAAAGAGTCATTATCCTCAAACAGGCCAAGGACTGAAGAAGTCCAGTAACAAAAGCAAAAGAAGTGGGCATGGAAGCCCATTCAAGAGCAACCAAAGGTAGGCATGGCCCAAACTTTTACAACTTTTACAACTAAACAAAGTGCCATGGAAGTGTCACATTCACATAGTTCCATCTTTCTTTACACTAAAACAACTAAAGATTGAAAAGGGCTAGAACTTGGCCTAATATGACCCATCTCCAAAAATTCTTTTAATGTTTTCTCAATTTCCTCTTTAAATCTTCTTGGATTCCTATGAGTAGTAATTACTGGTTTTGTTCCAATTTATAATTCTATTTTGTGTTGAAACCCTCTATCAAGAGGCAATCCTAAAGGAATGTCTTTGAGAACCATGTTATGCTTGTCCAAGAGCATTTGTATGTCCACATGATAAACTTTCTTACTTGTAGTGGTTGTAGAAGTTACTAAGCATTGTGCTGCTCATGCTACTTGTCCACTCCTAAAACACCTCTCCATTCTTTTTGCTAATGTAACTCTTGGAGCTCCACTAGTAATGCCTTATAACACTATGTCTTTACCTTCTGATTTTAACCTTAACTCCATAGGCTAATATTTTTTTGTAAATTCTCCCAAAAGTGTAGCTATTGCACTCCTAAAACCACATCAGTTTCTCCTATGCCCACCACATAGAAATCAGCTTGCATCTTGTGCCTACCAAGGGCAACTTTTGTAATGTCCCTTTTTGGAGGCGAGCAAGAAAAATAGGTGAAAAAAATAATATTTTATTATTTTTGACTTTGGCGCTCAAGGAGGAGGTTAAATAATATTTAAACTGATTTTTGGTGAAGCTAAAATATTTTATATATTTTATTTGGGGCTGGGCAACCCCTTTTTGGGAGTTATAAGGAGAAAAATAGATTAAAAATATAAATATAAAAAAAAATATAATAATAATTCCAAATTTTGAAATTGGCGCCCGAGTTGAGGATTTAAAAATAAAATAAAAGCAAATTTTAAAAGGACAATTTGACGCCCAAATTGGGTTGGCCAATTTGGAGAGTTAAGGAGGAAGTTGATATATATACAAGTTCATTTTGGAGGATTATTATCATTTAGCATATTATCTTATTCCTTTTAGTCTGTAATTTATTTGCATCATATTCCAAGGACAAAAACCCCTGAGGATATAAGGTGGATTGGACAAAAACCTAGTTCATCTTGGGAAGGCTTCATAACAGAGGCCTACTTGTGCTTCATTTGCATCATTTGAAGAAGAAGAGCAGAAATTCCAATCAGATCTTTGGATCAGACTTGCTGGCACATTTTGGAGGGTGATGTGTCTAGGGTTTGGCCCTAGAAGTGGTGCGCCATAGTTGGGAAGAAGGGCGACTAGCATTGAAGGGAAAATTTGGGCATTTGGAGGAGGTTTGGTGTTGTGCTTCAGATTTGCACCAGTAGAAGAGCAGACCTAATTTTCCTTTTTGGGAGCAACATTTTGGCGTCATTGGTATTCAATTGTGCAAGGGTTTTCAACCCTCCATTTGGCGCCACATTTGGAGAGGTGATCCCATAATTTGGTAGCCATTTTTGCATGTTTGATATGTAAAAACCTTAGGGTTTATTTCAGTTTGTGGTTAGCAGATTTCTGGGCATGTTTGGCATGCTTGCCCATGATATTTGATGCATTTTCAGACTTTATATTTCTGATATACAACAGCAGACTGTTGCGGTTGGTTTTCATATCATTTGGTGACATTTTTGGAGTTGGATCATTGTCTAAATCATAGCAACAAAAATCTTTTGGGGAAAAAATTGGCAAACCAAAAGTATAAGAATTTTTGAAAAAATCAAGGAAAAATAAGATTTTTTTTAAAATGTAAAAAATTGTAGAACAAGAGACAAACTGTTTTTTTTAAATTGAAAGGCATTTCCATAGCAATAGAGATATAGAGAGCAAATAAAATAGAGAGTTTAAATAATGAATCATAGAAAATAGTTTTTTGTTGTTTATATTCATATCGTTGATTACATTGCATTCCACATCTTTCAAAGCATTAGTTCGCAATACATAACTAATAACTAGATGCTGATAGATGACAAAATTTCAATTACAATATAGTTTGTACAAAGTTAACCTATAAACTGAGTACAAAGTTTCAAAAAATCAAAAGTAGCCAATGACTCTTGCCAATTGCTACTATAAATAGAACTATGCTAGAGGGTTGCAAGTCCCGATGATAAAGCTCCTAGGGCGGAGCCTCTCCTATTCAACCACGTGACTATCCAAGTGATCCTCTAAGAAATCAAAATCCTCAGGCTCAAGAAAGTCATCATCACTAGCAATCCACTCATTCTCTGGATCAATCTCATCAAGGTCAATTGGCTCAGCATCCTCAATGGTACCTAGTTTTGTCCATTGACAAATTAGTCTTGGGATTACAATTGAAAAACATTATGAATACAATTACAAATTCACAACTACAATTGCAAGTATACTAAAAGTGTAACCTTGAGCTTTCTTTAGCTTCAAGCGGAGGTTGTGGTGAACAAACACCATGTCATTCATCTGTTGCTATGTTACGCGGTTGTGTTTCTTCGAATGTATGTGTTCAAAAACACTCCAAGTACACTCACAAGCGAATGAACTGCATGGCTGGCTCAGAATGCATTTTGCTATCCACCTAAGATTTTTGGTTTCATGACCAAAAAAATCCCACCATAGTGCTAAAAAACACATTATATGGAGATGATATCATGTAAGAATATCTTAAAATTTTAACACATTTAATGATTTTGTCTACAAAATAGAGAGATTGCAAAAATTTATAGACTCTACTTGGTTGCAAGGTCTTCATGCCTTCCACGATAGCCTTAGATGAGAGAAAACCCCTTGCTTGCTTGTACATTGCAAAACTCTCCCATAGTTGTTGTTAACTGTTTTGTAGTAGCAAACATTCTTTCCATGAATATGAACAAGCCTTGTGCAACCTCACCATCATCATCTCTAAATGAAGAGTTATAGAACAAACTTGGATTAAGATAGTATCCTGCAACATGGAGAGGAGAATGCATTTGTCGATCCCATCTTCTATCAATTATGTCCCATAATGACATATACCTGTCCCTGTTATTTTCCATCCTACCCCTCATCACCTCCTTGGCCCTATCCATAACCTCATACAAATATCCCATGGGGGATGTATCCCCATCCACTAGTCTCAATACTTTCACTAGAGGCTTTGAAAATTGTACAAATTCTTCAGTTGCATCCCAAAAACTAGCAAAATAAATGTACTCTAATACTGCTATGCCATCTCCTTGATTTGTGAAGCCAAACTCTATCCACTCGTTTGAAACAAACATTCGTTTCAAATTTACTTTTTGTTCACAAAGAGTTTGTAGTGTGAGGAAGTGTGTTGCAAATCTTGTCACCCCTAGTCGAACTAACTCCTTGCCCTCTGTGAAAGAGCGCATCATACACAAAACCCTTGTGTGATTATAGATAAATTTGGTAACTATGCAAGCTTTTTGCAATACCTCAACCCACTCAAGTTTTTCAATGTCCTCTAGGGTTAGATCAAGGCAATGTTGTCATGTCCCCGAAATAGCAATACCATAAAGACCAAGTGTTAAATTACAAATAAATTACTAAATAAAATAAATAGCAATATTAATATTAAATATAAAATAAATGTGTACCATATCAATATAAAAATATATAAATATGAAATAACAAATATAATAATAACATATAGGAAAATTATTGTTATTACATTCTAGTATAAAATAACTTAATATCAAAAATAATAATAATAAATAAATATTATAATCATTACACATCAAAGATTATAATACATTAGAATAAAATAATAATAGGATATTAGCAAATTGGTTTTATTATTAACTTTAATGTTAAAATATGTTCAATAAAACATCAAAATAAAATAATAAAATAAGTATATAATCTGAAATATTATAGTTATTAGTAATAATATATTATTTTCAAAAACAGATATTATTGTGATAATAAGCCTCTAAAGGCAGCAATTAAATCTAACAAAGGGATATATTTTATGAAAAGTCACCTCTTTCACCAAACAATACATTCCCCCCATAAGTCACCTACCTTGAATGGTATAAATAGAAGGAAGGAAAATAAGGAAAAGGAAAAAAACATTGAGAAATACGATCTGCAATTCAGAACAGCAGCAACAATGATTGTTATGCATTGGAATATAGAGCCATTTAATACATATATATTATTTAATAGGCATACAAGTATATATGCATAGATATAGATAAATTTTATAATGAATAATATGCAATGAATAAAGAATATATATGAATAAGGAAAGAATAATTATATAAACATATATATATGAATACTAATGGATATAAGTAAAAGAATAATTATATATGTGTATATGAAGTGTATATATATATATATATATACACATACACAGTTATGCAATAATGATACTTATAAGTAATGATGACTCTTTAATATAAACATGAGTAGATTATGTATATTTATGAATTGTCCTCATCCTATGATCAATTTAGTATAAGGTTGTAGGAGGAGAGTAAGGAAACATGGAGAGATATAGCAACTCAGGTGATGTACTCACTTAGCAATAATATTTAGCATATTTTGAATATAAGAAACAAATATTGCTAGTTTGATTATTGGCGTAATGCTTTCTTTAATATTATCATGATGATAATGATGTTGATATTGACTTCAAGAATCAGTAATAAAAGCAAATGTATTTGATTGCTAAAAGATTGTCTTCCTTGTGTTTGCAAGCTTATTGGGAGGAAGGGTGTGAGGGAAGTGGTGCCTAAAACCCCCACTTAAGTCTGCCCTCGGAACCCAAGGTAGGGATGGGCCCTAGAGGGGTGAATATTCCACTCATAGTCTGCCCAATCCCAAGGCCTAGGTGGGCCATGGAGGGGTGGCGGTTCCACTCATAGTCCGCTGCGGCCATGGAGGGGTGGTATGCCCGGGCCATTTATCCGCTCCCCCGACTATCCCCAATAAGTCAAGTGTCTTCCGAAGTGCTGACATGGGTAGAGAAAGTAGGTACCAGTGTTTCCACTAAGCACACCACTCCGAGTATGGAATGGTCTTGGTTTGGACATTCAACTCGAGGCCAAGGGGTGGGTTGCCCTGATCGGACACTTGTGCCCTTGGGCTTAGATGGATAGCTTCAGGCGAATCTACCCATACCACTCCTCACCTGTCTTCATTATTACTTTTGTGATTATGCTTATATTTTGGATATCTAGATATTAATGCTAACACATATGTTGTTAATATGATGAATACAAGATTCCAATCTAGGGTTATTGCATTAGAACATTCATTTAGAAAAAAAACCTTAAACCTAATCTACAAGCGAATTTTAGGGAAAACCGGGTAAGAGACATTATAGTGGTATCAGAGCATCTTTCCTACCATCTTGTGCGTGCTTGAGCTACTTGCTTGTCTACTTAAGCCACCTGCCTACTTGTTTGAGCTGCTTGCTTGTCTACTTAAGCCACCTGCCTACTTGCTTGAACTACTTGCTTGCAAGTTTGAGCTACCTACTTGTCTACTTGAGCTAGTTGCCTACTTGCTTGAGTTACTTGTTTGCATGTTTGAGCTACATGCTTGTCTACTTGAGCTACTTGCCTACTTGCTTGAGCTACTTGCTTGCATGCTTGAACTACTTGCTTGTCTACTTGAGCTAGTTGCCTACATGCTTGAGCTCCCTGCTTGTCTACTTGAGCTAGTTGCCTACTTGCTTGAGCTGGTTGCCTATTTGCTTGAGTTTCATGTGTGTTTGAGCTACCTACTCGTGTGTTTGAGCTACCTGCCTGTGTGCTTGAGCTACTTACCTGTATGCTTGAGTTGGTTGCTTGCCTACTTAAGCTACTTGTTTGCTTACTCGAGCTACTTGTTTGCCTAGTTGAGCTACTTGCTTGCTTGGTTGAGCTACTTGGGTATTTGCTTTAATTTTCGATTCATGTGGTTTTAAGTTGTACTGAGTCACAAACTCTAACCCGTTGCTTTTGGGAGTTATGGAGAAATAGTAGAACTTAAGAATATTAGTCAATACATTGTCTTCATAACTAAAGTAACCATCACTTGGGTTAGAACTTCCAACTCCTATCAAAGATAATAGCATCACCACAAGAAACATCTTAAAATCACACATCTTAGATCATGATTGCTTGAGGACAAGCAATCTTGGGCAAGGAGGACTGTCATGTCCCCGAAATAGCAATACCATAAAGACCAAGTGTTAAAATACAAATAAATTACTAAATAAAATAAATAGCAATATTAATATTAAATATAAAATAAATGTGTACCATATCAATATAAAAATATATAAATATGAAATAACAAATATAATAATAATATATAGGCAAATTATTGTTATCACATTCTAGTATTAAATAACTTAATATCAAAAATAATAATAATAAATAAATATTATAATCATTACACATCAAATATTGTAATACATTAGAATAAAATAATAATAGGATATTAGCAAATTGGTTTTATTATTAACTTTAATGTTAAAATATGTTCAATAAAACATCAAAATAAAATAATAAAATAAGTATATAATCTGAAATATCATAATTATTAGTAATAATATGTTATTTTCAAAAATAGATATTATTATTAAAATAAGCCTCTAAAGGCAGCAATTAAATCTAACAAAGGGATATATTTTATGAAAAGTCACCTCTTTCACCAAACAATACATTCCCCCCATGAGTCACCTACCTTGAATGGTATATACTATAAATAGAAGGAAGGAAAATAAGGAAGAGGGAAAAAACATTGAAAAATACAATCTGCAATTCAGAATAGCAGCAACAATAATTGTTATGCATTGGAATATAGAGACATTTAATACATATATATTATTTAACAGGCATACAAGTATATATGCATAGATATAGATAAATTTTATAATGAATAATATGCAATGAATAAAGAATATATATGAATAAGGAAAGAATAATTATATAAACATATATATATGAATACTAATGGATATAAGTAAAAGAATAATTATATATATATGTGTATATTAGGTGTATATATATATATATATATATACATACACAATTATGCAATAATGATACTTATAAGTAATGATGACTCTTTAATATAAACATGAGTAGATTATGTATATTTATGAATTGACCTCATCCTATGATCAATTTAGTATAAGGTTGAAGGAGGAGAGTAAGGAAACATGGAGAGATATAGCAACTCAGATAATGTACTCACTTAGCAATAATATTTAGCATATTTTGAATATAAGAAACAAATATTGTTAGTTTGATTATTGGTGTAATGCTTTCTTTAATATTATCATGATGATAATGATGTTGATATTGACTTCAAGAATCGGTAATAAAAGCAAATGTATTTGATTGCTAAAAGATTGTCTTCCTTGCGTTTGCAAGCTTATTGGGAGGAAGGGTGTGAGGGAAGTGGGCCCTAAAAACCCCACTTAAGTCCGCCCCCGGAACGCAAAGTAGGGATGGGCCCTAGAGAGGTGGAAATTCCACTCATAGTCCGCCCAATCCCAAGGCCTGGGTGGGCCCTGGAGGGGTGGGGGTTCCACTCATAGTTCGTTGCGGCCATGGAGGGGTGGTAGGCCCGGGCCATTTATCCGCTCCCCCGACTATCCCCAATAAGTCAAGTGTCTTCCGAGGTGCTGACATGGGTAGAGAAAGTAGGTACCAGTGCTTCCACTAAGCACACCACTCCGAGTATGGAATGGTCTAGGTTTGGACATTCAGCTTGGGGCCAAGGGGTGGGTTGTCCTGATCGGACGCTTGTGCCCTTGGGCTTAGATGGATAGCTTCAGGCGGATCTACCCATACCACTCCTCACCTGTCTTCATTATTACTTTTGTGATTATGCTTATATTTTGGATATCTAGATATTAATGTTAACACATATGTTGTTAATATGATGAATACAAGATTCCAATCTAGGGTTATAGCATTAGAACATTCATTTAGAAAAGAAGAAACCTTAAATCTACAAGCGAATTTTAGGGAAAACCGGGTAAGGGACATCACAAATGTGCAACACATGGAGTAAAAAATATGGAGGGGTATTTGTCTATCAAGAGTCTCCCAGTAGCAACACAAGCAGCAGCATTATCTATAATAAATTGAACCACATTTTCTGGCCCTATTTCTTTGACCACTAAGTCATACATCTCGAACAATGCAGCTGCAGATTTGATTCTATCTGATGCATCCACAGATTTCAAAAAAATTGTGCCAATATCACAAGACACGAGGAAGTTGATGAGTGTTCGATTCCTCCTATCTGTCCATCGATGTGACATTATGCTGCAACTAGTCTTTGCCCAAAGTAGTCGATGTTCATCAACAACATCATTAACATCCTATACTGCATCATTAAGCATAGGAACCCTCAATGACTCATAATATGTGGCTTTGAACCCAAGACTTGCAGCTGCAATAGCATCCACCATACCTTGCCAATATGGAGACCTGGCAACATGAAATGGCAAGCTAGAGTAGTACAAGAAATTTTCTATTGCCTTTTTTGCTTGTTCATGGACAGTCTTCATCCATCCTGTACTCTCCAAAGTGGTTTGTGATCCTAGTGTAGTACGAGGTGCAAAGAAAGAATTTATGTTACCTCCACCTGTGTTTGGGCCACGTGCTGTAGAAGAAGGTGTCAATCCAGATTCCTTGGAAAATACATGTGCACCATCTTCCCCATCTAAGCAATTCCTCTTACCTTTTGTAGAATTGGAGTCTATTTCATTCCTAGTTTTGCCTTTTTAGCCTTACTCTCAGAAATCCCTTCAAGAGCTTGTTTAGCTTGATACGTGACTTCCGTAGGGCATTTTATACAAATAATGATGTTATTTCCTAGCTCCTTTGCCAAAAGCCATTTGAAGCAATAAATGCCACCATTGATGTCATTCAAACACCCATTACATTTAACCTTCGTTGTACCTGATATTGGCGTGCGATGTGTCCACGCAAAGTCTTTTACACATGGCATTATGATCAAATCTACAAAAGCATCTTAATTCAATATTAAGGCATGAATAATTAATTGAGAAAAACTTGCAAATTCATTTTAATTCCCTTGCACTACATGTCAAGGTATCAACTGTGAACAAAAAACTAGCAATACATGTGGCTGATAAATTTTGGTATCTTATAATGTAACTAGCAGTGATTATAAATTTTGGTTGAAGACTCTTAATGGACTGAACTGAATTGATTGACACTGTTGTCCCAGTTTGGATTGTGAATCAAGGTTTCTGCATTAAATAGAACTAATTGAAATTACTACTATGTGTTGATGGAATAATGTCCTATTAGGGTCTCACACAGCAGTTTATGAACTACTAATAAACCTAGCTGAAGAAGATTTATTTAAGGGGATATTACAGGATATGGGTGCATACTAGGCACATGTGTGTACTTGGCAGACCCACATCATTGCAAGGTGGTGCATCTGTGTAACTATAATTTCAAAATTTTCAATTCATGGAACGATCTTGAGAATTTAGTTTTCCACAATTCATGTAATTTCTGAAATATTATTTCCACAAGTTTAAAACAAAGAAATTTAAGCATTGAGATTAAATGAGAAGCAGAAATGTAAACACAACAAAAAGAAACTTTGGAGGAAATATATATTGAAAAAGTCACTAGTAGTTGAGGATGTGTGATAAAATCCCCTTAAAAGGGGGCAGTTGAATAATGTTCAAACCTTCTGTTAAATGGAAACATCCCTAGGAGACATCGATAAAGAAATAGTTTTTATTTAATAGCTGAGAACAATCCTAGTCAGAAAGGGTGTGATAAAATTTTCCAATACACTTGGGTATCCCTTAAGTCAGTGTACATCATGGACTTTAGATTATGTTTTATTGGTGTTGTTGAAGCTTAAGCACTCTTGAAGGGCAACTGTCTAGCTACTGGTAAATGTTGGGAAAGATTGGAAATAAATGAAGACTCTAATATTGTTATTTGTTTGGTCAAGAGCAGAAGTTGTCCTAAGAGAGAGTTGAATGTCATCACCTAAGCATAATATCCTCTAAATTTTGATTATATTAGCTTTGATAGTATTAGAAGTGGAGGGAATTAGCTATCAAATCAATTAGTAAACGAAGAGTTGGATTGATTTTCTAGACATGGAAACTCTAGTATGTCTTTTAGAAATTCATCCCCTTGACTCAAACTTAAGGCCATTAATCAATAATTATTATTTATACCTTAAGATAATCTTTAATAAGATTCATCAAAGATTAATTGTCGGCATGCATGATGATCTTCTCATGTGTTGTATGGAGAGTTTGGTTAACATTTTGAGACATAGAAAGGCATGGATGAGTTTTAATAATGCCATTTAATTTCAAACATCATTCTTAAACCTACGAGTTTTGAACCCAAAGAAAATTCATTATTTAGCTTTGCTTTAGTAACCATTCTATGGCTTCACTGTGTTCACTGGAAAAAAACTAGAGAGAAAAAAAAATACTAAAAAATTCCATCTCTCCTACAGATTAAAAAGTTGTCTTTGATACAAGCGATGCATTTGCGATAGATTAAAAACCTGGTTATACATGACTGCGGCACTTCTTCCACCGTTGCACAGGCCAATCCCATCTTCAACCAACAAGTTCATCGCTTTTGAGGCGTCTTCACAATGTCGCGGTCTTCTGAGATGTTATGTTATTGTCGCGTGCGCCTCCATAAATACACGATTCGAGGGTTTTTTAGCATTTTCACGGGTTTTTCGTGGGCTTTAGCTCTTTTTTAGGGCAGCGATTTTTTCACACGTTTTTTGTAGATTTAATCAAGAAAAAATTGTTGACCAGCTAGGTCAACGATTTTTTGGGGAAAAAATTGTCAAAGGTAACGATTTTTTGAAAATCACAATTAATCACAATTTTTCCAAGTTTTTTGCTTCTATGGTCTAAATCATCTAATAACCCAGCTAACTATTTGGCGTTTTGGTGTGATTTACATGATGTGTTAGCATCTTGTTCAGATCTGAAACAAGTTGTCGTGTTCATGATTGGAAAGATAATCATATTTGCTTATTTGTTGAAGTATTTAGAAACATATTTGTTCATTTAAATCTACTTGCTTCTGGATTTGATTGTGTGCTAGTTTTTCATCAACGTTTCGGATCACACTCAGTGATCCATCATCAGGATAGAGAGTTGATCCATCTTTCTCAACTCTCTATCGTGATGATGGATCACTGAGTGTGATCCGAAACATTGATGAAAAACTAGCACACAATCAAATCCAGAAGCAAGTAGATTTAAATTCATATGGATTGTGGAAATCTAATTACATTGATATTTGTTTGCTATTCATACTTTTTGAAATCAGAAAATTCATATCAAAACCTAAGGTTTTGAGCAGAAAATTAAAGTGCAAAGATTTAGGGCAGAATTTTGAGTTTGCAAATCAGATTTTTACAAATCCTTTGTGGGATATTTCAGTGGTATCAAAGCTTTGATCCTGCCATCCTGTGATGTTAGCAATTGCATAGCTGATTTCAGTAGTTGGTTGATGTGTCTTCTACATTTGGAACTATGGATGGAACTATGTTTTGTGGATATATTTGTACCAAATTTAATGAATATCACTCTCTTCCTAAGAAAATTCGAGATGTCCTCACCTTCAATCAGTTTTTGGGTGGACCAAAAGAAGACGAAGAAATTGTGAGAAGGAAAGAAGAAAGAGATGAAAGATGAATTGCTACAATATGATTTGCAACCTACAAGTAATTATGACGAGGACAAGAATCAGTCAGCATGCAGCCCTAAGGAAGACATGTTCAAAAGTTCACTTCAGCCCTATGAGGACAAGGACAAAGGGGATTCACTTATTGAAGCCACAAATGAAGAGCACATGAAGATTGAAGAAGATACCGCCATGGAGATTGTCAAACAAGCCATGTTAGATCAGCTACATGAAGGTATGGGTTCTTGTAATGTTTCATTAATTGAACCTAGCATTGCTTCATCACCTTTACATCATTTTGGCAAGGAAGCAAATTGTGGTTTGGGTGTCCTTAAGTTGGATGTCACCCATACATATGTGAGCAATTCAGAAATTTCAGTATGTAGTGAACAAAGTGAATTGGATAAGATTAATTTGACATTGCAAGATTTGAAGGATCCCTTCGTGGTTAAGGAGGTTATAGCTGTGCATACTCTTTCTAGATCAGTCGTTGAGGAAGATCATGATGTAGAAGACTCTACTCATTATGTAGAAGACTCTACTCATTATTTTGATGGAGATCCTTTGATTGAGCATGATGATAACCTAGTTTTTACACATGGATGTATTGAAGAAGAGGCCATGAAGGAAGCCAATTTGAAAGAGCAAGATCATGAGGACCAATCAAAAATCTTGCATGGAGGTGTTGGGTCTCATAAGTCACATCACTTGGAAGGACAACGAAGGTAATATTGTGGCAGCCCTAGCTCATTTTGATCATGTTTGTAAGATGATGGTAGGTTTGTGTTGGAAGGCTCTAGGGAATCAGGCAGATTTTGAAGGAGGTATATCTCTTGATGACTTGCACGAATTCAAGGAGGCTTTGGTGGTAGTGAAGTCAAACTACCTACACTTACTTGCCGACAGAGATCATCTCCTCACACTTGCTGAGATATACTTCAATGCCTTGAGAAGAAAAGAAGAGGAGGGGGGGCAAGCTCACCCATGAGCTTGAGGATGCAATGGATTCCTTGAGAAGCACTCAAAGGGATCTTCAAGAATCAAAAGATCATGAGGATAAGCTTTGTCGGAAGATGACAAAGGGTGGAGACATGGAGGAAGGACATAAAGGATCCCATGATGAAGTCATGAAGATAAAGGAGATCTATACACACGAAGATTTAGCTTGCAACCATGGGGCAGAAATTACAGCACATGACACACTTGATTTTCCATTGAAGAAATCCCTTGGACCTGCACTAATGAATCAGCACCCATTCATGGAAGGAGAGATAATTGAGATTAAGGAAGACATCACACTAAAGCATGAGGTAAGGACTGATTTTCTGATGTCTGACAGCAGTCCCTTATCTTCAAATTATCATGTTATGACAGCCAAGAGGATCAGCCTTAAGGCTTATGATTTTCATGGAGAAACTCATGTTGGACCGGCACTTGATGAAGAGCATGCAACAATGAGGAAGGAGAAGTTTGAGGTTATCAAAAGCACTACAAAGAGGTATGATGAAAGTTCTGATTTTCTGTTTTATGACAGCAGTCATATTTCTGTGTATAACCATGAGATAGCAACTATGTCACATGAGGGGAATGGTGTTGAGGGATCTCCCAATGTTGGCACTCGAGATGTGAGTGTTAGATACAAGGAATGTATTGTGGATTCAAGCCACAAAGGTTCTGATTTTGCATACCATACTATGGAAGATGTAAAGAAGACACAAGACATGTGTGAGGGTGGTTGCAAAGAGCTAGGAGAGCAAAGATGTTGGCTGCCCAAACAAAACAGCACTTGCAAGAGCTCAAGGAACCTTGTAACCAGCTAGATCAAGCAAAGAGGCAAAGGGAGTCAAGCCTTAGATCTATATTTCTTCCTAGGGAAGAATGCATAGTGGTGGAGCAAACAAAGGAAAGCAAACAAGAAGAGTATGCAGATCCGAGTGAACAAGTGGAAAGGTATGATTCAGAAAATTTTGTTCATATACCTGATTTGCATCAAGAGTTGCCTTTGTTTGAGGGCCCAAACCCTAGAGGAGGTTAGAATAGTTGAGCATACACTTAGTGGATCAGCCACTAATGCAAAATGTTCACATGGAGAGGGAGTCATAAGTGACTCAGTTTGTGTTGATTCATTGGTCTTTCTTGAAGATGAAGAGTTAGTTAATGACGAAGTGCAACCTTATCATCATATTGATTCTTTGGTAGCGTTGGAGACTACCCTATTTCAAAGATTTGTGATGCATGCCATGGAGACACTTGCCTTCATTGAGCATACTTGGGAGGTGAAGCTTCACTTTGACACAAGGTATGGAGGTATTGTTATAATGTTTGGTTTTGAGTTGCTAATGCTTGTGTTCCAACTGGACTATGTCATAGGGATTGGAAGAAAGCATGAAGATCTTGGCATCCCTGCCCTAGTTCATGAGGATCCACTCCATATTTTTCTAGGAGATGGTTGTTCTACCCTATTGCACATGGATTTCCTACAGGCTATTTGGAGGACAGCAGCATTTTGGGTGTTTTGGAGAGATTTGATTCATCACTTCATCATTGGTGAATGGCATATGGATGGTACTCTATCATCATATGACATTGGCAATGATATTTGCACTCACTTGAGTCTGATTTTCAGTTGGGAGGTTGATGACACACGCTCACCTTCACAGATGCTTTGATACCAAAAAAATGATGACTCAACTTACACATTCATATGCTTTGATACCAAAAATGATAGAAAGACTCTCACACATATGCTCTACTACCAAAATGATAGCACAATCTCACACACATACGCTCTAATACCATGATGATAGTTCAGACTCAAACAAGCTCAATCCCAAGTCACAATTTAATCACAAGACAATTTGATTTCATAGATTACTAGGTTCCCAAATTCATAGTCAATCCATCATTTCCATTGACAATTACATTTGTCAATAAAATTTGAATGGAAACTCAAATACACAATGAACAATAGAAAGTGATTTGAAAAATACCCAAATTCATATTACCATAATCAAAACATTACATTATTTGATCTTCGGAGGCTCGACTCCTTTCCCTATCTTCCAATCCACTTCCTGGACATTTCTTTGTGCTCTCATCTTTTCACTTTATCTTCAAGGCAAAAAAAATTACTCCTAGTGGTGGCCTACTCCTCATTTCCACTTTTGTTCCTGCGGTCCTCTCTCTCTGTTCCAACGTAGCCATTATATCTTTTACTCTTTGCAATTTAAAATTAATTATCCCAATCATAGGCGTAGCCCTCTCTTGTCTCTACATACAAGTCACATCTGCCTATCTTTTCCTCTTGCATTACATTCACTTGATTGAATGGCATGGTCTATTTTATTGCTTGTTGACCCTTTCATCCGACTTCATCTCCATTGAGGTACTCTCTATTGCTGCTGCGCCGCCCACCAAGCTCTGAGGGTTTTAAATCATTTAATTTACTTCTTTCTTTCCTTCAACGGTTCAATCTTCCCAATGCAGCCTCCCTCCAACCTATGTGCCGCCTCTCCTTGCTTTTCTTGCCAATAACCACCCTCTACGCTGCCATTTTCTGTTTCTTTTAACTGCCTGAAAATAACTGTTTCTACCTCTCTCCCACGTGGCCTATTTTGGGTTTTAGTTTTCTTTTTTTTTGCAATTGAATTTTCCTTCTTTAATTGCCTGATTCCCTCCCCCGCCAAACTCCTTTTGCTCTAATTGGCCATTCAAAAACCAACGACCATAACTATTTTGCATTCTCTTTCTTTCTTGCCAGCATGGGTGTATATCTCATCTTTTCATTGGTATGAAATAAAATTGCAAAACGATGCTCCTGCATCAAAGGTTGTTATTCTGATTTTTATCAGCACCATAGGAGTGGCTAATATGTTCTTCTATGCACCTACAAGGGGAATCTTGCACATTCATAAGGAATCCTTCGAAGTTGAATTCGTTGATGTTGATAGTTCTTTGAGGTACATCTATCTCCTCAATTTTTCTAAATGTGGTAGTGTGATGATTTGGGATCCAGGTGGTGGTATGCTTGTCATTGCTTGAGGACAAGCAATTTCGGGAAGGGAGGATTGTAATGTCCCTTTTTAGAGGCGAGCAAGAAAAATAGGTGAAAAAAATAATATTTTATTATTTTTGACTTTGGAACTCAAGGAGGAGGTTAAATAATATTTCAAATGGTTTTTGGTGACACTAAAATATTTTTATAAATTTTATTTGGAGCTAGGCAACCCTTTTTTGGGAGTTATAAGGAGAAAAATAAATTAAAAATTTTAAAAGTAATAATAAAATAATAAAAAATAAAAATATCATAATAATTTCAAATTTTGAAATTGGCGCCCAAGTTGAAGATTTAAAAATAAAATAAAAGCAAATTTTAAAAGGAGAATTTGGCGCCCAAATTGGGTCGGCCAATTTGGAGAGTTAAGGAAGAAATTGATATATACATAGTTTACATACTCGGAATCGGAGAGTACTCGGCAAGCCCAAAAATTTTGACTCGGGGTAAACTCGGCAAATACTCGGCAAATGTGTGTGGATATTTATGTATGTGTATACTCAAGACTGCACTGTGCACACATACATAACTATAAACATACATAGGATACCAAGTTTGCATGCATATACACACACAGACATATTTATACATGCAAACTTGCCAAGTTTGTGGGTTTTTTGTGAGCTACTAGCGATTACTCAATAATTTGACGGGAGAAAATCCATCTGCATACTGCCGGAGAGTAAAAGCATAAATTACTTGGCATGCAGATTTTTTGGAGATTACTCGGCTACTCAAAGAGTAATAGGAGAGTATGTAATCTATGGATATATATACAAGTTCATTTTGGAGGATTATTATCATTCAGCATATTATCTTATTCTTTTTGGTCTGCAATTTATTTGCATCATATTCCAAGGATGAAAACCCTTGATTGAGGATATAAGGTGGATTGGACGAAAACCTAATTCATCTTGGAAAGGCTTCATAATGGAGGCCTACTTATGCTTCATTGGCATCATTTGAAGAAGAAGAGCAGAAATTCCAATCAGATCTTTGGATCAGACTTGCTGGCACATTTTGGAGGGTGATGTGTCTAGGGTTTGGCCCTAGAAGTGGTGCACCATAGTTGGGAAGAAGGACAACTAGCATTGAAGGGCAAATTTGGGCATTTGGAGGAGGTTTGGTATTGTGTTTGCTTCAGATTTGCACCAGCAACAGAGCAGACCTAATTCACCTTCTTGGGAGCAGCATTTTGGCGTCATTGGTATTCACTTGTGCAAGGGTTTCCAACCCTCATTTTGGTGCCACATTTGGAGAGGCAGTCCCATAATTTGGTAGCCATTTTTGCATGTTTGGTATGTAAAAACCTTAGGGTTTATTTCAGTTTGTGGTTAGCAGATTTCTGGGCATGTTTGGCATGCTTGCCCATGATATTTGATGCATTTTCAAACTTCATATTTCTCATATACAACAGCAGACTGTTGTGGTTGGTTTTCATATCATTTGGTGACATTTTTGGTGTTGGATCATTGTCTAAATCATCTAATAATCCAGCTATCTATTTGGCATGTGTTTTGGTGTGATTTACATGATGTGTTAGCATGTTACATGGCTGTTATAAGTAGTTGTTCAGATCTGAAACAAGTTGTTGTGTTCATGATTGGAAAGATAATCATATTTGCTTATTTGTTGAAGTATTTAGAAACATATTCGTTCACTGTTCATACTTGTTGAAATCAGAAAATTCATATCAAAACCTAGGGTTTTGAGCAGAAAATTAAATTGAAGAAATTTAGGGCAGAATTCTGAGTTTGCAAATCAGATTTTTAGGGCAAATCCTTTGTGGGATATTTCAATTTCTAACTATAGAATTCTTTTAGTGCATGGAATGGTAAAACTCTCAACCACTATAACATTGTATCCATTGAAATTTCCTGTTCTTAACCCTCTTCTAGCAACCAACCATTCATCAATGAAGTTATGTGTTGCTTCACAATCGATTAGAATTGTAACTTTGTGCCCCTACAAAACTCCCCTTACTCAAAAAGGATGATATTTAAGACCACCTCACAAGGTTGCAAGTGCCCCTTGAATGTTCACCTTCTTTTTTTATTTCTATTCTAGGTTCACATTTACCTACTTTAGGCTTTGATTCTTCCTCCTCATCAGACATTACTACTATATAATGTACTTGGCCTTTTCCCAAACAACAGTGTCTAGGTTCCCATGATTTTCTACAAGAAAAACATAATTTATTTCAGCAGAGCTCATTTTTGGTTACTTTATCCAAATTGTTTTTTGGTGCTAATGCCCTTTGTTGAGAAAAACCATTTTGAAAAGGTTTCATATATTCAATCCTATAGGAGGGGCTTTCTGAAATAACTTATTCTTGGCCACTAAAGTTTCTAAATTCAAAGCTCTTTTAATAGCCTCTTGAAGGGTCAACAGATCAAATACCTTAATCAAACCCCCAAGAGTTTCAGTCAATCCTTCGATAAAAAGGACAATTAAATTATTAATCTTCTTTCTGTAACATCAGGCACCATTACAGATAAACTTTCGAATTCTTCTACATATTTCTCCACTATTCCTTCTTGTTTTAGCCAGGCCAACTCTCTAAAATGGACTTCAAGGTCCTTTCTATCTAACTTGTCAATCAACTTTTTGCAAAATTCATCATGTGTCTATTAAACCATGACCTTGGGTAACCACCCCATGGTACCACCATTCGTGAGCTGATCCCTCCAAGTTTAAGGTGGTGAATTTGATGGATCACTCTAGATCGTAGGTTTCGACAATAGGTATGTATCTAACTTTTGCACCCATGCATGAGCAGTACACTTATTAGAACCACTGAATGTAAATAATGTTAACTTACCCAAAGCTTGCTGATCATCAATTTGTCTTGTCATCGTGTGTCTATTAAACCATGACCTTGGGTAACCACCCCATGGTACCACCATTCATGAGCTGATCCCTCCAAGTTTAAGGTGGTGAATTTGATGGATCACTCTAGATCGTAGGTTTCGACAATAGGTATGTATCTAACTTTTGCACCCATGCATGAGCAATACACTTATTAGAACCATTGAATGTAAATAATGTTAACTTACCCAAAGCTTGCTAATCATCAATTTGTCTTGGTTGGGATCTAGGTTCAATTCTTGACGCATTCCTATCTTTCTTCATATTTATGTAGTTTGTGAGAGACATTGCTTCTTGAATATCTACAAGGAGTTTTCTATATTCTTCATGACAGGCAATGATATCATCTTGCATTGAATTTTGTGCTTCTCCAATGGAAACTTCTTCTCCCTTTTGAATGAAAGTAGGAAGAAGAGGCCTATTAACAAACCCACCCTTGGTTCCTTGTTTGTGAATTTTTTGCTTATTATTGTTACTATTATTGGCTCTTGGCCTCATTCTTTTGACTTCCGAAATTATTTTGTGCTTTTTGGTTGTTATGCATCATATATAACATTTCCCCTATCATATCTAGCATAAGGTCAAATTTTCTATCAATCTTATTTGCATAATCAAAGTTGTCATTCTCTCTATCCATGTTTGCTTCTTCTGCCTCAAATTCCAAAGGAGTTTCTATCACTTTGTCTTTAGAAAATTGAGGTTGAGTTTTCCTAAGTTCTCTTTGATAATGTTTGTTGGCTTTGTTACTAAATTGCATAGGAAGGAAATATCATAATCTGGCAAGATCCAGCTTTGATACCAACTGTAATGTCCCCCTTTTAATTCCTTTAGTTTCAAACCCTAGCACATAGAATATAAACTTGCACAATTGATTATTAATAAGAATTCCTAATTTTTAACTTGCTGATTTAATAATTACCGTAAGATTAAATTTATTAAATAGCTTTGGATACTCAAAAATCTTCCTAGACTTATATCAAGTATTATTTTCTATAGTATTGGTTATTTCATCTACAATAATTTAATATAATGGGTGCCTTTGGTAAATAACTTCTAATCTGCCCAAGTCAAGGGTTTTCGTCCACAAACTCAGCAAGGAAAATAAAAGGGTTTTAACCATAGTTCTAGGAAGACACATCTCCGACCCCTTGGGATGCATTTCCCATACTGGAGACGTCTCGAAATCTAGGAAACATTTTAACTTTTCATCCTTTAATTTTTAGGCCTCGAGAGGTTTTGTCCCCGGGTTGTTAAGATAAAGTCCACACTCCATAGGAGAAATAAACATATATATAAAACGTATTCAATGATGAGACAATTCTCCTTGCTTGAACTTTCTTTATACCCTTCTTCCCAAAAGGACACAACTCCTCTCATGCCTTTTTATTAATAAACTAAATGTGACTAACATCTAATCTCCCTTATGTTGATTTTAATGATCAGACATGAAAGCAATCAGAAAATGCAACACATAAGACAATGAACACAACCAGATACCCTGAGAAAACCCTCCAACCTGAGGGAGAAAAACCCAGCCAATATATCTCTTCTATATTGATAAATAAGAGCAGAAAAGATCTGCTTACAACTCAGGCACAATGCCGATTTGATACAATGAATAATTGCACCTCTCCTTGATGCAAAGATACAATGAATATGTTTCTCCTTGAAATCGGTCTGCTGCAATAGAATGACGACCTGCTTCTGCAAGATGATGATTCGCTTTCACAAGATGTGCGCTGCTGCTACAAGATGATGTAGCATAAGATGCGCTGCTGCTACAAGATGATGCGCTGCTACAAAATGATGATCTGCCGCTCAAGCATGAACTTCTTGTTGAAATGCGAATTATGATGAATGAACTTAATGATAAATAAATGGATGTGAGCTTCTATTTATACACAACAATATGAAAGATCACATCTCTCCAAGAGAAAGTCAGCCTCAACAAAGACATTTTTCCTCAGAAAAATCACGCCTCTTAGCAAGGTTGGCTCTAATAAAATATATATTTAATCATTAAATAAAATCATTTAATCACAATTTATGATTAAGGTGCCTCCTTAATTAATTCGATAATATAAATTTAAATAGCCATTGGCACATTTAAATTTATTCTTCTATTTGATCTGGAAGTATTTATCACATGGCTGCATTTAAACATCAACACTCCCTCTCAGCTAGGGAGGAATACTTCCACCTGTGTAAGACATATCACCTCAAAGTGATATTAATCAACATGACTACATCCATGTGAGAAAGGAGCTTATCACCACGTCATGAAAGCATATAAGATATCACCTCATTGTGATATCAACCACAATGGCTACACCCATATGTGGAAAGGAATGATATCACCTCATCGTGATATCAGATATCACCTCATCGTGATATCATCCATCATGGCTACCTCCATAGATGGTATGTACAAGTGCTCATCACTCAATGTGATGTTGTCACCTCACCGTGATGTTCACCATGGCTTTCCTAGAGGGTGAAACACAAGTACAAGAAAATCATCACGGACTCCCTCACGTGATGTTGTCATGGAGTCACTGTTGGCATATGGCTAAGGAGTTTTGCTTATAGGTGTTGTCATTGATGGCAACCCAAGTCATGCATCTGAATAAACAGCACTATTTTTGGCTCCTACCGACAGAACAGAGCAAAGAACAGGAGATCCGGTTAAAGGTATAAAAACTGGGTTAATCATCTCACCGGACAGGTATTTTGGGTTATGAACCCTTGAAGAAGGTTTGCAGTATCTTAGTTTTGATGCACACTCACTGATAAGCAATCTAGGAGGTACGGTGTGTTAATCTGTCAAATATTTGTTTTAGAAGGCCGACCCGGCAAAGACTGAATTCACGGATGTATAAGATGAAATTAATTATAAGTTTCATTGTTGGATTAAGTGTTGTATGGGTCCTCTCTTGGTCTTAACCATTCTTGGAGGATGCGCAAAATGGTTTGGTGATGGATCTGGCCGACTTGATACCGTATGAAGCCAACTGTTGGATGAACTAATCCTTGATTGTGGATATATATAAGGGATTGCTTTCATCATTTGATGTAGTAGTGTGTGAAGTGTATGTAGTATAGAGGTGGTATTCTGCGAGTTGCAAGTCATTGTAGAGCAGTAATGTGAATCTAATGTGAAAAGCAGAAAAGGGCAGAGCAGGGAAGAGCGAAGTGGAAAAACAGCAAGCAGATCCTGAATAAGATTCATGAGCTTCACCAGAACTGTTACCTGGTATTGTTAGATGCTATCATCTCAATTCATCTCTTCAAATAGTTTTTATCTGTATTTTGTAGGCAAGTAAGCCTTTATCTTTGAGCAGTGAACTCTAGGCAGTGTGCCTAAATGCAAGTGCATTCCTTTTAAAAACACTATATTTTTACTCAAATTGTGAATTAATCTCCATCGTGGTTTTTCCCCTAACAGGGTTTCCACGCAAAAAATCAGTGTGTCATGTTATGAGTGTTTACTTTTAATACATACATCTTTCCTTAATACAATGTTGAAATGCTCTCATGTTTTGAATTGATGAAACTGTTACAAATGATTGAACACTGATTCACCCCCCCCCCCTCTCAGTGTTCCCTTGAGTCCAACAGTCACACACATGACATCCACCATGGCTCTTCCAAAGGGTGGAAACAAGGGCTTTCACCTTGAAATTCTCTCATAGAGAGAATGCATTAACAAGGGCTTGCATCTCAAATCTCTCTAACAGAAAGAAATGCATTATCAAGGGCTTGCACCTCAAATCTCTCTCAATAGAGAAATGCATTATCAAATCTGAAGATCACTAGTACTGAGACTCCCTCTCAGCTAGGGCTTCATTCTCCACAATACCAGGCATTTCTCGGAAGTACACAAACTTTATCTTGGAGAGAGGCTTGGTGAGAATGTCTGTCGTCTGATCATCAGTGCTGATATACCTCAGCTGAATTGCTTTCCTCAATACCATATCTCAGATATAGTGGTATGCTTAGTTCTATCATGAAACACTGGAATGACAGAAAGCTTCTCAAAGCTTTGATTATCCCAATGGATGGTAGTCGACTCCAATGATTGTCTAAACAATCCTGCAAGGAGCTTCTGAAGCCACACTACTTCTCGAGCTACCACACAAGCTGTAATGTACTCGGCCTCTGTTGTACTCAGTGCCACAGAAGACTGCTTCTTGCTACACCAGGATATCATCGCAGACCTTAACCTGAAACAACATCGATCAACAACACAACCATCTTCTTTAGGTTCAGTAGGCTCCCTCTGAATCTTCAAGCACTTGCATCAACCTCCTGACCTCGTCGTCTAAGATTTGCTTGCAATGCTTACCTTAGACGAATGGTTACCAGCGCACACCTCTGTAGAGAATCAGGGCTGTCCTCTTCGACCTCATCCCAGATCACACTATTCTGAATAGGTTTGCGAAGCTACCAATGTTAAATCCAGGTTGACTGACTTGAGCAATTTTGAACTCAACTGCTGAAGAGGTACTTCAAGAATTTAGCATCTGGCCTTGCAACACTGCAACCCTTACTTATTCTTAGCGATTCATAGAACTCCCTCTTAAGGTTAATTCTTCCTCTTCGAAGAGATGTCTTCAGCCATTCACTCAGTCTCATAGCTGCAAGCAGTGTCTCCATTCTTCAACCTATAGGATGCATCAAGCTCTTCTTGAAAGCAATCTCTTACGCTTCTTGAACCGTCCTGAAAGCATTAAGAAGAGATTACTAATAGTTCATGGAACTCAATTATCTCGAACAGAAGTACCATTGCTAGAAGCATACAAGATTGACTATCTCAATGTTATAGCATGAATTAATAACTACATAACAATTTATGAACATTATTCGACTATGCAATACTTATCTCATTGAAATCAGGATCTCCTGAGTAATCCCAGATAATTAATTCATCTTTGTTGATTATGACATGTCTTTCTTCCATTTTCTCGGAAGAGCTAATCTCAGCATAACAAAAGACAATCTACACAAAATCATAGATCATGCATAAAAAATCAATCATAATCGTAATTTTAGTTCTTTTATTTCAGAGTCACACTCAGAAATTAGCATGAAACAATTTGCAATGAATAATTCTTAATTCTAAAGAATCTTATCCCAGTGATCACTATTTACTGGTCACACATAATTCAAGTAAATAATGTCAGATTTGCACAACTCAGCAAACTGAGTTTTAGCCTAGAAGGGTAATTACAATCAAAACAAAGAATACTTATCTCTTAAATATTTTGAAGGGTGGACACAGTACGATACGCTGCTCTTGCGCTCAGATTAGTACACAACCTTCATGGCTTGAACACAGGCCCATGACTAGAGTAGAAATTCACTAGAATCATTTTGGGGACAGATCTCAATCACATCTACAAATGAAGCATGTTGATTAGGCCTGGTAGGGCAATCCTTTGCATAGTGACCAAACTTGTCACATCTAAAACATTGAACACGAGAGAGGTCCCACTTCTTCTTGAATGCAAGAGCATCATCTGACCCTTTATCTCTATTCCTCTTGAAGTATCTTTTCTTCCCTCCTTTTCCTTCCTTCTTCGAGGATTGAGCGGAAAGAACATGAATGTCTTCATTTGTAGGGCTTCGACCAATACCTCTCGCAGCCAACCTCGACTCCTCTTGAATACAATCTACCCTCAACCGATCAAACTTGGGAAGTTTCGATCTTGCACTTACACCTTGAATGTATGACTCCCAAGATGAAGGAAGACCATTAAAGGCCAACATGGTCAAAACCTTGCTGTCAACAAAATGACCAATAGTAGAGAGCTGATCTCTTAACTTGGTGATCCTCATGAAGTAAGCAATGACAGTTTCCCCTTTCATCATCTTCAAATGATGTTGTTGCTTCAGTGCAAGTGCACAACTTGTGTTATTGATTTCGTACATCTCCTCAAAGGTTTTGAACATCTCTCTTGTTGACTTCAACTTTGAGACGATAGGAACAATATGATCCTTCACGGAATCAACTAACATCTTTTTTGCCTTAGTATCTTTCTTTTTCCATTGATCCTTTTCTTCCTCATCTGTAGGCTCGATAGTTGTGCTCTCCACGAACTCTGCCAACTCACTTTCTTCCAAGGTGAGCATAATTTTGAATCTCCGTGATGTGAAATTTGATGCTCCCTCAAGTTTGTCCTCGATCTTGAGACCGTTCACCATCTTGACAAAGTGATAGAAGAGATCAAGAAGTTGAAGGAGAATAAGGAATATTGTTGCAAGATAAATCTGATCAAGATCTTCTTCAAACCTGCTCTGATACCATGTTGATTTTAATGATCAAACATGAAAGCAATTAGAAAATGCAACACATAAGACAATGAACACAACCAAATACTCTGAGAAAACCCTCCAACCTGAGGGAGAAAAACCTAGCCAATATATCTCTTATATATTGATAAATAAGAGCAGAAAAGATTTGCTTACAACTCAGGCACAATGCCGATTTGATACAATGAATAATTGCACCTCTCCTTGATGCAAAGATACAATGAATATGTTTCTCCTTGAAATCGGTCTGTTGCAACAGAATGACAACCTGCTGCTGCAAGATGATGATTCGCTTTCACAAGATGATGCGTTGCTGCTACAAGATGATGTAGCATATGATGTGCTGCTGCCACAAGATGATGCGCTGCTACAGAATGATGATCTGCCGCTCAAGCATGAACTTCTTCTTGAAATGCGAATTATGACGAATGAACTTAATGATAAATAAATGGATGTGAGCTTCTATTTATACACAGCAATATGAAAGATCGCATCTCTCCAAGAGAAAGTCGGCCTCAACAAAGACGTTTTTCCTCATAGAAAAATCGCGCCTCTTAGCAAGGTCGGCTCTAATAAAATATATATTTAATCATTGAATAAAATCATTTAATCACAATTTATGATTAAGGCGCCTCCTTAATTAATTCGATAATATAAATTTAAATAGCCATTGGCTACATTTAAATTTATTCTTCTATTTGATTTGGAAGTATTCATCACATGGCTGCATTTAAACATCAACACCTTAAACAAGCACAACTTCCTGAATAAATCCACCAACATGTTGGGGATTGCTTTTAATAGAATATAAGGAATTGCGACTATAGTGAGCGTTGATGCCAAGATGGATATTGGTGTGAACAGAGGTATTTTTTATCTGATTTCCCCCTATGTAGTGTGAACAAGGCACATTATCTAACTAGTCATTAATTAGGACCTTTTCACACATGTTCACATGTTAAGTTTACTTAGTGAGTTAGGAATCTTTCTAGAAGTCTCTTGTAGACATGTGATCTTATCCCCTAGTTGTCACATGACATAGGATTAAGACACTTATCATCATCCTAGTTAGTCCTATCTCTCAACCTTGCCTATGTAAGCAAGGTCTCATATGTATTGCATAGACATGTTCATTGATCACATTTGATCTAATATAATTTGCATCCATTATTACAAATTTTTGCTCTTTCTTTTCTCTCTTGTAGAAGGATATTTTGGTTTTGCAGGTGATCCTAGGAGCTTGAGTCCTTGAGTGACTCTAACAATAGATACCCAATGAATTGGCTGCAACTTTCCCTTAATAAATGTTTCAGACAAGATGGCAGCTTGTAAAAATTCGTACAGAATAAATAGGCCTTCCATGATAAATTAATAAATTTAAGGAGGGGGAATTACACTATAATTTCCTATAATAACTGAATTGCAATGGATATTAGAGAAATAATGGTGAGTACACCAAAATCGTGTCATTTGTTGTACCCACTTGTTATTCCCAAGGGTTTTTGTTGTTCCATGCCCACCTATGATAAGTAGATGGCTTCCCATGCTTTCCCATACAGTTGGAGTTAGTTCCCTATTGCTCTACCAACAAATGAAAACTTCCAACAATTTGGAAAGATGCTCAAATTAAATGTTACAATGGATGCCATTCTAAGCTGACTTGAGTTTTCTTGCTACAAGCCACTCCCATGAGAGAAACATGCATGCTACAACAATGGAAAATAAACAACTTTTTTCCAATGTTGTGATCCTTTCTTATTTAACATTTCTCACTTGAAATTTTTGCCATTCTCTTACTTGCAATGTGATCCAACTTCTTCCTTCCATTGCCATGCCATGTTATAAGTGGGTCTGAGCGGCAATCTCAAATATGAAACTGTAAAGGCTGAAATGATATGACCTCATACATGTGTTTGTTCCTCGTCTCCAAAATGGACATGCTACTCATGCCCATCCTTGTGAGTGGACAAACCTTCCTTCTTGCTCAACCAAATGGAATTAGTCTCCACCTGCTTCCTTATTGCAGGCAGTGGGTAAAGATTCACCTGAAATTGCCTTTTCTGACTGTTGTCCCATCACTTTTCAGTTGGTTTGGGATAGTGGGCCTCAAAAAACCCTGTGATAATTCTTTTTTAAACACATCCCTTCTTTCCCAAAAGGGGGCACTCCAGCTCATTGCACAGGTTTGGAACCTTGGGCCATGTCCATCAGATCACTTACTGGCAGCTAAATTGAGAGGTTGAATGATGCAACTGCTCACACCACAACCTTTCTGAGATGCTACCAGAAACAAGTGGCAAGAATCCACAAACAGGCCAACAGCACCACTGCCAAAGAATTTTTGTGGATCTCCTCCTAGTTTGAGTACAATTTCTTCAATACCCAGCTTTAATTGCTTGTTGCACAGCTCAATCACAAAATCAATCTTATTGAAAGCCATCATGCCAATGACACTCAAATCCAAGCTCACTTGCACTGAGTTGAATTTGGTGATAAAGTATGTGCATCGAACATGCCAAGGAGAAGAATAAAGTCATTAACTCTTCTCATGGGCATCTTACTGCTCTCCCTGAGATTTCCAAGGCTTTTCTGGATCGCTATAAACTTGTGTTTCATGCCCAAGAGGCTTTTGAGAAGCAGGATTGTGCTTTACAAGAATGCTTCAATGTTGTTCCTTGTAAGCTCGGCCTCACTGCTCAAAAGCTCTCTGATCCACTGCTCACTCTCTAGCACCCAACCCTCGTGCAGATGGCCAACCATAAAGCTCCGGCCATGATGATTTTCCTTGGAAATTTTTCCAGTCTACTTAGCAGTTTGTGGGCCCTTATCTTCTTCAAGATTAGAGGCAAGCACTTAAAAATAAGTCTGTGGACAATATCATTAACAAATGCAATTAAGTCCTGCCCCAAAGCAGCGGATACTAATCTCATTTCTAGTTAGAGACCTATCACCTTAACAAATGTTTCTTATAAGATTCTGGCTAAAGTTCTTGCCCTTGACATTTGCCATCTGCCTCCCACAATTGTAAGACCAAAGCAAACTATGTTTATCAAAAGCTGATACATTCTAGACAATATCATTGTTGTTTGGGAGGGCGTGGAATGGGCCAGGGCCTCTCAGCAGAATATTCTGTTTCTTAAGCTTGATTTTGAGAAATTCTCTGATTGCATTGAATGGCCATTCATTTTGGCCATGCTTAAAGCACTTATATATTCAGAGATTTTTTTCTCTTTGTTGTTCAAACCCTTTTCATTGAAGTATCTACTTGTCTCTACATTAATGGGAGAAAGTCGGATAGTTTTTGGACTCTCTAGGTCCATCAGGCAAGGCTGTTCTCTAGCCCCTTCTCTTTATGTTCTAGCTGCAGAGGCTTTTGGCTATCTTCTATCCCATATAGATGTGCAAGGCTTTTCAAAGGAATTTACCTTCCCTTGAAATTTCCTGATTTGCACCAAAGTTCTTATTGCTATTCATGTCTACTATTTCTCCTGTTGAGACTTGAGAGTAATCTTGCCAATTTATTCGTCCTGTTGAGAGTAAACTAAGAATTGCCAATATACCTACAGGCCTACAGGCACTCTACTTGTAATATTGCACAATTACTTGGATCTAAGTTTTTCTGTTATCTATATTATGAAATGCAGTTAAACTTATAAAGTCAGTTTTTTGAAACCATAACCCCCTCAGTTTGCTAATTCAACTCTCAACTTTATAAAATTGAAATTCATAGATGGATAATTTAATCATAATTATTGTCCATTCCTCAGTAATTATCATAATCAGCTAATAAGAGCAAGAAACGATATGCTTGGTTAAAAGAAGCAACCTGCGCATGTGGATGAGAATTAAAAAGATCAGGATGCACAAGCTTGAATAGACGGCGGAGTTCTGCCCTAAGCAAAGGAACGGATTGTTCGTATTCCTCGTAAGCAGCGTTGCCTGATCGAACGTGGAATGAGTACTTTGTTATTTGGCGAGGAGGCAGGGATCGAGCTTGCGACCTCCCTCTCATTGTTGCCCTCAGGGCATTCACTATACATGCCTGCATTTCCGTTCATTCCTCCCCCCTACAAAGTCTACAACTTAATTTTATGTTCCCTCTCAGTATAATCGGGTACTCTTTCTCAATTGTTATTTGGACCATTTTGTTCCCCGTCTTGCACGACTTTCGACTGCAGATAATAAGGGTTTTCTTGTATATAACCGTGGAGGAGAATGTGTACACCCTTCAACTTTTATGGATGAGAGAGATCGATGAATGAATGAAAGATTTTAATAACGTCCATGAGGCCACAACAGCCTATGGGATTCTGGAACAGTACAAGACCGCCACCAAAACAGGGAGACCTTAAACAATTTGAATTCTTCGCTCGAGGTCAGTCTTACGATGGTGAATTTTGATGATGTAGTTTGCTAATTTGACCAACCTTTCCTCCTCAAACAAAGTATTTCAATTATTAACTTGTAAGGTGTCCGCATAGCTGGCCCGAATATTTTTATACGCTAAGCACTCCATAACAAAGTGTTATTTTGTCTCCACCAATCCCATGTCGCAAAATCGACATTTTTTTTTTCCCACTCTTCTTTAGGAACCATCCATCTGCCTGTTTCACATCTAACACGATGTGAGCTAGTCTAAAGCTGAGCTATCAACATCTTTGCTCTCCATTTAATATTCGCTCCTATATAGGGCTTTTCTTCATGGTCCCCCTTGGAATTAAATTTTTTGATATAGTAATCTTTCTTTCGTCCTGATTGTTTTGTCCATATAGCATTTTTGAATTTTTGCTTCACATATTTTTTTATTTCTTCATTTGTACCTGGACAATCTTGCATTTTCATACCCCACTTTTCCATCTATTTTTTGTTTTGTTTCATCCAAGTATTATTTCTTCTATCCAATTTTTCTTCTACAATCAATTTAGGCCAGCAACGGTTCTCCATATTTTGCACCTTTTGCAAGTAACTTAGTAACCTAATCATCGCGGAAGCCTCTAAGGGGAAGGTGCATGTCTCCACTAATAAAATATCATAAGGTATTGCAGTTTTGAGTTTAAGGCTGCTAATAATTAGATGCTTTTGAATTCTTTCCACTTGCCTCCATTTCTGATCTGACATGTTGCTGCCCCAAATTTCACACCCATATAAAACCACCGGGGTCATAAGTAAGCCAAACAATGTCCTCTTGGTTTTCCAATCCCATAATTCAACATTTCTACATCTATTTTGTAGAGAGTAAAGTGCTTTCCACCCCCCTTGGATCCTTTTTGCTCTACAAGTTTCCCAACTAAGCTTGTGGTGAAAGTCTAGCTCCAGGTATTTGTCGTCATCAACTATTTCCAACAAATTGCCTTCGAAGATAAAGCTAATTTGTTGTTTTTTCCTTCGCAAAGAGAAGATTATTATTTTAGTTTTACTAGTGTTCACTTGCATCCCAACTTTTTGACAAAAGGATTTAAGAGCTTTCAAATGTTTTTTGAGTTCATGTGCTGACTTAGCAATCAGAATGAGATCATCGACATACAAGAGCAATTTTATAACATAATTGACCAATTGAATACCTTCCCCACCAACATTGTTTAACCACTCTTCCAACTTGTCAATGTAAAGCCCAAATAGCGTTGGGAAAAGCGAGCACCCTTACTTGACTCCAATGTCACTGCCAAAGCACTCAGACATACCTTCGTTTGTTCTGATTTTAGCTCTGACCTGCTCATACAGCCTATGAACAACCACCCTAAGCACCTTCAGAACTCTCAGTTCCTCCATTCTAATCCACAACTTGTCACGTGGCACAATGTCAAAGGCTTTTTTAAAGTCTACAAAGCAGCAAAAGGCCTCCTCCCCTTGCACGTTCCATATTTTTTCAATAAAAAATCTAAGAGTAATATCGTGATCAATAGTGGAATGTTTCGATCTAAAACCAGTCTGACCCTCTGCTCTTTTGCCCTCTTTCTCAAGCCAACAACTAATTATGCGCTCAATCATGCTTCCGAAAAGTTTTCCCAGAAGCGGATTAATCATAATAGGGCGGTAGTTTGATGGGTTATTTATGTCATTGCTTTTGTATAAGGGAATAACAACACTAGTTATCCACCCTTCTGGAAAGCCCTCTTGGATAACCCTATTGAAGATGCCCTTGATGCAAGGTGCAAGGACCTCAATGCCCCATTTTAAGAATTTTGCTTGCAACCCATCAATGTCCTACGCTTTTCCCCCAACCAACATTTTTATGCCTTGATTGATGTCTTTGATGGTGAAAAGTTCAGTGGTAGCCTTGATTGTAGTAGATCTATGTTTATCTTGTTCTCGCTCATACAGAAATTTTGCATATTCCAGCCATTGAGAGCTTCTGATATTGTTTTCCACTTGTTTTCTTTTTCATTGTAGCTCCTTCCAAAATGTCTTGGGGTTGTTCTTTCCAAGGGCAATCAGCTCTAGCCTTCTAGTGCTCACATATTTTTATTTTATTTTTTGTATCATCTTTTCATATTCTTTCTTGTTTTGCGTGGTCCTTCCACCCTCATGAAGTTTTCTTTTTGTTATCTTGCACTCTTCATTGATGGAAATGGATTGTTATCTCTGAGAATTTTGTTCGTTCATAATAAGAGTTTTTATATATAAGCAGTTAGAGGAGAATTTGTAAACCTTTATTTTTTTACAATTTTATTATTCTATTTTATGGGTTTTCAATGTTAGAGAGATTGATGAAGAATTCTATTTTTCTATTGTATTATTTCACTTCATGAGTTTCTAATAGGAGAAAGATTGATGAAGAAATAGATTGTTACTTGCAAGAATTTTGTTTGTTCATATTAAAGAGTAGAGGAGAATTTTGATTTCTCATAATAAGGGTTTTTCTTGTAAATAAGCGCAAAAGAGAATGTGTATACCTTTTTTTCTCAAATGTCTTATTCCATTTCATGAGTTTCTAATGGGAGAGAGATTGATGAAGAAATAGATTGTTTCCTTTGTAACATAAATGTTTATAATAAGAGTTTCTTATTCTTTGTTTTATGGATGACTCTAATGTATCGTTTAAGTATATTTTTAGTTTTCTTTAATTTGTTGATTTAAGAATCAAACTAGGATTTTGTTATGTTATAATACAATGTTCGGAATAGTTCTAATCTATTTCAAAAAATATTATTTGTTTTGAGTTAGATCTCACCTATAATTATATCCCTTAAATTAGATTGTAGATGCAATCTTGTCTTCTATTTAAGAAAATAAAATTATTTATATTCCAAGATTGATAATCATAGACATGAACATTATATATCAATATGCATTCAAATTATGTATCTAGAGCTTATATTTAGACATGTTACCCCAAGTCATTCTTAGCATTACTAAATAAAGAGCATTTTACACCTAATCAAAAGATGACAATGCATTTGCCTATCTCCTACTAACACTTACAAGTTTCAACTAGCAACTACTCTATTTATATTGAAAACCAACATCATTGTTTACTCCATGTTTTTATCACTATGGAATTAGTCTAAAGGCATGACTATTAATAAAGAAGTTGATCACCCTTCTCCATTATTTAAGAAGGTATGTATGGTACTTCTAAGAACCACCAAGTTTTCCTTATAGTAAATAAACATTTAGCAAATAATTTTTGTAGGTATTAAAGGTCCATCTCTACTCAAAAATTATGTCATTTGTTCAAAATTCCACAACCTAGACAAGTTTGTTCTAGTGAAATTATGTCCCTATAAGTGCCCAAAGACATAACCCAACATAGTGAGTCTAATGAGACATGAATCCTCAAAAGTTGGCATATCATACTAAAACATAAATGTGACAATTAGTTATCTCCAACATAAAATCTCATTTTTTCAACCTCCTAAACCCCTCTAACAACCTCTAGTGGCTCTCATATACCCTTTAGTGTTTTGTGATGCTTTTCTTGAGAAATAGGACGCATTCCTCCATTAATCCTACAAAGAGAGTGTTATATACTTTCAAATCTAAAAAAAATTCAACATAATAGCATTTAAACAACACTTTAAGGAAAAAGTACACTCTGAGAAGATAGAAACACATCCCAAAAGACTAGAGGCATTGATATCACATGGGAAAACCCTCTTGGATAAAAAAAAAACCACCCTCTAAAGCACTCCTCATCATATATAAGAACTAATGTTTTTATAATAAAATAAGAATTTATCCATGCTCTACCAAAGAAAATGTCATCTACTTGAAATGCTCTATTGGTGTAAACAAAGTATATTACCTAATCAATTTACCTTCTAGGTCCTATTCACACTAGTTCACTTAAGTTTACTAAGGGTGTATTTAGGTTATTTATTTTTCTATCTCATGTCATAATCATGTGTTGTCCTATCCTTTCGCCTTGCTTATAAGCATGGCCCTGCATGTACTTTATGTATCATTGTATCATTTTTGCATTCATAATCAAATAATATAATTCTTGCTACTCTTTCATGGAAGGTTAATTTTAGTTTTATAGATGATCTTAGAAACTTAAGTCTATTGCATGACTCTTATATCATATTAGAGCTTCAAAATTGCAAACCCCTTCTCAAATCTAAGAGTGATTTGAGAAGGATCTTTTGCTAGGTGCATTTTTTTAGAAAAAAAAAACTCATCATTGAGTCCACAAGGCCCAAAAACCTATATTTTTATATAAAACACACTATGGTTTGGAGTAAAAAAATCAGCCATTTTTAGGGCTTAAAAAATTCACAAAAAAAGTGTACAATATAAAATATGTACCATATAGAGCCATACTATATGGTTTGAGTCATTATCAATTCTTTATGGAGTATTATATGGCATTAGCATCTTTTCTTGTGTCGGCCCTACATCATTATCGCACCAACACATATGGTTTTTACATTATATCATGTCAATATCCTTGTCTATGTCGAACATGCACAACTATTGCACCAATGCATATGGTTTCTACATCATATTACACCAGTTAATTCCATCACCTGTATGGGTTTTTTAAATTAAAAATTTATTTTACAATAGATATTTTATGCAAACCCTTGTCCCATGGAGCTTTTGGTCCATGATTCTACCTAGAACTATGGGGGCTTATACTCCTAATGACACAACCACCACAACTCAACCACTCTATTCATCCTCTATTTGGCAAGTGCTACTTTGCTAACAATTATTTATTAGAAATATTACCTCTATTAGTTGTGCAACCTACCAACCACCTCTACCCATCTTTGGTGGCGCATCTCATTTTCTACCCATATTTGTTACTCAAGGAGTGACACTACATACATAATGGTGGTAGCCCAATTTTATTTCCTAAAGGAGCAATTTTTTTGGGAGCCATAATTTTTCACCAAGGTGACTCATTTTCTACTTCTTATAAGTATCGAAAAGCTAGTTATAAGAAATTTGTAGTAGTATAGGCTATTGTCCTAGATTTTGATGCAGGTGTTTGATATTTCTAATTAAAGTCTAGATTACCTGCTTTTGCTTCCAAGCTCATAAATTTCAACTAGAATATCCATTTTTAGAGATTGAATAGGTATCGGAAAGGTATTCA
This sequence comes from Sequoiadendron giganteum, assembly GCA_007115665.2. Taxonomy (NCBI): domain Eukaryota; kingdom Viridiplantae; phylum Streptophyta; class Pinopsida; order Cupressales; family Cupressaceae; genus Sequoiadendron; species Sequoiadendron giganteum. Next base: position 856,596,375 of record CM021101.1, read on the forward strand.
AGAGATCTTCTCAATTATCCATGCACTTTTTTGATATTTTTCACTTAGTACCTTTGAATTCAAATCTAGTACTTTAGTTTATTTCTTGGAAATTTGCAAAATATGGTAGATTTTTTTTAACAAAGGGGTTAATTTTGTTGGAGTAAATAGGAAATCACCTAATAATTTATTAATCATTGATTAATTATCAAGCCCCTTTACTTTAATTACTTAAGCTAAACTTAGGAGTATTTTTTTATTATTAGATTGGGCTATTTATAGGTCAAGTTGTCTCATTGTATAAGATTTGGAAACTTGTCACAAACTAATCAAATCCTCATCTAGGGTTCACACTTTTCTTTTATAAGCAGTCATTTGTACTTTGTAATTATTTCAATTATATTCAAGATGCAATTCATATTAGTTCATTGCACATTCAATTGCTTTTCTTGACATGCAATTCATATTAATTCGTTGCACATACAATTGCTTTTCTTGACCAATCATTCTCTCTTGGTTGCATAACAAATCAATTGCTTTGATCTCTCATTTGTGATAGGCGTTTTGGTTGTAAGTGATTCCTAGGAATTGTGGGGTTCACTATCAACTCCAACATGGTACAAGAGGGTCATATTAAGTCCTCCTTCTATCTTTCTTTCACTAGTACAATTTTTTGTTTTCTCTCTTTTGGAGAGGAGTTTTTTCCATGTGATTTTCTTTTCCTTTTCTCTAGTTATGAGAGATTTCATTTGTTTGCACATGGGTACTTCATTAGGCCTTGTAGTTAGGACCCATCCATGCATCCTTAATTGTATTTCTTTATCAATTTTTTAGTTTCTCCCTAAGTTGATCTTAAGGGGGGGTGTTGGAGTAAATGTTAGAGTTATGAAAAACCACAAAACCATGACCCACAAGATCAAACAACGAACAAAGACACCTTCCATGTAAGATATCTACAAATAATATGTGCAATATTCCTCATCAAAAAAATCTATAAAAGCAAGAGACTATCAAAATGATATGAAATCTCGAGAGATAATTACAATGAGGGTTGAGTGCTATATAGGAGAAAAACCCTAAAATCATAAAAGCACTCCTAAGTTTAGCTTAAGTGCAGGAGAATAAATTAGACTAATAATTAATTAAATGTTAATTAATTATTAGTTAATGCATGATTACTCTAACACCCCCCCTTAAGATGAACTTAGAGAGTAGCTAAAAACCCTAAAAAAGAGAATGCATCATGGGTCCTAGCAAACAAGGCCTGGTAAGGTACCCATGTACAAACAAAAGATCTCTCAAAACTAGAGAAAAGGAGAAAACCACAATGGGAGAAAAATCCTCTCCAAAAGAGAGAAAGGCGAATGAAGGATTGAAAAGCCTCCAAATCAAGGTGTGAAGGACTAAGAAGCCTCTAACCAAAATAACATTTTGAAAAAGAGGAACATGTAGAACACCGTTGAAGCACGAAGTTGTAGACTACTGTCGAATGAAGACTGATATGGTGTTGAAATGAAGAACATCCTCTAAAATAAATGATGATCAGGATCAAGATAACAAGAATTTGAAAGAGTATCTACAATGACACTACTTGAATCAAATGGAAAACAAAGGCAAACATCTAAAAATCAAAGATACACATGTCAAGATCAAGGAGACTATAATCTACATGAGTTCCCCCAATGACACTACTCAAATCAAATGGAAAACAAAGGAAAAAATTTGAAGTCAAAGATACAGGTGGTACATGAATCTGCGTGAGTGACCCTAGAATGACACTACTCAACATGCAAGTCAAAAATGTAGGTACCAAATAGTCAGAAGATCACTTATCACAAGAGAGATAATAATTTGCATGAGTGTCCCCAACGACACTACTCAAATCAAATGGAAAACAAAGACAAAACATCTAGAACTCGAAGATACAAATGGTACATGAATCTGTATGAGTGACAAAAAATGACACTACTCAACATGGAAGATGCAAGTTGAAAATACAAATACCTAGTAGTCTTTGATCAAATGAAAATAGAAATTTGCCTCCAAAATAGGAATCTAAGAATGTTCATATGGTAAATGCTCCATCTCACCTCAAATGCATGTAAATAGTTGTTTATGTGTGTTGCATCTAAAAGTACATAGGAATAAGAGCTAGATACATAGATCACTCCAACCATGAAATGAAAGAAGCATTAGCACTAATAATAGAAATCCCCCATAATGTTGAAAAGGGAGAGCAAAGAAAAGTACACTAAAACTGTGTGAAACCAAGAAGTACGTGTAGGAGAAATAACCTACAAGTAAAAGGGTGTGCAAACTAAGGCACACACACATGAGGTGAATCACTAGGATTCACTGTTGTTGTAGAAGGAACACTCACTAGACAAAGGTGTGATGGAAAACCAAAGGCAAACATTAACCCCCCCATGGAACTTTATATCATAGTGTGAATACAAAAGCACAACAAGATGTGTGAAATCCCCAAAACGTATACACTAGAATAGCACTTTATCTCAATGTGTCTACAAAAGATAATGTGCATGAAAAAATGTTTACTATACCCAAATAGGATAGAATATTAGAAATACATACATAACAGCCAAAAATGAGTATTCCCTCGCAAACAAAAAGTTTTCAAGAGCTAAAACATCCAAGTAGTTCACCAGAGTACGAAAACACAAAAACCTAAATAAAATGTACCTAAAGAGCAATATGGAAAATGTGCATGGATGGCTGTGAAGAGCTCTAAAAGATAGTTCCAACACTATTAGAATCACGAAAAATGGAGAAATTGGTCAAAATTTATGAGCTCGGGAATAAAAATAGCACCTCTGATTTCAATAGATTGTAGAATGCACCAACAAAAAAAAAAAGGTGATGAGACCCACACCAATGGAAAATTGGTGGAACCAAATTTTTGAAAATATCTCATTCGTCAAAATCTGACATCGTACGCCCAAGTTATAGCCAAAAGAAAAAAACTACTCCCTTAGGGCCAAAGAGGGTTGAGTGCTATATAGGAGAAAAACCCTACAAGCGTATAAGCACTCCTAAGTTTAGCTTAAGTGCATGAGAATAAATTAGACTAAATTAATTAAAGGTTAATTAATTATTATATAATGCATGATTACTCTAATAGTAAACAGGCAATCACATTATAATTAATTAATCATTAATTAACTACTAGGCCCCTTTTACTTTAATTACTTAAGCTAGACTTAGGAGTGCTTTTATTATTATTAGTTTGGGCTATTTATGGTTCAAATTGTCTCATTGCATAAGATTACAACACTTTTCACAAACTAATCAAATCTTCATCTCGGGTTTGCAATTTTGCTTTTATAAGCATTCATTTATACTTTGTAATCATTCCAATTACATTCAAAATACAATCCAAATTAATCAGTGCACATGTAGTTGCTTTTATGGATCAATCATTCTCTCTTGGTTGCACAACAAATCAGTTATTTTGATCTCTCATTTTTATAGGAATTTTGGTTGCAGGTGATTTTTGGGAGTTGTGGGTTCACTATCAACTCCAACATGACATTAGAGCACCAGATCTATGGTGTCTTGTCCAAATTGTTAGGTACCTAATATTTTATCTAATGTTATGACCCTAATACCATATATTCCTAAGTATAATAATTTAAGCACTTGTGGCATGATTAACCTTAACATTAGTTTTAGTTAATGTTTAGTAGGAAAAGTGAGATAACTTAGGGTTTAACTAGGATTAGTCACATTTCGCTTACATAAAATTGGGGAATTAAAGATAAGCATAGACATGACGTTAACTTGCAACCTAAAAGATCAGTCAACCTATCCTTGATATATAATTCTCTTTTGAGGGGGGGGGGGGGATTTGGAAATTGATTGTTTGATGAAAATGCAATGATGTAACTAAATGACTATGAAAATGCACTTCTAAGATGAATACAAATAATCTGGGAACTTATAACCAAATTTAGTGACAAAAAATGAATAGAGCATATATGTATGCACTTGTGATCTAAATTTGAGCTTGATTTGAATGGGAAAGGGTCCCAAGGGCTCCCTAGATTAGGGATTTGAAACCAAAATTTGACTTCATAGGCCTTACATCCCTAGTCTATGGCTTCTTCCTTCTAGATCTTATTGTTGGATTTCCATCTATCACTGAGACAATTGAGTCTCTGCATCTTGTCAAGTTTTAGGGCTTGAACGTATAAATGAGAAAATTATCTTCAATCTTCTTACAATTCTCTTCAGATCTATAAGTCCTGCACATTCAAAAGGAGAGGAAGGGTTGTGCTGGATATAGGGGATTGCCTTAGTCAAACCCTGTGTTGGTATTTCTACCTCCATAATGGTAAAATTGATGATAAGGAGAGCTTATCCTTTTGAGGGATAGAGGCTAAATGATAAATAAATGATGAATCAAAAACTTGTGGCAACTCACCACTCAAATCTGATCTCCTTGAGGGACTAAAGTCATGTGAATCACCTTCAAGGATCGATTTCAATTTGGATTGATTTGATTTGAAGACCTATAAGCATTAGTTCTCACAAATAAAATGCATGCATAAACATGAACAAACTCACATAAAACTTGAAATGATGCTTTAATGATGAAATGTTGTGATAGTTTTGAAAAGTTTTCTCTTGATTGCTCTTTAATTGATAATGGTTTTTCTTCAATATTGTTTGATAATTCCCATTAGTTAAAATTATGAAAAAACTATGTATTTATATGCAATTAATCTAATTTCTCAAAAATTAAATCTTGACAACCAACAATTAGGATTTGAATTTCAAATAATAAATTACCAACATTAACATATTTAAATTTGTGGCCATTTTAAGAGGACAAGAGCATCATAGTCCAAATCCCACTTTTTTGGGATCCAAAGTGTTGGGGGCAAAATATTAATTGCATACTTGGGTTTGATAAATGATAAAATAAGAAACGAAATACATAATTTCAAAAATTAGGTGCATAATTAGGTTCAAGCACATAGGAGGGAGCAAAATCTAGTGTGAAGTTCTCAAGGGTGACAATTTACGACGCTGTAGTTAATACCTTAAATACTCTCTATTAGGATGAAGGGTTATGTCCCTATATAGTTGTAGCATAGAAAAATGTGCTCATTTATATTTTCACACTTTGTTTGGGCCCTCATTTAAATTGGACTTAATTCAGCCTCTAATTGGCCCAAAATTGCATTTACAAGCCTAATTAATTGCAAATCCTAAAGGGGGAATTTTCATTTAATTAATGCATTTAATTAAATTAAGACCCTGAAATTCAAAAGTCTTGATAACTTAGGTCAGGACCCATTCACCCATGGGTGAATGGGTTCCCTTTAAGTTGTAAATTCAAATTTTAAATATGTTTTTGGCATTATTTTCATGATCCAAATTCATATTCAAATTTCAACTTGTAATGTTTAATTTTGGGGAAATCAGAAAATCATCTATAAAAGCAAGGTTATTTTAATCAAATCAAGTCTAAGATAAAATCTAGCAAGAGGGAAACTTTCATATGAGAAAATAGTATTGTCAAGAGCATTCAAGAGCAGATTTATGAAGTATTTGTTGTAGTAATCAAGATCTCAAGCATCATGTAAAAGTTATGTTCAATCATGCATGTTTTAGGAGCTAACATTGTGGTGTAGGCTTCAAGATCCAAGTCAACATTCAAGTCAAGATTCAAGCATCAAGATCCATGTCCATTGAAGCCATTTCATGCAAGATCAACATCAAGATTTCAGATTTCCAAAAGTTTATTCAAGGTTTTGGTGAGTTGCAATATTGCATTGTTCATTCATCATTCCTTTCATGTTTTATTTCAATTCTCAAGGTTTAATTACCAAAATGGGGTTTGACCAAGGTAAACCATCATTCACCAAAAACAAACAATTTTTCCCTCTTATGTGTTTTGCAAATTTTAGGTTGAAGGAAAATTGAAGATTGAAGATCTCTAAAGTGCAAATTTGCAAAAGTTGTCAAGATAATGGAAACTCATTGAAACTAGCGGGAAATTGTATCTCAGATTTGTATTCAGAGGCTCTCAAAAATTCAGCTCAAAACGTTGTCTCAGGACACTTTGCAACCAAACAAGACACTTAGCAACCAATTTTTGAGGCTATTTTTAAGTGTCTTCCACTCATCCAAAAAATGCAAAATTGTCTGTTTCTATTAGATCTAGGCTTCATCTACATGAATCGGGTCTTAGGTTACATCTATTTGAGGTCATTTGTTATTCTATTTTCATCTCCCAAAAGTGTTGTTTGAACTTTACCCCCCGTCCACACACACAAAGAAATTTATTGTCAGATCTTCCATGGAATTCACTTACCTGAGGGCTGAAAGTTAATTCTATCTTGGAGGATCTCATTTTTTGAATGAAATAGAAAATAGGTAGGTTCATTACACTCCATTTTTCCCTTTCTATTTATAGTAAGTTTGGTGAAACATTCCAAATTTAGTATAAAACCATATGTTTTGGACCCCCAACCTATTTTTCTATGTTTCAATAGTTAAGCCTATAAATAAAGGAGAGATGTTCCCACCAAATCATCAGATCATCAATTATTGAATTAATATCATATTATATAATTATTGGAGGTAACCCTCTCGAAGTAGTTGTTATATTTCTAACTTTTAACAAATATTTCCAAGAAATACCATAACAAGTGGTATTTGTAGACACCTAAAAATTATCATTAGGCCTGTGAATTAATTAAATCCCCTTTTTCATCTTTGATAATTAAATAATTAACATTATTATATAACTATTATATAATGTTGCAAAGTCTTCAATCAACTTACCTTGGAACAAATCAAAAACCTAGAACTTGTAGATATTCCTGAGGATATGGAGGATGAAGATGTCATTGTAGATCCTGTATATGAGGGAAAAAAATTGTTGATACTCCCCTTCCTCTAATCCAATGGTCACAAAAGGAGATGATTTTCATAAGGGAAAGGTTCCAACATACTCGTGCAAACACCAATGTTGGCTACAAGATAGAGGGATAAAATTGAGGTTTTTCAAAACGGGATCAAAGAAAGAGGATATTAGAGGGCCTACGGATAAAAAGAGAGAATTGAGAATAAAAAATAAAGACGATGCTCCTAGTACTAGTGAGAATCCTCCTAAATTTATCTTCAAAATCAAAAGGAATAAAGACAAGGATAAATAAGAGGCTTCAACTCAGTTGGAAGAACAAGAGGAAGAAATTGTAGCTGAAAAATCACAAGAATCTCCTATCACTTCTCAACCAGAGTCACCTCATGAAAAATATCCATCCTCTTCCAGGTTGTAACTTCTATGGTACAATTTTTATCCTCTTCTCTTGTTGTTACAAGTTTACAGTATTTACCTATTGTTTCCACTATCCCTAGTACTCCTGTCATGTTTGTACGGTCTACTCATTCATCACCCACTAGTGGGTCAATATTTGAAAGTCCTCATGGAAATATTCAAAATGTTTTTGGTCCTCTTTCTTCCTTGCCCAGTCTATTTGGTGTAACCTCACCAATTCTTGACACATTCACCCAAACTAGCTTTGATAAGTTCATGAATATATTTGCACCTCAAGTATCAAATGCGGAGATCCTTGTTGTACTCCTCACTCAAACTCCACCAATTTTGACTACCATTGTTATAGGGCCAACCCCGTCGACATCACAAAATTTAGTAACACAAAATGGAGGTTCTTCCACTCTTCCTTCTTGATTGACATCACAAAAACCAAAAAGGAAGAAACAATTCATCTCTCCAGACGACTTTGATTTTGGCCAACTTGTTTTGGCAAAGATTAAAAATTTTGAAGAAGGCCAAGAGACTTTCTAGGGTACTTATTGACAAGTCAGGTAACAAATATGCAAAAGTAGAACAACCACCATTAGAAAAAATTGTTGAAGAATCCCAAGGTTCAAATTATGTGATTACAAGGATTGAACTTGGTAAGAAAATACATTAAAGTGCCAAGGAGGACTTGCAAGCAACAATTCAAGTTTTTAGCTATAGACTGAGAAAAAGCTAGAATTCTATTTTTCAACTTATTAAACTTAGCCATGAACTCACACATGGATTCATGTGGTTCCATTTTCATTTGAGTGAGTTGGGCCAACAAAGAATTAGCATATTTTGTTGGTTTAAACCTCTCTTCAAATTTGGTTTGAAGTGTATCCCAACTAGGAATACTTCCAGCTGAAAGATGATAAAACCAATCATCATCCACTCAGAGTGTTTCAATAAACAACCTTACAGACACATCTTCATGCTCTACTCCAAGAAATCTGCATGCAATGTAGAATGCATCAATATTCTCATCTAGATGTTGTTTACCATCTCTATAAAACTTGGGAAAGTTATTTCATGAACTACGAGGAAGTTCATGTGATGGTGGTGCCAAATACAATGGGCCAAAAGCATTTCCCCAAGGACCTTGAGCAACCATTCTACCTAGGTTGAATGGAGGAATAACAAACCTTTAAAGTGGTGAGATAGATAATTCCCTATGAGAACTAGAAGCTTCACTTGGTATAGGAGATCTTGCGTTAGCAGGAGGAAAACTCCTTGTACATTGAAGAGGTGATATCGTTCCTGTAGGAAAAAGATCAAAGTTATGTTTTTGCAACAATTCAAATGTAGGATCAATATGTCCTTGAGCCCTTCTACCATGTGTGTAACTTTGTTCTGTCAAAATTTAAATTTGGCAAGAAATGTAGATCAACAATAACATAAATAATTAAAAATAGTAAGAAGCCGGTATACTTCAACCAAAGGCATGAGGCTCTTGGTTGTGTGTTTAGATCCCCAGTGGAGTCGCCAAAAAACTATTGGTTGAATATTTTGTTATCAACTAACTGATGAAAAAATGGTTATATGAGCTACAATATGATGAGATTAAATCTCTCCTCTTAGAAAGGGGATACTCCCTTCTTATTGATAACTATAAACAACTAGTAATTAACTAAGATTGTTTACACTACTACTATCCATGGGGTGTTTTCATATCATCCTATTCTTTTTTTTCAGAATAGATGTTTTCTTTTACAAACTTACAATGATAATACTGTATGTTTCCAACATGTAACAAACCATAAAATACTAGTTGAGAAATAATAACAAATATCCAATTCAATTAAATGAAACAATAACTAGAATGCTACCAACAAGTGGTAATATCAAGAAAACCCACAAAAGCACAAAGTCTTTTGTTGCCTCTTATGTTGATTTAAAAGGAAAAAGTGTGGTATATGTTGCAGCCCAAAGTCTTCAACACATGCGACAATAGGATCAAACAAATGTAGATGATAACTCACAACCCAAACTTCAAGTTATTTCCAAATTACACACATAAACACAAATTCCAAAAGTGATAACACAACTCAAATACTAAAAAATCAAAATTTAGTACCTCTTAGAACACTTGATTCCATGCAACAATTCAATCATATACAAGAGGATGCAATAGGAAAGACATAAGAACAATCCCAATACACCACAAGATTGATCTAAGATAAAGATTGGACACCAAATCCCTTCTTTTTATTGATTGAATTTGATTTAAACTTTGAAAAAAAAATTTCAATGTTGTCTTCAATTTGGCAGTATTTCACTTCATTTAGCTAAAAGATACAATTTACAAAATCGCTCTCTTATTTATAGAGAGAATCCAAGAGCGAAAAAAGGAAATCCACAACTACTTTGACTTATTTAAAAATAAGTCCAATTTGATTTGGGATTGTGTTGATTTTACATGTAATTGCATATGTTGTAAGAATGATGGCATTGTCATTGATGTCAACAGGAAGTCTACTAACTGGTGTTTTCATTGATCTCAACTATGGGATGAAGATGTTGAGGATATTGAGAAAATTGTGGAAATGAGGAAAACAAGTTGTGCATGTGTAGTTGAGACCTTCAGGAAGTGTTGTGAGTACATGGAGATATTCTTTTGTTACAAATTATGAAGGTGAGTTGGGATGATGTCTCTGGTACTTGGTTTCCAAGTGATTTTGAGAAAATTTAATAAACATGGTAAACTATGTTGTGCAAATGTTCATAGTGCACTCTGATATTGTGCTCCACATTCTTTTTATGTTGATGCTATGCATGTGTGGATATTACAGGTGTTGAAGGTTGACATATGTTTCTATATTCAAAATTTGGGGTTTTGGATCATTGTACAATGTGAGATATTTTCACCAATGTGTGAACCAGTTGTTCAGTGATGTTTTTTGTGGTATTGGAGAAATGTATTTTCTCTACATTTCTCCGCTATTTGGTTTCAGGTTGTGCAGATTTGGGAAGATGTTTATAATGATTTTATCTTTTTGTATTCAAGTTTTTACCTGATTTGGTGTTGTACAGTGTAAGTTTCATTTATCAGTATGAAAATAAGGGTTATTAGTTATTCTGAGTTAAAGTATTTGTTGATGTGAGATTGGATGAAGTGTTTTATGAATCTTAAGTAGTTCATGGATTATTCTAGATTGATTTCAAGTGAATTATGGTGTCTAAAACTTTCAACTTGGTTTAAGGAAGTGTGTACTAGATGTCTATGGTGTTTGGCATGAGTGTTGGTTGACCTTTTGTTTAACACTACATGTGAGGCTTGTGGAAGTGTGTTGAGATCTATTTGGGTCCTAATTAAGGATTTATGTAGGTCACCTTTCATTCATTTCCACCACGATAATGTTTAGGTGCCAACCTATTTCGAATTTGAATGTATAACGACTAGTGGTCGACATTGGAGAATGTTTTTGAGGTACAAATTGATATAAATATGTATGGTGTTGATACAAGAGGGAGAACAAAAGAGTATGAAGTGAGATAGATGTGAGATTGATGCAAGTAATGTGTGTAATGAGAATTTGAGCAGAGCAGTGCAAATTTCATGTTAGGGTTCTTGAAGGCAGTGAGCTAAAGGCATTTGAAATCTTTCATGTGAGACTACGAAAGTGTGCAAGCAATTGTGGTGGACTCCTTGTTGTATTGAGAAGTGTTTTCTCTATGTATCATTCTTCTTCTATCTTCTTGGATTCAGTGAGCCTGGTAGTGAGCCTTTTTGGATAGTGTGCCATATTCTAGAAGTGAGCCTCTTTGTACCGCTTTTTCTATTACTTATATTATGAGCTAATCCTAACCGTGGTTTTTCCCTCATTGATTTTTCCACGTAAATCTAGTGTTCTCATGTGTATGGTGTTGTGATTTTAATTTCTATCATCTGTATTTCATATTTAATCAACCAAATAAAATAAGGGTTTAATGAGTGCTTATGGATTGGATTACTATTGAGGGTTTTGAAGGTTTAATTTGCTACAATTAATCCACCCCCTCTCAATTATCTTGTTCATTTCAACAACATATTACAAAAAGACATATAAAATGTCATTTACAAACTATATAATATATAAAGGAAAACTTGAAAAATAAACTATGTTAATAAGAACGTTCTCTTCTTCTTCAACATTCTTCCCTAGAATATCCTCATATCTCTTCAAAGCAGCCTAAAATTCAGTGACTTTTGGCCCTAATGTATAATTGGAGATTACGAGCACTCATGTGATGGAATCATCTATGTTGACACGTGCTTTCATGTGCTCATTCAATATCATTTTCAAATCATCTAGAATCACTTGGAAATCCACTAATTTATCAATAGAAGCTAATGAAAAATCTTCTGATTAAATCTTAGTCCAAATTAGTGAAGTGAATTCTTAGACTACTACATCCATGAGAAGAGTTTTCTAATTGTCATCTAGTATTTGGCATGGAATCTCCCCAATCTTGACGGTGAGATCTAGTCCTCTATCAATACTTATCTCTTGGGCTTCCTATAAATCTTTGATCAATTCATTTATGACATCTCTCCTATGTTTCATTGCTTCCTGATATTTAATGAGCATATTTCTTTTGGGGATCAACCTATTTTCAACCAACACTTCTAGCTTGAAATCTTTCAACTTGGTCCAAGCCTCAAGATCCTTTTCCACTAGTTGTAAATTCTGAGACAACACATCAAGAGTTTGATTCATTTTTGACTTAACATTATCTATATTATTGATCAACTCAATGGAAGACTTCAAAAATTGAGTTCCATGTACAATTATTATGTCTATCCATGAATTAGCAACTTTTCCTTATGCACCAATCCTTTTGGCCTTCTAGATTGTAACATCACCCACACATGTAGTAACAGGTTCCACAAATTTTGAATATTGGTTTATCTTCAATAGGACAGAAGTGAGTTGTTCCACCTTCAACGTTAGTTGATCCTTGATAATCTTATCCTTTTCATAACTCTCGATCAATGAAGCCAATTCTTCTTGCAAGTCCTCCTAGGCACTTTCATGTGTTTTCTTACCAAGTTCAATCCTTGTAATCACATAATCTAAACCTTGGATTTCTTTAGCAGTTTTGTTTGATGGTGGTCGTGCTACTTTTGCATACTTTTTACCTGACTTATCAATAAGTACCCTAGAAAGTGTCTTGGTCTTCTTTTCTATTTTAGTCTTTGCCATAACAAGTTGGCCAAAATCAAAGTCATCTGGAGAGATGACTTGTTTCTTCCTTTTTGGTGTTTTTGATGTCAACCAAGGAGGAAGAGTGGAAGAACCTCCTATTCCTATTACTAAAGAGATGCCAACGGGGTTGGCCCTATGCCAGTGGTAGTCAAAATTGGTGGAGCTTGAGTGAGGATTACAACAGGGATCTCCACATTTGACACTTGAGGTGTAGATGTGTCCATGAAATTATCAAAGTCAGTTTGGGTGAATGTGTCAAGAATTGGTGAGGTTACATCAAATAGACTGGGAAAGGAAGAAACAGGGCCAAAAAATTCTCAATATTTCCATGAGGACTTTCAAATATTGACCCACTAGTGGGTGATCAATGAATAGATTGTACAAACATGATAGGAGTAGTAGGGATAGTAGAAATGACAATTAAAGACTGTACACTTGTAACAATAGGAGAAGAGGAAATAATTTGTACCATAGAAGTTACAAGGGAAGAGGAAGTAGATTTTTCATGAGGTGACTCCTACTGAGAAGTGATAGGAGATTCCTGTGATTCTTCAGCTATAATTTCTTCCTCTTATTCTTTCACTTGAGTTGAAGCCTCCTCTTTACACTTGTCTTTATTCCTTTTTATTTTGAAGATAAATTTAGGAGGATTCTTACTGGTACTAGGAGCATCAAATTCATTCTTTGTTCTTAATTCTCCCTTTTTACCCGTACGCCCTTTAGTATCCTCTTCCTTCGATCCTATTCTAAAAAACTTCAATTTTATCCCTCTATCTTATAGCCAAACATTGATGTTTGCAAGAGTATGTTGGAACATTTCCCTTATATAAATCATGTGCTTTTGTGACTGTAAGCCGACGTATGTAGTCGGTCTTAGCGTAGTCGATCGGTGGCTTTGGTAATAAAACATTAGTTGTAGCGGGAATAAGTAAGTATTGTTAATGGCATGTAATGAAGTCTTGATTAGTTATGGTTATGAAGCGGAACGACGGTTGGTTGTTGTTTACCTCGCGGAGTGTTTCTATCAACGTACTACTTACACAGGAAGTAAACTGAACTAGATGCAATATACAAACAGAATAACATAATAAGGTTGAATCATGAACACTTCTATTCATTCATTGCAAGTATTAACATATATAATATGACTGTCCTAGTATTATCAATTCCACATAACATAACTCCTATCCAACTACATGGTCCCAGTACATATAGCATTCGGCGGTGGTTGAGCAACCAACCGTCATGCCGCTTCATAACCATAACTAATCAGGTTTTCATTACATGCCATTAACCATACTTACTTATTCCCGCTACAACTAATGTTTTATTACCAAAGCCACCGACCAACTACGCTAAGAACGACTACGCTAAGACCGACTACATACTTCGGCTTACATCATCCCCCCTCAAAAAGAAGTCGTCTTCCCAGATGACTAACACAAAAACTGGGAGCCAACTTACAAAACAGATTTAGTGAGAAGAGGGTTGAGAGGACATCCCTGGCGATTGAGGCACTGAAGAAGTGGCTGCCGAAGTGGTGAGTTGTCGCAACCGGTACACCTCCTCAGTACATTGTTACAGGTGGCGAGTTGCCTTCAATTCCTTCTCTCGTGTGGTCTTCACCAAATGCACTGCCTCCTTCAACCTTTTGTTGGCCTTCCCCAGTTCTTCGTCTTTCCTTGCTAACTGTTCAGCCATTTCTTCCTCTTGCACCTTCATTCTTCTTTCCATTTCCAGTATGGTGTTATCTCGATCGGTCACCTTCTTGTTTTCTTCCTCTAATAGGTGTGAGAGCTCCAGCCTTTGTTTCTCGATAGATTCTACCTTGGCATGAATGTTTTGGGAGATCATGATTTCCTGGTCTGCCTTCGTCTCCATTTGGTCTACCTTCATCTCAAACTCCTTGCAGGCTAGAAACAAGGACCTGTATGTTGCCTCCATCTCAAAAAGTTGGGCTACCAGCTTATCGTCCTTCCCACGGAAAGACGACCTCTTAGGATACCAGGCTGCCATCATCGTAGGTGTCTTTCTGCCCACCCATTCACTTGTAAATATCTTGTTGAACTCTTTTTCACTCTCTGAGTTCATGAACTGAATTATCTGTTTAGCCTCCTGGTCCGTTATGGGTGAGTAGTTTCTATTTAGTGTCTTGGCGATGTCTGACACTTCCTTAATAACCAATGTAATAGGCTCGAGGCTGTGGATATACCTCTCAATTGTGTCGATTGGGTCCTCTCTATCGGGCTTGGGAATCACCACCGCAATCCCCTCATATACATCCTCACTAGATTCCCCGTCGGTACTAGCGACTGCGAGTACTGTTGGCTTCTCTGTTATCATAGGCTCCTCATCTGATATGATGTGTATTACCTATGGTCTTGGTTCTCCTATTTCTCTCTTTGGCTATTCTATATCCACCTGCTGAACTGCTGGCATGTGGGCCGCTATCTGTGTGCTCTCAGTTGTTCCCATCGGTTGCTGAGTGCTCCCTGTAGGTACTCCCTCCATTGTCTGCAAGCCAGGTGAGTGTATAGGGGAAATGTCTTCTTCCCGAATGGGGGAGCCCATTTCCATCAACCATCCATCTACCTGGAGTACCTCCCCGGGTGGTGCATTCTCACCCACTGTGTTGTCGAGGGTTGTCTTCTCTGCTTCTACCCGTTCATCTGGCACACCTCTTGTCAATGGTATATCACTAGTCATTCTGTCCTCAGGTGCTATGTCCTCTGCAGGCCTCTCTGGCTCACCCTCAACTGTTCCAACTGCGTCAACTTCCTCCCCTGGCTCCTGTTCGATAGGTGCTATTGCCCGAGGATTTACCTCTATTGAATAAATGCCAACTGGTGTAGTGCTGTCGGCTGAGGAGGAGAGTGCTAACTGATCATATTCATCACTAGCTGTCCGCTTCCTCTTCCTCCTTATCGTCTTTGGTTCCTCTATTGTGTCGCCTGCCTCTAAGGTTGTCCACCTAAATACTGTCGGCCAAGAAGAGTCATAATCCCTAGTTGGTTGTAGTTTCTGTAGTTTGCCTTGCGGTACCTGATTATAGATGGCATCCAGAAACAATGCTATCAGATGCTGGGTCATGTAGAATGCTTTATGTTTGTATTCTAGAAATTCTCTAACCCTTTCTGACAGGTAGAGCGCCCAATTGTAAATCCCTCCTACACTCAACCCGAACATGAAATCCACCATCCAGGTTGCTATGTCTGAGGCTCAACTGGCACCTGTTAGCTTGCACTTGATGAGGTCCATGATGCATTTCCACTCAGAACTTATTAGCATATTTTTTCGCAGTCCCCTCGCCCCTGAACTCCACACCATTTCTTTCTCTTTTTCTGTGATATCAGGCATGCAAATGCGTTTAATAATCATTTCTTTCTACTGAGTTGTCATCTTTGTGGTTGGTTTGGCAACAACCTTGCCAGATGCATGTATGCCAAAGACTCACCTAAAGTCATCTGGTGAGAAAGCCACTGTCACTGAAACTCCTTCGTACTCAATTGTGCTCTGGTGACCATGCTGATTGTAATTGGCCACAATATCCTTCAGATAGGCCTCGAAATCTCTAGAGTTGAAAAATGGGCATTGTATTACCTTGTCAACCTGTGCCATCGCTAGTGCTTGCTTCGTCGAGTGATCAGGTGCTGTCTCCTGCCACCAGGTTTTGCAATCTATGCCTGTGAGGCTCTCCCATGTCAATGAATTTGTTGTCACGTTGTCCGTTTTCCCCTTATCTACTTTATTCCCAGCCACCTTGGGTCTGAGTATTATTTTCTTCCCCTTGGCGCTCATGCTGGCATCCATTGTCTTCTGCTTACGGGACTGAAAATAATTGACAGTGACTACTCCAACTAATTTAATCCTTGATCCGTACCTTGGTATGGCAGTTAATTTGTCTTGTCTTGGCTCGATGGCTAGTACACCCTCCTGTTTGGACCGTACGGACTTGTTCCACTGCACATGTACAAGTGCCTTCTCCTTCCGTACGATTCCTTCCTCACCCTTCTGTATCGAGTTCTTCTCTTGCCGTACGGTTTCCCTATTATAGTGTACAGACTTTGGTTGGATTTGGCATACAGAACTTCGCTGGCCTTGGTGTACGGAATTTGGTTTGCAGCGTACGGGCCTTTGCGTGCAATGTACGAACTTTCCTTTAGTTTGGTGTACGGACTTTACCTGGCAATGAATAGGGTTTTGGTTGCAACGTATGAATTTTTGAGAGCAACGTACGGACTTCTGATAGCAGCATATGGACTTCACTTGGCAATGTACGGATTTTTGAGAGCAACATACGGACTTTACTTGGCAATGTACGAACTTTTGATAGTAGCGTACATACTTTACTTGGCAACGTACGGACCTTTTCTGGCTTGTGGTTTCTCCCTGGCGTACGAATTTCTTTTGACTTATGGCTTCCTCCTCCTAGTATTCATGTATTGTCTTCCCCTGATACTTCTTTGGGCTACGTACAGATTGGTGCTTCCTCTAGCTACGTACAGATTTCTCCTTATGGCTGTGTACCCTCCTGGCAACTCAGATGCCTTTCTTCTAGAGGTGTACGACATTCTCCTTGCTCTGGCACTTCTCTTGGTGACTACTTCTTACTCTGGTTATTCCCTTTCCAACTCAGATACCTTCCCTTACAATGCGTACGACCTCTCCTTTATGGTTTTTTGCGGACACCTCTTGCTTTTTAGGGCATACGGTTTGTTGAGTTTTTTCCACTCGTGTGGTTTTAATGACTTTGGCCACTTTTTTAGTTTTCCATCTTTTCATCTCTCTTTTTAATATTCTTTTATTATTTCCTTTCTCCCCTTCGTTAGATTTTGCTTTTTCTTTATTTTCTTTCTCTTTTAAATTTCTTCCATCCATTCTCTTTTTTTCCAATTTCTTGCTTTTTCTTATCGTTTATTTTTCCTTCATCATTTTTTCTTTTCATGCCTCTTTTTTGGCCTCATTGTCGAACCTTTAACTTGGACGCATAATACCATTTACAGGTATGTGGAGGTTTTTTGTAACATTCTTCTTCGCAACATGTACCTATATATTGTACATCAAACCATTTATCAAGTAAAAAGGCAGGACCAATACCTTTATATCGGCCGTCGACATACCTCCTTCCGTACTGTTGGTACCATGTAACATCTTCACCTTCTACTGTGGGAGGTCCGGCCGGATTTGGTATTATTTTCTAGAGTCCGTCTTTTGTTGCTATCTTCCTTATCCTCGGCACCTTCCTTCTTTCTCTTCTCATTAGCTGTAGTATCTCCTATGTATACCCGTCCACATGTGATAGGAACTGGTCTTCTGTCATAATCATAGTTTTTAGACAAGGAGCCGTTTTTGCAAAGTATTCTTCCCATTGTTCATCGTCCCACTCTTCCTTCTCCTTGTCATTTTCTTCAAGTTGGGGTTCTTTTGCTGATTGTTCTTCCTTTTCCTTTTGTGCCTCTTCATCTATTTCTTTTTCCAGGTACCCCTTTCGTATGCCTTCGTATGGTGCGACAAAACTCCAGTGTCCACCCATTCGTTTCCATAATGCAGGTGTCCCGAACACTGCATTAGTTAGGTGTTTGTTTATTCGTGGTACTACAATTCCTTCCACTCTTTTTTCTACCGATCTCTCTTCCATTATCTGGTTCCTGCTTGCCCAGATTTCTTCTCTTGCATATCCGAGGCCTCCCAAACCCCAGTCTTGCTCTCTTGGTGCCTCTGTCTACATAGGCCAATCTTCTTTGGTGGCGTATCCGAGCATATTGATGGCTATAATATGTTCCTTCTCTTTTCTCTCCTGGTATATCTTTAGCTTAGATCCATTGATTGCACTCGGTAGGGGCGATCCATCCAAATTCTCGAGTTTTATAGACCCATTGTTGCATACTTCTTTGATCTTGAATGGTCCTAACCACCTTACTTTGAACTTCCTTGGTTTAATCTCATTACGGCCATTATACTTCAAAACTAATTGTCCTGGCCGGAAGTCCATTCGTCAGAGGTGTTTGTTGTGCCAATGCTTCCTTCTTCGTTGCATATTTTTCATGACCCATTGTGCCATCACTCTCCACTCATCGAGTTTGTTGAGTTCACACAACCGCTCCTTCAAACTCTCTGTATCTCCTAACTGGTTCTCTATGGCTATTCGTAGACTCGGTACCATGTATTCCATTGGTACTACTGCTTCCTAGCCATACATCAACTGGAAAGGTGTGTGTCCTATTGTTACTTTGTATGTCATACGGTATGCCCATAGGATAGCTGGTAGCCACTCTTCCCAATCCTCTTCCTCTATACCACAAGACTTGTGAATAATTGCCAATAGTACCTTATTCGTAGATTCTACTTGGCCATTGGCTCGTGGGTAGTACAGGCTAGATAGGTTGTGGAATATCCGAAACTCTGTTGTCATCAGTCGGATGATGTGATTCACAAAGTGTCCTCCTCGATCGCTGGTAATTTGGATTGGGATCCCGTACCGTGTCACTATTTGTTCATAGATGAATCTGGCGGTGCTCTGGGCTGTGTTATCTGGCAATGCTTGTGCTTCAGCCCACTTCGTGAGATATTATGTCGCCACAACGATGTATTGGCACCGATGTAGGTGACTCACTTTCAATGGTTCGATAAAGTCCAATCCCCATCGCTCAAACAACTCCTGAGGCTGGGATGGATAGAGTGGCATAAAGTCCCGCTTTAGAGGTTTTCCCACTCTCTGCCAGGTGTCACATCCTATCACTCACTCCCGTGCGTCTGTGTGCATCGTCGGCCACCATAGTCTCGCTAGAAGAATTTTTCTTGCCATGGCATCTGGTCCCATATGCCCGCCAGCCAAACCCTCATGTGCTTCCTTCAGTACCCCTGGTCTTTCCTCTTCTATAACACATCTTCAGAGGATCTGGTTGGACCCCATCTTGTATAGCAAGCCATTAATTAGCTGGAAGGTTTTACTTTTTAGTACGAGCTTTCTCCTCTATGCTGGTGCCATTTCCTTGGGGAATGAGGAGGTGGACAAGTACTCTCTGATCTTTTTGTACCATGACGGAAGTATTGCAATCTGAAACAGGTGTGCATCGGGGAAATCTTCATTCACGCCTCCTTCTGCAGGTTCACCTGACCGTATTCTTGATAACTGGTTGGCGATCACGTGACTCTTCCCTGGCCGTACTATGATAGTGAATGTGAATTCCTGAAGTAATAGCAGCCACCTACTCACTCTGCCTTGGATTATAGGCTTGTTCACGAGATACATCAGAGCTTGATGGTCCACGTAGAAGGTGAATGGCATTGCTAGCAAGTAGTGCCTAAATTTTTGTATAGAGTACACCATCCCTAGTGCTTCTCACTCGGTCGTATTGTAGTTCTTCTCTGCCTTTGAGAGTAGCCGACTAGCAAAGAATACTGGTTGGTCTAGCCCATGTGCTCCAACTTGTGTGAGTGTTGCTCCTATGGAAAAGTTTGAGGCATCCACATGTATGTGGAATTCCTTGTCCCAGTCCGGGAACACCAGGATGGGTGAGCTGATTAACCGATCCTTTAGTTCCTTGAATGCTTTTTCTTGTTCTTTCATCCATAGGAATGGTTGTCCCTTCCTTGTCAATAAGTCAAGCGGGTATGATACTTGTGCAAAATTCTTAATGAACCTCCGGTAGTATTTGACATGGCTGAGGAAGGACTTCACTCCCATGACATTTTTTGGAGCCTCCATATGTACGATGACCCTTATTTTGTCAAGATCGGTCTTTAGCCCGACTTTGCATATAATATGGCCTAGTAATTTCCCTTGCGGTACCATGAACCTACATTTCTTTGGGTTCAATGCTAGACGTGTTGCTCGACATCTTTCCATGCATTCTCCAAGGGCTTTGAGATGTTTTTCCTTATCATTGAAAATAGACCAGTCATCCAGGAATGCTCTGAAGTTGCCCACAGACATCTTGTCAAATATGTGCAAAATTATCCTTTGGAACGTGGCCGGTGCGTTACACAATCCAAATTGCATCCGGTGGTACGCGTATACTCCATCTTCGACCACAAAAGTTGTCTTCAACTTGTCTTCTTCGGTGATACAGATTTGGTTATATCCGAAAAACCCGTCCAAGAACGAGTACATTTCATGCCCAGCGACTTCCTCCAAGATGGTATCGGTGAAGGGGATTGGAAATGGGTCCTTGACTGTCACTACATTCAAACATCGAAAGTTGACACATATCCGGATTTGCTCTGATTCTTTCTTTAAAGAAATGACGATCGGTGACACCCACTCGCTGACATTTACTTTGAAAATGATGCCCGCCTCCAACATCTTCTCGATCTCCTCATGTACCTTTGCGGCATAGTTCTTATTCATTCTATAAGGTCTCTTCTGTACGGGTTGGGCTCTTGGTACGAGTTGAATCCGATGCACGCACAGTTCTGGCGGTACTCCTTTCAAATCCTTGTACGTCCAGGCGAAGGTGTCCTTGTACTCCATGAATATTTTTAACGCCGTGACCTTTAGTACGGGGTCCCAGTCATCACCGATGAGGATCTCCCTAGGCATCTCTTGTTCTCCCAGATTCACCCTTTTGATTATCGGTTCCTCGTACTTGATGGGTTTATCTTGTTCAATCTTATGGGCTGGCGTCTCATCTAACTCTACCATGCCTTCCTTATAATCGCCATACTCTGGCGGGAATGCCTCACTGGCAGAGCTCTTGTCTTCGCCTTCTCCTCCTTCTTTGATCTGCAGCATGTTGCAATCTGGGTGGAAGACTTCATAATCTTCCATCTGCCAGTGAAATAACCCGTTCAGTAAACTGGTTTCATCTTTTGAACAACTTCCAATTTCTAGAACGCCTTCCTCGTTTGGCTCCATGGTTCCCTTTTCTTCATCGCCATCTGATCCCTCGTCAGATTCTGAAGACACTAGGTCCTCACTGACCGCTTGATTTTTCAACAAGATGATATACTTCTTCCAATGGCTCTCGATGGAGAGGGTATTCTTCTTCTAGTTATGGTTTGCCTTGGCAGATCGAAGAAATCCAGGAAGGAGAAGAGAACGACATGTCTAGCCAGACACTTTCGGTCAGGTCCAGAGAGTACAAAGAAAGAATATCAGAATCGAATGAATGCCAAGCCACAAATCCAAATAGGTACAAGATAGAAAAATTGTGTTGGAGCCAAAAAATGGAGAAAGTAAAGACAATGAGAAAGAAGATGGAGGAGAAAGAAAAGAGATGAAGGAGAGAGAAAATAAAAGAGGAAAAAAGATGGAGACAAAATTAAAAGAATTAGACGAACTAAGGGACGGAAGAGGGAGTATATTAAAAAGAAGAAATAAAAGTGCAAAAAAGAAATTAGAGGAAAAAGGAGAAATAAAAGAAAAAAACATTAAAATATTGGCAAGGGTGGAAAGTGCACGACCTAAACTGAGAAAAAGAATTCAATTAAAAGCAAGGACCCTACAAAATTTCCAAGTGAGAAGAGAGGAGCAAAAGGAAAAGGCCGTACGACAAGAAGGGAGGAAACTGGTACGCCAAAAGAAGAAAAGTCCATACAAATTGATAGACAAGAGCCAAAAAGCCATACGCCACATTAATGAGCAAGTCGTATGCCAAAACAAGAAGCCGTATGCCACAATCAAAGATCCATACAAGAGAGAGAAGACAAAGCTCGTACGACACTTGCCAAATCTGTACACCAGAGGAAGAACTTCTACGATAGAAGGAGAAGTCCATACGACAGAGAGGAGACAGAGTCGGTACAACACTTACCAAATCCGTACGCCAAGGAGGAGATAAATCCATACGCCATTCAGGGGAAATTACCGTACGCCAGGCCAAGAAATCCATACGCCATTCACTAGTATGCCAGAAGTCCGTACGACACGTCTCAAAACCCGCACACTGGAGACAGCTAGCCATATGGCTGCATCATGGAGGAGTCGTATGCTATAGGAAGAACATTGTACGACAGGAGAAGAATGTAGTTCACATGTCTGAGAAAGGGACTGTATGGAAGGAGCAGAAATCCTTACTTGTACATGCGATAAAGTCCATACGGGCTAAACAGGAAACGACTGTACCAAGCATCGACCTGAAAAAAGTGAAGTCTCAGAAAAACAATGCAAAACCTATATTTTTCGAGTTCATTAGCATTATACGGAACATGTGGAAAAATCATGAAAATGAGGCACGTGATGTTGTTTCGAGTGGTTTCAGAAGTGTTAATTTGGCCTTGGCGACAGGGGCGTTGCCCCTCGACCCCGCCCTGTACCGCGATAGGGAGTGCACTAGGGGCGTTGCCCCCGAACCCTGCGAGGGGCGCTGCCCCTCGACCCCGTTGGGGCAGACCCCCGTGAGGGGCGCTACCCCTCGACCTCACTGGGGGCGTTGCCCCTAGACCCCCACGAGGGGCGCTGCCCCTCGACCCCATTGGGGGCGCTACCCCCAGACCCCCGCAAGGGGCGCTGCCCCTTGACCCCACTGGGGGCGTTGCCCCCAGACCCCCATCATATTTATTGGAATTGCCAAATTGTAGTACAACCAACCATCATAATACAATTGCAGGAGCAATTGCCTGTCGCACAGATGAGAGTTGCAACCCTCGAGGAGAAGTTGGAAAAGAGAGACAAAGTATTGGGAGTGAGTGACAACCAATTGGCAAGGAAGGATCAACTATTGGTAGAAAAATATACACAGGTGGCTGATGTGCAGCGATTTTTAGCTGAGGGGGAGAGTCAATCACAGGGAAAAGACAAGGAATTGGCTAGCACCAAGCAGGAACTCGAGTTGGTATTTTTGGTTTTCAGTCGCCTGGAAGACGACTACTTTATGGGGGGAATGATGTAGTCGGCTGACAGTGTACTCAATCGGCCATGAGTTGATGTAGTCAGCCGAGAGTGTACTTGGTTAGCTATGAGTCATAAGGAAATAAGACTTTAGTTTATATTAATAATCCATGTACTTATGTTATGTACGGGTCATGTTAGTTAGTTGCCTCAGGAACAATTCCTGATGAAGTAATTAGTTATAATGAAGGGACGTGACGGTTGGTACCTTAACCACGGCCAGCATACTATATGTACTTGAGTCATGTAGTCGGGAAGGGGGATGGTTCTACCATGCTATGCTATGTTCTGTCTAGAGATATTATGATGTAATTGCTGAATACTGAATAAAGAAGTATATCTATGTTTTGTACGACT
The DNA here is from genome assembly GCA_007115665.2 of Sequoiadendron giganteum. Classification (NCBI taxonomy): domain Eukaryota; kingdom Viridiplantae; phylum Streptophyta; class Pinopsida; order Cupressales; family Cupressaceae; genus Sequoiadendron; species Sequoiadendron giganteum. Next base: position 856,620,067 of record CM021101.1, read on the forward strand.
GCCATGTGATTATTATACGTTGTCAATTTTATTTTATATCTTTGTTTACTCCGTACGTCATTGTACTCATAGCGAGTAAACAGTTGCTCAACCACCGCCGAACGCTATATGTACTGGGACCATGTAGCCGGATAGGAGTTATGTTATGTGGAATTGATAATACTAGGACAGTCAGATTGTATATGTTAATACTTGCAATGAATGAATAGAAGTGTTCATGATTCAGCCTTATTATGTTATTTTGTCTGTATATTGCATCTAGTTCAGTTTACTTCCTGTGTAAGTAGTACGTTGATAGAAACACTCCGCGAGGTAAACAGTGACCATTGGATTAGAGGAAGGGAGTATCAACAATTTTGTTTCCCTCATATGTAGGATCTATAATGTCATTTTCATCCACCATATCCTCAAGAATATATACAAGTTCTAGGTTCCTAATTTGTTCCAAGGTGAGTTGAATGAAGTCTAGCTTCCTTAAATATTCATCACATCTACACTTATCCCATCTGTCCTCAATTTTGTGCACATGAGTGTATCTCCTCTTAAAATTATCTTTCATCCCACGATAGTCAAAATTATTCATTCTCTTATATATCTTCATGGTTACCCATTGCATTTCTATTTCCATGACCTTGGATCTCATAGAAGTAGTTATAAAATACCTACCAATGGTTAGAGGTAACTTTAAACCAGCTTTATGTGATTCTACATGCTTGCTATGTACAACCATAATATGCCCAGGTATAATTCCATTAGCACAATCTTATCACTTGGATATCTTAGCAACATGTATGGAAATCCATCAAAATAGACAACCCTGATGTATGTAAAGGTAGGAAACTACAAGAAAATATATCCAAAATTTCTTACTAGTTCCCAAGATTCATCTAAAACCCTTTTCTTTTTTAATTCCTTGTCAAATATGTAGATTAAAGAATAGAAGAAAGAATCATTTACTCTTTTGAAATGTTTGATGCTCTGTTTCAAAGTTAGTTGCTTATAATATGCATATATAAGAACATTTCTTCTATCATCTTCTAAAGACAATCTTGGAAAATGCCTCATAGAGGCGGTAACATATACCATATATGAAGTCATGTAAAACCTCAAAGAAGTTGATACTTTGGATGTTAGAGATTTAAGGAGTTTGTCATTGATATGCTTGTTGGAAACATGAGCATGGGTGTATAGTATGAAGATGCAGTGTTGTTACTAATGTCAACATTATGATTTGGTATGGAGATTGATGTGCAGACCATCTTAGTGAAGCATGAGTGGATATATCGATAATAATCCAATCTATAGTTGAAAGAAGGTTTGATTCGATGCAGACAATTGAAGTGGAAAATTGGCTAAGTATCAAAACAATGTTTTCAATGTACAAGACATCTGGTATTTTGGTCTGCATTGGTCCGCCTTGAAGAATCTTTCTTTGCAGTTCCAAGGAAATTTTGTTGGATGTTAGAGTATTCTAAATCCAAGTTTTCACATTGTTGTACCTTTTGGTGTAGAAGTTATGAATAACAAAATATTGGGTTTGCTAATGACACTGATTGCTAGTATAGGGTATATGTTTTGGTGAGTCTGCACTTCATTGCATAATAATATTTTTCTTTGTGGATTTGTGGAGGTGTTGATAGGTGTCAAGTGCACCTATATTCCAAGTGGTGTGAAGTTTGGAGGTTCGTGTGTTCGTGTGTGGTTGATCAATTGGTGATTTTTTTTTATGTTACGTCACAACCAATGCTGACCTAATATGATATGAGTATTGTGGAGGTTATGTAAATGTTGATCCATTATAAATGTGTTATTATAGGTCCACCCCTACCTATCTTATACATTACAAGTTTGAATTAATGTGTTAGGTGTGTATGGTTGATTGGGAGCCGACAAGCTATGTATTTACATGTTATATCTAATTGGTCAACCTAATTGATGTTATAGGTGTTTGTGAATGTGATCAATATATATGCAAGTTCATTTTAGTGTTACAATGTGTGAACATAAGTATTGTTGATGTGAATTGTGTGAAAGTGATGTGAATGTAGAGTAGAGCAGAGTGTTAGAATAGAGAGATATGAAGTGTGTTGACTCTATATATTGAGCTTCATTGGAATTGTATTCCAACATATTATAGATGCATTTGTAATATTTAGTTCTAGTTGTGTGTCACCCCTCTCTTCTAACTTTTCATCTTCCTATGAGAAGTGAGTCCACTTGTACTGAGCACTTTTGTAATATCTTGTAGCCGGTTATAATATATTATGAGCTAATCCCCATCATAGTTTTTCCCTTTTTGGGGTTTCCACGTAAAAAATTGGTGTTCATGTGTTACGTGGTGTTGATGGTTGCTTTCATGCTTTCATTTCTTACTATAAATTGATTATGCTATGGGGAATGAATGTTTAAATGTTTGAGTGGTTTCAAAGAATATTGATTCAACCCCCCTCTTAGTATTCCTGGTGTTCAACAATTGGTATTAGTGCTTGGTTCCTTAGAAGAAGCTTAACCGCTTGGGGAAGATCTTGGAGGTTGAACACATCACTCTTAGAAGATATCCTAGTTCTCATGAAGAAATTCCTACTGTTGGATTTACAGAAGAAGATTGCATGGTTGATATGAATGGAGAACTGAGAATAACTCTTGAATATTTTGAAAGAACTAAAAGTGAAAACAAAGATCTAAAGGAAAATTTCAAAGAAGAACACGAGTGCATCAAAAATTTGAGAGAAAAAATCAAAAAATTCAAAGAAAGACATAAGGAGGTCAATGAGCAGTTGAAGTAAGAAAATGAAACAATTACCAGTTTGAAAGTGTAAGTTGAAGAAGGAAAAAGAGTTGAAGAATGTCTGAATGCTAAGATGATTTTAATTTTTAAAGAATGTTCAAAACTTGAAGAAGAAGTTGTGACCTTGGGATCATACATTGAAAAAGAAAAGAGTCATGAAGAGAAATTCAAGATGAGTTCTACAAATCTTGATGAAATGATTGCAAAGCATAAAGTATCTAAATATAAAGAAGGATTAGGGTTTGAGAAAGGTGAAATCTCAAAGATAGATCAAACTCTAAATTAGGCTGAAAAGAAGAACAATGGACAAGAGAAGATTGAGGACAAGAAGAGTAATGGAAATCAGGTTCAAAATCAAAGGAAAGACTACAAAAGAGCACCAATCAAACAACTAAATGCACAAAGGTACCCATATTTTAATGGTTTTTGTTATTCTTGTAATAGATTTGGACATAAGGTTGCAAAATGTAGAAGCAACATGAATCCGAATGTTTAATCTTTTCATGGCCAGTGCTTCACATGTTAAATATTTGGTCATGTCTAGTGAATGTAGAAATCAAATGATGAATGGCTATAATAATGGTGTGAGGTTTCAATGTTTTAATGGCTACTATTATGCACACAATGGATTTGGGCATAAAGATAATCAATGCATATCTAGAATGGGTGGAAGTAAGCATGCTCAAAATGATGTCACTTGTCACAATTATAATAGATCGAGACACATTTCCAAATTTTGCAGAAGAAAGAATGTGAAGAACAATTTGGTAAAGAAGAATGATTCGGTAAAAAAGGTTGATCCAATAGAGATGAAGAAAGAGATGGAAAATATTTAGAGAAAGAAGGAAGATTGTGGGACTAAGCTTGAGTCTGTACCAGCATCTAGTGCAAGTGTTTCCTCTAAAATATAAGAAGAAATCTTAGCTTAGGGGGAGCATTATGACTTTATCCTAGAGTGATCTATTTAAGGATCTAGGACTAGTTGCTTACAGAATGCTTAAACGTAAAAGATCAATTATTACAAGTTTTAACTTAAGTGATTACAAATTAAATGCTCAAATGAATAATGAACATAACATAATTAAATAAATGCCAAGATAAACTGAGAAAGAAAAGAGAGAAGAAATAGAGAGACGAAACCAAAGTTGATAACGGAGTTCGTCCCTAAGGACTACGTCTCTGGGTCCCTCTCCAATGGAGGACCGATCCGATTAGCTCCAAATTCAATTACAATGGCTTCAAGACTATCTCCTTCAAGCATTCAGCAGCATGACAGTACTCTGATATGCAGAAATGTCTTCAAGAACTCTCGAGCATTCTCCTGCTATCTCAACCTGGACTTGTCAAAACAAGGTCTATACCCCTCCTTTTATACAAAAAACTTGCCTAATATGGCTTAACCATAAAATTAATTGCATATCCTCCCTGATCAGCTCGTATCAAGTCTATTTTGCTCTCTGCAATCTTTTGGTTATAGGTTGTTTTGGGCGTTTTGTTTGTTTTGGCTTGATTAAGCCATTTTGATATGGCTCGGCCAACAGTACCATAACAAATAGAACATGGCCGGTATATGTCTAAGACTTATCACGCGGCCTACCGGTGATAAAAAGTTTTGTTAGAAGGGTGGTCGGCGGTTCCAATCCCGCCGGCCACGTTTTACCCCCCATATCCAACAAACATAAACAATAAAACAAAACCCACCCACACTATTACTGATAGTCGTTCCGGGCGCAACGGTTAAGCCCTTCGCTCGGTGGCCGAAGATCACGGGTTCAAACCCGTTGCAGATTTTTTTGTTAAAACAAACTTATTCGCCGGTCAAAGTAGCGCGATTGCACGATGCCACGTGTCAAAACACCATTCGCCAGAATTTGCCACGTCTGATGCCACGTCATCCGTACGGATGTCACGTGTCAACATATGATTGGTCCGTACAGATGAGTCACTTGCCACGTGCCTCGGCCGAATTCGTCCATATGGATTCCGTACAGTACGGACGGTATGCTGACGTCATCGTCCGTACAATCAGCTAGAAAGTCAACTCAAAACTTTGACTGCTTGTATCTTGAGCATGCGATGTCGGATTTCGACGAAACGAACACCGTCGGAATCGTCTCGACGAACTCTTCGCGATGATGTTGCTTCCGTCGATTTCCGAGATGATTATTTTTTTCGCCTTCTGGACGCCCCTGAAGCCAGTTTGACTGGAAGTTTGACTGGCCGTAACTTGCACGAACGGAGTCCTTTTCGCCCCGTTCAAGTTGCGTTGGAACCAGGACATCGTTCTCTTTCTGATGAAGCTGATATTTGGAGCATTGGAAACACTTCAATTTTCACTAAAAAATTGTCCTCCTAATGAGAAATCGGTGTTGATGTGCTTCAACATGTGGAATGAGGTGTAGGTTGACACGATAAACCTATTGGTGGAAGAACTGATGGAAAATATTAAGTTGTGGAAGTTTGTGGAGCATTTGAAGTTGACTATGCACATAGTTAGGGTTTTTACCATATTTTCATATTATGTATTCAATGCAAATTAGGTCAGTGCAAACAGGTTTATAAGTGATTTCATACATAATATAAATCATTTGTAAATGATAATTTGAGAAAAAGAGAGTAGTGAAGAGCAATGATAATCATTCCAAGTGATCTTGCACATGAAACCCTAACTAAAAGGCGATCAAAGGTATTTGTAGTTCTATCTTTCCCTAAGCTTTTAGAAGTTTTTTGAATTGTTGAAAATATATACACCACAAGAAGCTAAGGTAGTGGATCATCTCCGACCTAACTTCAAATGGGATCCCAACAAATCCTTGGTTGATGATCCAAATGGTGCATTTTTGCACATCTCATATGGTGTTCTACACATAGAAGACGTAAGGGTATACATTCATGTGAAGTTAGAAGAATATGATCATGGTAAATTGGGTGATGTATGGACTAATGAACTCATCAGAGATAACTTTGAACTAAAAAAGGAATTTGAGATCTTGGTAAATAAGAAGATTGATGTGTGGCACTATTTTCCTAACTTTAGCCATGATGATGGGTGGGTAAGGTTCACCCTGAGCTAAATCCATGATAGATTCATCTGGCTTGATATACCGCATTGTAACAAAGAGGTGATTAGGGACGTTACAAGATTATGCTCAACCAGACCATCTCTAGTGCTTAAGTTAGTGAAGAATGAGGTTGTTATGGAGTTACCTAGTACAAATTATGACAAGAGAGCTTTGACAATCAAGAATATTATAGGCCTAACAGTTAAGTATGCCTCAAACATTATTGGCTACAAAATATATTTCACTAATAGGGAGAACTCTATATCAACAACCACCATTAATTAACATATGAAATGGTTGTGAAGGGTGAAAATTATGATTTATGTGAGTTATTGAGGGCACAAATAATTAAGAACTTGTAGAAGATAAATTATTCAAAATATCCTTTCAAGTTCAACACATTGATCATTTGTTTGTTATTTTACTTCTTGAATGAGATTCCTAAAACAAAGAATATAGTATGGTTGAAGGACAAACCGATAGCACATAAAATTAGAGACCACCTAAGGAGGCTAGGTAATGTGGAGACACATGAATTAACATTATGGGGATTTTTCAAGACCTTTCAAAAGAACATGCAAACAAAATATAGGATTCCCTAAAGCATGGTAGAAAAGTACAAGAATGCATCACATTCTTGGTGAAATCATATAGGTTGTTGAGCCTAGGATTATTTGGATCCTAGAGATGGGATATGAGATTAGAAAGGAATAAATTGCCAACTCAATAGACTTTGTACGGAGCAAACCTAGGGATGCATTTGGGGAGAGGTGTGGAACCTATGAGAATTCTATGGAGGCGCATATGGATCAAAGGAAAAACAAATATAACAAATAGTTGAAAAGATGATTACATAAGTTGTAGAGGCAATGAGACTCACAAAGGAGCAAGTAGAGAAAGCTAAGAGCATTTATGGCCCTCTAGGAGGCTCATCCAATGTTAGGAGATCTAGTAGGACTTATACCACCTCTCCAGTGGCTCCCAAGTCCTCTGGGACTATTCCATCAGCCAGTGGAACGAAGAGAAAGGATCCAAGTACTCTAGTAAAACAAACAAGTGCCCCTATAAAAGGAAACTTTATTGCGGAAAAGAAGTAAAGTATGCCTGTAAATGAAAAGGTAGCCTTGAAAAAGCACCAAGGAGCCACTCAAAAAAGAAGAATAAAGACAAAAGATACAAGAGAGATATACTTGGGAGTGAATGTTGATGATGAAGAAGAAGAAGGACCACAATTGGACCAGAAAAGGAAATCTGAAGCTTTGTAAGGAAATCTGAAGCCTTGTAAGGAAAATCAAGTGCAAAGAAAGTAAGAACTAACATTATGGATACAAATGATGCAGAAGTAGAAAAGGAACAACAAGCCTTTATGATTCACATGAGATAAAAGAAAACAAAATCTGGCAAAGAGAAGAAGTCATTGAAAGATAAGAAAAAGAAAAAGAAGACTTTGGTAAGTAAGAATAGCCCTATGAAGTGAGATGCTTTGTTTAAATGGGATTATGGAGCATGAAATATTAGAAGAGATTACTGCATTGTATAGTACCATGGATGATGTTGAAATGGAATCAATAGAATAATCAATTATCAAGTATATAGTAGCATTTGAGGTCAACATGAAGAACATAGAATATTAGTTGCCTGAAGATTTAAGGAATGTACTATATGCTATAAGACAGGAAGCCATCGATGAAGAAGCAAAGTTAAGATATTTTGCTTTGAAGAAAATTAGTGCACCCCTTTCAGATGAAAATAAAGCCATATAGGCTCAGGTGTATAATAAGGAGTTCCTAACAAAGCAAAGGGTAACTACCCTTGTGAGTAGAGATCAAAATGATCTTGAGAAGCTCCAAAACAAAACTATAGAGAAGGTTACAAATATGGCACAAAGGGTAGGTCTAACTCTAGACAGCGAAGAGAAAGAACATGATGATATGCTACCTTCAAAAGTTAATGTAACAAATGATGCACAACAAGAAGATGCTCAACATGAGCATGGAAAAAAAGAAGAGAATGTGAAGGATGACACTCTTCTAGATGTGGAAGAAAATTTTACTAGTGGAGAGAACACTACAAAAGAAGATATTATTGGTGATGCTCCTCTAATAGGAGAAAATACCGCTGCAAAAGAAAATGTCACTGAAACATAGAAAAAGGATGCATCTACAAGCTACAACACCCATCCTCTAGAACTTGAGAAGAATGTAGAGGTTGTACAAGACAATCCAGAGATGAATATTCCTCCAGAGAAATTTGATAAATCTATTGATGATGAGTAGAGGAATATAAATGCATTTAGTACTGAAGAGAAGAAGGATGAGGAAGAGAATATCAATGATGAGAAGAATGATGAAAAAGTAGAAATCAACATTGGTGACAAGGAAAAGGATTTGGAAATGAAGGATGTAGAAAATAAATTGAAGATGGTTGGAGAATATTTTGGTACCTCTAGAGATTCATTGAAAAATTTGTTAAGTATGTAGCTCCAGTTCCAACTAGTTGTGTTTGCCTAGCTACTACAACTTCCAATACAAGGGCAGGTAGATATGGAAAATCTATCTCTATTGCACAAGCTTTAGTTAAGTGATGTGTTCCATGCCTCTTCTTAGAAGGAAATTCTACAAACTCATCAAAAGAGTGCAGATATTATTGATGAAGCAATGGAGGTACTACAAGAAAGCATACCTGATGTGAGCATAGATAATCCTTTATTCGATATGGAAAATTTGAATTTTTTTCTTAATTATTTTAAAGAGTATTCTAGTGGTTTGATGGAAAAAATAAAGGAGATAGATAAAAATGTGAATGATAAGAAATTAATGGATATAATAGAGAAGTGTGCCACTACACACAATAAATTTTAGAATAATATCAAAGATATATATAGGATTGTGTTGTGGGAGCCAAGATGTTATTCCAATTTTGTATAAAGTGGCCTAGGTCCACCAAAAGAATCAAGGATGAAATGGACTCAATTGAGTTCCAAATTGATAAGGCATCCGATGTCTATGATCCAACAGTTGATTTAGATAGAAGCACAAGGTTAAAAATTAAGAGCCTACATGAAAAATTATTCCAACTGTAAGAGCAAAGAGAAGATTATTGCATAGTTTGGACATCTTAGGGAACTGGTAAATGCAAAATATACACCTATCTCCAATGCCCCGATGAGTGCATACAATGTAATGAGGCTAAATCTGGTACCCAAGACTCCAGATGATGGTGAAGAACTTCTTATGGAGTTTGAGACTCATAGTTACATGCTTGGCCTAGCCAAGGAAGGTTGGGAAGAAGGAAAGAAAGACTGGCAAGCACACCTTGAGAATTTGTAGGTGTCAAACATGTTGGTGTTTTTTCCAGCTACACCTAGGAATACTCTAAAGGGATGCCAATCCTTATGTTCAAGAAAGTCATAGACTAGTGGCCAACACAACGAGTAAAGATTCTTGAGATCCTTACTCCCACACTTCAGGCTCTATGGGACCTAGTAGGGTATTTCCCCATTTGTGTTCATTCTGATTTATTTAAATGATGAACACTTCTGCACAAATAGGTTCCTATAATTGGCAAATGAACAAAATCTACAAAGATTTGGTTGGTCTTTAAGTAAAGAATTATTCATTTACTAGGAACAAGGATGTGTATGAGACTTTCATCTCAGAATTAACTGATTTTGATAACTATTGTTCTTATTCTGAACTTATAGCTAGGCATATCACTAGCTCATTAATTGCACAAACTCTTGACAAACAGGCTAGTGCCTCATCAATTGGGTAAATGGAGTCAAATATGAAATACTCAGTAATACACAAATCATTTAATTCTGAAATAGATGGACTATCCTTGTAATGCCTTGCATTACAAAAACTCACAGTATCTAAAGCATTACTTCTTACCAAATCCCATGCAAATCCTTACAGACTTATAACTCTCTTCAAGTATTTAATTAACTCTTTGAGTTAAGACATAGAACATAGCCATACATTCAACTAAACCATTGAAGACAAATGAAAAGATGCTTGATATTTTCATTCATAATATGCAATAACTATACACAGGAGAGTACATACTTTAATTTTTTTAGATTTGTTTCGATATCAATAATTTATATAGAACTATTTAAGAACATTCCATATATGACCTATACATAAGACAATTTACTAGCAACTTCATCAAACGTTCTGCAATTACATCTATTTTTTTGCATTTGAGTTCACCCAGACCCTTTTAAGCTCAAAAATTTCCCTTTTATAATGAGCCTTGAAATCCCTTTTATAGACCAAGGGAGCAACAAGCATTAGGCTCATTATAGTTACACTTCAAAAATATTTCATTTCAGCACAAATTTCAATTGTATTTCAAAAATTCCTAGATGGTTAGATGTAATCATTCACCAAGCAGGGGAATCAAAAATTTTATACTAACCACCAAAACCAGTCGATGTCACTACAACCATTGCAATATGTCGTTGAGTCTTTGTTATCCATGTCCACCAGTGCAGACCCCAAAATTATCATCATCATAACAAAATTTGAAACCCAGACACCACTTCTATCACCCAGAACCAAAACCAGCACTAGGACCATGATACACGTGCCCACTTTGTGTCTTTGCCATAGCAGGAGGCGAAACAACCGCTCCCTCTTCCTCATCATTATTCTTATTAATGACATAACCAATATGTACACACGATGCTTTCGTAGAAATTGGGGAAACTACAAGCACCTCCTCATTCACACCATCCAATTCAGTTAAGGCCATAAGATATCAGCCATAACCAGAGTTAGTTTCTGTATCACTATTAAGAGAGCTTTCTGAAACATTGATAGGAAAATTTAGCCTTCCCAGAGTGCCCCGACCATACCTTATCTTCGCTCTTGATCCTTGCTTGAACTCTGTAGTCTTCTTTTCTTTGACATCCACCATTTCCTCTATAATCGCAGCCTGGCCTCTCAGCCAAGAGTTGCCTCTGGCAACAACTGATACGGGCTCCTTATATTCTCCCTTTAGGATGTAAATGCCTTTAAGATTACTCTGCTTATGTATTGGAACATTGTCATGCGACCTCTACACATTAAACCTTGCAGACCTTCACACAGATGGCGGGGGAGCAGTCGACCTACTCAACTTGCATCGATATATGAAACTTACACAAGAGTAATCACTACTCATTGCACAAGCACAAAAAAATCAGACTCCTGATTGCAATGGTGAAAATGATGAGCCTCCATCTGCATTTATTGAGAAAATTGATGATGTGATCATTAATGCTCAAAGAGAAACACGAGCGAGCGAGTTATTATTCTCTAGCGTCTTTTTCACCACTGATAATTTCTCAGGTACATGGAAATCCATCTATCATTCTTCATAATTGCAAGGAAATAGTTCTTCACATAGATGAAGATCAAATTGATATCCTTTGATGAGCATACACCATTAATGCTCACTCTTCATAGAGCCAAAACATCTATCACATGCCTGATTCTGCTTTTTGAATGTGAGTCATTGATTCATTGATGAGGTGGTCCTTTGAATGACTCAGATTGAGTCAATTATGTTTGAAAACTCCTCATTGTCACACATTGAGTCTATTGGCCAATGGTGTCCATCCAAGCTAGAAGACACGTCCACCACCTGTCGGTCCCACCCAATACCTTCATGCCGACAACAAAGTCCATGTGTCACCATCATGTGGATCGCGCAACACATTAGGTAACAATATTTAAGACCCTGTGCAACATGCATGCTATGGGCCAGATTGAGATTGGGAGGTATGTCAGATCCATCTATCCATTACCTTAGGAGATCAAGCCCGATAGTGGGGATTGGGTCCCACATATGACGAAAGATACGTGGCACAATCGCGCACACCGCGTGACCCTTCAGAAATGCATATTTTAATTGATGCGCGATGTGCGTGCATAGTTGGGGAATTTAGTCCTTTCATCCGATGGCCCATATTTTTTGCACGTGCAAACAAAGTTAGCCATAAAGAGGGCCATGAATAGGTTGATAAACTACAACCCTTTAGGAAAAATTTAAAGACTTAGGACTTCAATCTTTAAAATGGTGAAATATTTTGGGCCAACATTGGAAGGATTAAAATAATGAAAGACACCCAATGACCAGTGGGCTTAGGTGAAGGGGCCGGTATAAACAATGGGCTAGATGAACCAATTTGTAACTAAGATAACTTGCAATTTAGTACAGGGGGTCAACGCAAAAATCTAAAGTAAGGGTTTAAGACCTTGAGAAATTTGGAGCAAGGGTAGTAGAACTTAAAACCCTAAATAGAACCACCAAGCACAGGAACGAAAGATCATCAAAATGCATGGAACCAGCTAAAAACAATCCACATTTTAAAAGCTCTACCAAAACACTTCTTTTGGTTGATGATGTATTATTTCTTTCTTTTATGCATTTCAAATTTCATTTTTAGACTTCACTATATATGCAGAGGGTAGAGATAGGGGGAGTTGGTCATAATTTTTTTACTCTCATTCCTACATGTATATATCAACCAAGGTGAGTAAATATGTAGTCTGGTAAAGAGTTGGAAAGGGGGGGGAAGCAAAGAACAACAATATGCCTATATGTTTTGTGCCCTTTTCCCTTGATGTCAAAGGAGAAGAGTAGTTTTGGAGAAGATTTGACGCATGCTTCCATTAATGATAAAGGGAGAGATTGTTGGAGATTTAAGGAGTTTGTCATTGACATTCTTGTTGGCAACCTGAGCATGGGTATAAATTATGTAGATGCAGTGTTGTCATTGATGTTAACATTGTGATTCAGTATGGATATTGATGTGTAGACCATATTGGTGAAGCATGAGTGGATATATATATGATAATCCAATGTATAGTTGTAAGAAGGTTTGATCTAGTGCAAATAGTTGAAGTGGAAAATTGGCTAAGTATCATAACAATGTTTTTAGTGCACATGATATTCGGTATTTTGGTCTGCATTGGTCCACCTTGAAGAATCTTGATTTGTGGTTCTAAGGAATTTTATTTGGATGTTAGAGGAGTCTAAATCCAATTTTTCACATTGTTTTAACTTCTAGTGTAGAAGTTATGAATAATAAAATATCGGTTATGCTAGTGACAATGATTACCAGTATAGGGTGTATGTTTTTGTGAGTCCCCACTTCACTGCAATTTTTTTTTTTTCCTTACAGATTTGTGGAGGTGTTGATAGGTGTCAAGTGCACCTATTTTCCAAGTGGCATGAATTTTGGAGGTCTGTGTGTCCATTTGTGGTTGATCAGCTGGTGAATTTTGATGTTAGGTCACTACCGGTGCCGACCTAATATGATATGAGTATTGCAGAGGTTATGTAAGTGTTGATCCCTTATTAAGGTGTTATTATAGGTCTACCCTTACCTATCTAATGTGTTACAAGTCTAAATTAAGGCATGTGGTGTGTATGGTTGATTAGGAGCTGAAAAGTTATGTCTTTACTTGTTATATCTAATTAGGCCAACCTAATTGATGTTATAGGTGTTTGTGAATGTGATGGATATATATGTAGGTTCATTTCAATATTGTAGTGTGTGAACATAAGTATTGTTGATGTGAATTGTGTGAAAGTGATGCAAATTCAAAGCAGAGTAGAGTGTGTTAGAACAAAGATATATGAAGTGTGTTGAATCTATATATTGAGCTTCAGTGGAACTGTATTCCAACATGTTGTAGATGCATTTGTAACAGTTCATTTTAGCTATGTTCCAACCCTCTCTTCTATATTTTCTTCTTTCTATGGGTAGTGAGTCCATTAAGATAGTGAGTCCACATGCAATGAGCACTTTTGTAATATCCTATAACCGGTTATAATTTATTGTGAGCTAATCCTCACTATGGTTTTTCCCTTTTTGTAATTTCCACATAAAAATCTAGTGTTCATGTGTCATGTAGTGTTGATGGTTTCTTTCATGCTTTCCTTTCTTATTGCAAATTAATTATGCTATGAGGAATGAATGTTTAAATGTTTAAGTGGTTTCAGAGAATACCGATTCACCCTCCTCTCAATATTTTGGGTGTTCAACATTGTAAAGTTGTTCATAAATCACATCACTAATCTACTTTCCCCAAAATATTTTTTGTTGACCTTTACATATGACATATATATTGGTACATCCATTCATGAAAAGTGTTGGATGTTTGAAGTCCTTTAACTCTACTAAGAAGAGTTGTCAAATCATTCACTTCCTAGATGAACTCACTTCAATGGATGTTCTTTGGTGATTTTGTAATAGTAGGCTTGGCAATCTTAAGCCATCGAGTGTTGATAGTTTTCTTGCACTTATCAAAATTATTATCATAATGATTCTGTGTTGCCTCAATTGTTATTGTTAGCCTCCTACAATGATTTAAACAACTAATCCCTTGCACCTGTGATTCAAAGATTGGATATCTATGTTGGAAAAACAAGAATAGATAACTGAGAGGGGGGATGAATTAGTTGTAACTGAATTTAAACTTATTTAACCTTATTAACCCTTTAATCTCAGATCTGATAAATAATAGTGAAAGCATGAATCAACAACACATCAGAAGCACACATAACACCAAGATTTTTGTGTGGAAACCCTGTTAGGGGAAAACCACGATGGAGGTTAATCCACAATTTATACCCTATTAAAAATATAAAGAAAATGAATAAGGAATGCATGTGCATTCAGTCACACTACTTAGAACCCACTACTCAAAGAAGACACACTATCTTACATAAAAATTTCAGATTAAATCTATGTGAAGAGGTTGAACTGAGAAATTATCTTTTTCAAAAGCCTGATGACAGTTTTGGTTAGGCACAAAAACACTTCTTCACACTTCGCTCAAAATTCTTCACACTCTGCTCTACAATCAAATGATATGATCTTTATTCGCACATTTCACATACACACTTCTCATACATATATCTCGCATACTTCAAAATGAGGAAACAATTTCTCTTATATATCCGCTTCATGGAATTACATCAACAACTTTGTTAGTCAAAAATAAGGGAATAAATGAATTACAAACTGTCGGCCCAATTCATGAAAAAATCTCAATGTGTACCAACCAAATTCGGTCATAACATAATGAAGACCTAAAACAATATCCTCGAACATTCCAAACATTAAAAGATTAATCCACGAGGATCCGCAACATGCTACAACCATCATGTCGGCCAAGAACATGAAAAACCAAACACACAAAGGAAAAATCTCCGATCACGATCACACTGATCAACACGGACATGCAACAAGGATAGAGCATAATCTAGAAACATCAACGAACATTGAAGGAGCATATGCAACAACTAGAATTACCAGAATCACATTCTCTTCTTCCAGAAACATCAGCTACAATAACAGAATAACTACAGGAACACAAAAATGCACAACTTGGTCCAATCTTGATGCACACCTCTGAAACTTCTAGAGTATAAACTAGATAGGCTCAACAACAAACCCTTTAAAGCACAAATTATGAATACCAATATACTAAATTTTACACCACACTGAACTTCACAGCTTCACAAGCAGCTTCCAAAATATTTAATATAATTTTCTCAATATCCTCGACATATACAACCTTCAAGACATCAATTCTAATAGTGTTGACATCGATGAAAACCACATATCAGCAACATAACCACAACATCCAATAATCTCCCCCTTTGGCATTGATGGCAACACATGATGTGAAAAATACCATCAACACAACTAACTCTTTACACATTTCTCTTCTCATACTGTTCTTCTCCCCCTTACATTACTCTTCTCCCCTTTAGTTCTTACAAGGTTTTTCTCATTATTCTTCTCCCCCTTAGACATCAATGGAAAAGGTACACATGCTCTGAACCACATATCTGAATCATCTGACTACTCCCCCTGAGTAGCAACCGCCACAACATCAATCCAGATCAAGATATGACTGTGAATGCATGGACTGATGCAAAGAATTGCATCTTAGTTCAGATTGGGAGGGGAAATCACCCCTAACTTCCCTTTGAGATACTCAAAAGTATCCTTAGGCACTATCTTAGTAAAGATATCTGCAATTTGTTCCTTAGTAGGCACATACTCTAGTCTGACTTCTTTATCACTCACTTTGTCTCTCAAAAAGTGATATTTGATAGATATATGTTTTGTCTTTAAATGTAGCACCAGATTATTTTTAATGTTTATGGCACTTGAGTTGTCACAAAATATAGCAATGGGCTCATCATACTCAATTTTGATATCTCTTGGCATCTGCTTCATCCATATTACTTGAGTACAATTTTTTGCAACAACAATATATTTTGCCTCAACAGTAGATAAGGAAATGAAATTCTTCTTTTTACTTAACCAAGACACCAACTTCTTCCCCAAGAAGAAGGCACCACCACTAGTACTTTTTTTGTCATCCTCATCTCCTGCCCAATCTGCATCAGTAAAGGCGCTCAAGGTAAGATCATCATCTTTAGGATACTAAAGACCAAAGTCAACTGTCCCTTTCAGGTATCTAAAAATTATTTTCATAGCAGTCACATGAGATTGCTTCGGATCAGCTTGATATCTAGCAACCATACATACAACATTCATGATGTCTGGTCTGGTCTGAGTCAAATAAATTAATCCATCGATCATTGACCTGTATCTTGTTTGATTTTCCTTAGGAGAATCAACATTTTGTGTTAACTTGCATCCAGTTATCATGGGTGTACCAACTGGTTTTGAGTCATCCATGCCAAAAAAATTTAGTAACTCTCTTACATATTTGGACTGAGATATAAATATTCCATTGTCTAACTGAGTAATTTGCAATCCTAAAAAGAATTTTAGCTCTCCAATCATTGACATCTCAAACTCACTTTTCATTTCATCAGCAAACTTCATACATAAGTCATCATCACCTTCAAAAATGATGTCATCAACAAAGACTTCAATAATCAACTCTTTATCTTGATCCATCTTAAAATATAGATTAATGTCAGTAGTACCTTTATTGAATCCAAGCTTCAACAAGTATTTATCCAGTCTAGCATACCAGGCTCTAGGGGCTTGCTTGAGTCCATACAGTGCTTTCTTCAATTGACAAACCATATCTCCTTTATCAGTCAATTGAAATCCATCTGGTTGCTCAACATATACTTATTCTTCTAGCTCACCATTTAGAAATGTTGACTTTACATCCATTTGATAGACTTTGTAGTTTTTAAAAGCAGCATAAGCAAGAAATAATCTTACAGCTTCAATTCTAGCAACAGGGGCAAAGGTTTCTTCAAAATCAATACCTTCCATTTATGAGTACCCTTTACATACCAGTCTTGCTTCATTCTTGATCACCTCACCTTGTTCATTCAGCTTATTCTGAAAAACCCATTTGGTTCCAATCACATTTTTATCTTGAGGTCTACGAACAAGAATCCATGTATCATTTTTCTCTATCTACATCAATTCTTCCTTCATTGCTTCCATCCAATATTCATCTTTACATGCTTCATTGACATTGTTGGGCTCAGTCTTGGAAATCAGACAATACTCTTCTACAATTCTTCTTCTAGTCTGCACACCTTTATCTTATCTCCTATAATCCAATCTTTAGAATGATTTAACTTTACATACCTTAGAACTTTTGGATTCTCTCGAACTTCTGGTTCTTATGTTCTTTCTTTTGCACTTCCACTAGCTTCTCCTTCTTGATTATGTGTTTGAGCATTCTTTCCATTATTAGTACTATCATGTTGGTCATCTGAATTATATCCATAGTATTTGGATGATCTAGCAGTGTCTTCATCAACTTTGACATTTGCACTTTCAACCATTTTCTTCAATTTTCTATTATAGCACTAGTAGGCCTTGCTCTTAGTAGAGTAATCCAGAAAGATTCCTTCATCACTCCTAGCATCAAACTTGCCTATATCTTCATCTCTCTTGATACATCTACTTCCAAATATTTTAAAATATTTAACAGTAGGCTTATAACCAAACCACAACTCAAAAGGAGTCTTACCAAAATTACCATTGGCATTTACCTAGTTGATAGTATATACATTAGTGCTTATAGCTTCTCTCCAATAGATATGAGGAACATTTCCTTCCAACATCATAAAAATAGCAGCATCTAGAATTGTTCTATTTTTTCTCTCAGCAACTTTGTTATGTTGAGGAGTCTGGGAAGTAGATAACTATCTTTTGATTCCATGCTCTTTACAGAAAGAATTGAACTCTTGGGAAGTGAACTCCCCACCTCTGTCTGATCTTAAGCATTTAATCTTTAAACCTGTCTCATTCTCGACCATAGCTTTGAAAATTTTGAACTTTTCTAATGTTTCATATTTTTCTCTCAAGAAAGCAACCCATATCATCCTAGAGTAATCATCAACAAGTAGCATAAAGTACCTTTCTCCTTGTAGACTTATGATTCTAGAGGGACGAAATAGATAAGTATGCACCAGCTCCAGTACTCCATTAGAATGATGTTGTTTGCTTTGAAAATAAATTCTAGTCTACTTTCCCATATGACACTCCTTGCATATGGTGTTAATAGGCTTCACTAGCTTAGGAATATCTCTAACTGCTTGAGTGGAGCTTACTTTGAAAATGTTATCAAAAATCACATGACACAACCTCCTATGCCATAACCAACTTACATCAACTTGAGCAATTAAACAACTTTCACTAACAACACTCAAGTAAAAAATGTTACCTCTTGTCTTTGTACCTGAAGTAATTACATTTCCAGAACTTCCCAGTATCTTGCATTTTCTATCTTTGAACTGAAGATTGTATCCCTTGTCTACAATCTATCCAACACTCAACAAATTATGCTTCAATCCTTCAACATAAAGGACATCATCAGTATTATATTTACCACCAAGAGAAATAGTGCCTCTACCACAAATCACACCAGCATTGTTTTCTCCAAATCTTACAACACCATTGTCATATTTCTCCAAGCTTAGAAACTTGCTTTTGTCACCAATCATATGATGTGAGCATCCACTGTCAATCACCCACTCATCCTTTTCTTCAATTCTGGCTGCAAGATCTTTCTCAACATTCTTATCATTAGCAGATTTAGTGGACACCAGACCATTTTCCTTGATAGCAATGAATACCCATCCATCTTCATTTCCATTTTCTTTGTCAGATTCTTCATCAATAACACCTTCTTCAGCATAATAACATTTCTTTTGAAATCTAGGCTTATCAGGTTTGAACCTAGGAACTCTTTCAAGACACCTTGATGCAAAATGACCTATCTTATTGCAAGATAAACATTTAATAAGAAAATTTCCTTTATACTTACCTTGTCCTCTCGCTTCTCTTTTCACAATCAATGCTTCTAGCTCTTCTAACTCTCTTTCTTCATCTTCAATCTGTTTCATCTCATCTTCATACTTGAATGTCTTTCTAGAAATTTCTCCTGGATCATTTCTCTGTTGGTTTCTTTTGGATACAGTAGCCTTAAATGCAGATTTTGTCTTAGGAGTAGAATCACCAAATTCACTTATTTCAAAGGCACCAAGCTTACCAATCAACATATCTCTTGTCATACTTGTTACTATCCTAAGTTCTTCAATAACATGAGCTTTCATTTTGTAAGAAGTAGGAAATTATCTGAGCACTTTAGCTACAATCTCTTCTTCATCCAAGATTCCACCAACACATTTAATACCCATCACTAGTTCATTTACTTTTTGCATGAAAGAAATAATGTTTTCATCTTCGCTCATTTTCAAGTTTTCCCACTTGCCTTTCAGACTTTGCAGCTTAACAACTTTCACTTGTGCATCTCCTTCATACAATGTTTCCAATTTCTTCCAGATCTCATATGCTATTTTCAAACCCATTACATTTTTCGTCTTTGAATCAGTCAAATTAGTCAATAATGATTCTATAGCCCTAATATTTGTTTCAGCTTCTTTGATCTCATCAGGAGTAGAGGGACCATTCTGAGGAATAACATATCTATTCTTTGTAATCTTCCAAATAGGATCATCAATTCACTTCAAATGACACTCCATTCTAGCCTTCCACGGAGAGTAGTTTGTTCCATCGAATCTAGGACTATCCTTCTTGTATGATGCCATCTTAGATCACCTCAAGCTATTAAAATTCTTCAGAGGAACCCGCTTTGATACCAATTGTTGGCAAAACAAGAATAGACAATTGAGAGGGAGGGTGAATCTGTTGTCACATAATTTAAAATTATTTAACCTTATTAACCTTTAATCTCATATCTGATAAATAATAGTGAAAGCATGAATCAACAACACATTAGAAGCACACATAACACCAAGATTTTTGCGTGGAAACCCTGTTAGGGGAAAAACCACAGTGGAGGTTAATCCATAATTTATACCCTGTTAAAAGTATAAATAAATGAATAAGGAATGCACATGCATTCAGTCACACTGCCTAGAGCTCACTGCTCAAAAAAGACATAGCGTCTTACATAAAAATTTCACATTAAATCCATCTAAAGAGGTTGAACGAAGAAATTAGATTTTTCAAAAGCTTGATGATAGTTTCAATTAGGCACATAAACACTTCTTCACACTTCACTCAAACTTCTTCACACTCTGCTCTACAATCGAATGATCTGATCTTTATTCACACATTTCACATACACACTTCTCATATCTCACACACTTCAAAATGATGAAACAATTGCTCTTATTTATCGGCTTCATGGAATTACATCAACAACTTTATCGGCCAAAAATAAGGGAATAAATGAATTACAAATTGTCGGCCCAATTTATGAACAAATCTCAATGCGTAGCAACCGAAGTCGGTCATAACATACTGAAGACCTAAAGCAACATCTTCAAACATTCCAAAAATTAAAAGATTAATCCACGAGGATCTGCAACACACTACAACCATCATGTTGACCAAGAACATGAAAACCCGAACACACAAAGGAAAAATCTCTAATCACGATCACACCGATCAATGTGGACATGCAACAAGGATAGAGCACAATCTAGAAACATCAACACACATCACAGGAGCATACACAACAACTAGAATTACCAGAATCACATTCTCTTGTTCCAGAAACATCAACTATAGTAACATAATAACTGCAGGAACACATAAACACACAACTTGCTCGAATCTTGATGTGCACCTCTAAAAATTCTAGTGTATAAACTAGATAGGCTCATAAAAAAACCCTTTAAAGCACAAATTTTAATACCAATATACTAAATTTTACACCACACTGAACTTCACAGCTTCACAAGCAGCTTCCAACATATTTAATATAATTTTCTCAATATCCTCAACATATACAGCCTTCAAGACATCAATGCTAATAGTGTTGACATCAATCACAACCACATATCAGAAACACAACCACAACATCTGACAATCTAACCTGAATAACCATTTCAATCTTCATGAAGGTGCATTTAAATTGTCAACCCAGGGACGTAAACTTGAAATGGGTCAGCATTGTATGTGCACTAGGAATCCAAAGTGGTCATGTCTATCCTACAACTAAGAAAAACACAATGTTGAAAGTAAATTGCTTGGAAGAAAATAACATAAATGTTGAACATCACCCAACAAATAGATTAAACTGAAATGCATGAAAAAAATGAAGATCTGAGTGAACAAACAAGAAACTACTATGTTTGCTTTGGCTGTAGGAACAATCACAAAATGGAATTCTAGTGGCTGCAGGAATAGTCAATACCAGATTCTTAACTAATTACTGAACATAAAATAATAATTGAACTAAACTAGGGTACGAGATGGAATACTCACCAAGTGGGCCCCCTTGGATAAGTATTCCCTAAAACTAAGATAGACTCAAATGCATGAACTTATAACTTCATTTTATCCAAAAGAAAAACATATGTACAATCATCATAGCTGTATTGTCGAAAAACTCAAAAGTGTGATTACATCAATTAAGTAGTCTTCTAACCGAGAGCCAGAAAGAACATCAGAGGCCTTATTTATTCAACCACCTAGCAAGGTGGTCAACTCCAGCAAACGTGAAGGATGCCACATTAGGGAAAGCATGGAAAAGAGTAGGGGCGGTTACGCATGCACAAAACCTGTCAAGCACGATTTCCTTAACTTGAATATGGCATAACAGTAACGCCAACACATGCTCAACAATATTTAATTCCATAACAAGGTGGTTACAATATGATGCATAAGGAATCTCCAGCTACAAAGAGTCTTCAATGACCACCTTGTTGACTGATATAGCACACATCCAACTGGTGGGATCTTCCTAAATTATAGGTCTCAAATCATTTACATGACAACATTAGCACGCACAACAACTACATATCCATAATCATCTTAAAGTGACATTCATTAATCACATGGAAAGTTAACACAAACAATCCATATAGCATATCAATATCATTTAAAAGCTTACGAAAATAAATTCATGTTCAAGGTATAAGGTTTCAAGCAAATATTATGAAAGATCAACTCTCAAGCATCAAAGTATTATATAACTACAAGAAATGGACAACAATCCTATCAATAATTAAGCCATAAACTAGACTCATCTTTTCCCCCCCAACCTAATGTCTTGTTGGTCCTCCAATAGAGGAAGAATTGAGCTTTTGTTTGGTCAATGCCCTGAAGTTGGCAATTGCAAGTTGTCCCACATTTGTTTTTGTTGTATCTGAGTTAGAATCCCAATAGAATCCTTGTTGTCTTTCTAGGATACTCCATCTCTGCCTTTCATCAATAATTTCATACCAGTAAAACCTGTAGTTTGGCACTGGCCATAATAGAGTAGGAGGCTAAAAAATTAGTGGAAGCCAAAATTGCCCTTTTGTTCTTCTGAGCTGAATATACTTATCAATTCTTTTGAGTGTTGCAACATAATTGTGCATGGAATGAGGCTCTACTTGCTTCAAATCATCAAATAGGGTATTCCATCTCTGTGAAAGGTATCCCATCATAGAGTCTCTCGTGGTTCTTGCCATCTGTTCATACTCTTTGTATGATGCCTCTCTCCTAGGCAAGATCCTACAGCTATAGCTTGACCAATATAACATTCTATGCCAATCCTTAAAAATATCTCATGTATCTCTAGACTTAGCCCTAATGGGTAGGGGAATGTTGGATTCAACTTGCTTGTAAGTCTTGTACTTCTTTCACCAACTTACTTCGTTTTGTATCCAAGACATGAATGCCCATAATTGGACATCGCCAACATATAGTACAGGATTCTAATCTTGATCTTTGGTTACAAAAAATTTATGTAAATAACATTCTCACAACAAATTTTTAGTCTCAGGGGAAGCAATCCGAAAATTATTGAAAATTTTTGTAGGGGTTTCAATTGAGGGGTTCAAACCTGAAACAATCTTTGCAGACTTGAATGAAAGATGCTTTTATTTTAAATACAAGGCATATACCCTTAGAGGAGCTTTGCATTCCAATATTTGTGGCACTAAAGTTATCATGTCATCCACCTTCTTCTTTAAAACAAGAAGTTTTGTACTCTTATCTTCAATTTCCTCATTTTTATGTTCAATTTCCTTCTTCAAGCTGCGTTTTTCTGCTTTCCATTCTTCTTCTCTTCTTTGTATTTCATTCCATAGAATTGCTATGTTCATTGAAAAATAAGAAGGCCTATGTAATCCTACTATTATTTTACCTGGCACTTGTGCTTGCTCCTAGTAGAGTACTATCTGCAGAGCATCTTCTTGCTCAACCAATTTTGGTTGCAGGGGTTTCAGGCCTTGTTCTTTTATTTCAATCCACAGGGCCTGCTGTTCTTGTTCTTTCTCATGCTATAGGAGTTCCTGATTTCCTTCACATGTTTGGCTTTCAACTTGCTCTACAATATCTGCAAGATCAGATAGTGTTAAATTTGTTGCTTCTTCAAACACATCCTTTTCCTTTTCATTTGCATGCTCCATTGGAGCTTATGTATCCTCCTGCGGTGACTTTTCAAGTTTAGGGCCTTCCCTCGGGAGATACCCTAATGGTTGGCCCAGCTAACTTTGATTTTCTGAGAGGATTTCTTCGTTTTTCCTTTTCTGCAAGAAGAATAGTGTCAACTTTCCGTTTCCTGGAGCTTGGCACTTCCTTTTCTATCATTTTCTTTTTAGATTTTCCTTCTTTTAGCTCTGCCTTCCTCTTTTGTGCCCTAGTTTTCATTAATGTGCCAAGAGGGACATCATAATCAGAGTCAGGAGAGGGACCCTCATCATCAGAATGCTCTACCTTAGAAGAACTAATTTCAATAGCTTGTGTGGCTGTAGGAGGGTTTCCACTAGGGCTTGTATCAGAAGTTGAGGTACCATCAGTGGTCCCAATATTGCTCCTTCTCCTCCCAACCCTACGAGGTTGAGGAAAAACCCTAGGTTGCAAATTATCTGGTCTAATTTGATCAATTCTCAAAAGTTCTTCCCAAGAAATATTGGACACATCATGTAGAGATTTTTCAACCAATAATTTAATTAGGCAATGGTGGGAGATGGAATTGTCCTACCTTTTTGAGTTTCTGCTGCCATGATTGAAAGAAGGGGATATAGCACGTTGGGCACATTCATTCTCCTTCCATGCCTCATGTGGTTGAGGAGCTTAAAATGCACAAAATGTAAATTTGATTGGCGACCTTTGCAAGTGATATACTTTCCAACATAGACCGCAACCTGCTTCGAAAGCTCGGGCAGAGAAGTCCTCTTCACTCCTTGCTTATCTATGATCAATGGAGGATCATTAGGTTCTATGAATTTGGCCCTAGCCAACCTGACATCTCTGACTACAAGGTAATTTTCACCATCAGCAGGTAACCCCATAACTTCTGCAATTCTATCCTCCGTAGCTGTGACTTCCAACCCTTTTATTGTGGTCCTTCCTTCAGAAAATGTTTGGGCTAATTCTAATGCAACACCTTCGTCAAAACCATCTAGATTCAAGAAATAGTCTAGCCATCCACATTTTCTAAACTCAGATAGGCAAGGTGCATCTTACAATAAAACATCATGAACTATGGGTTCATTTCGAATCAACCCACCTCCCATTGTCTACAATCAAATAGTTACTCTGCAAAGATTTTCTTCCTATAATTCTTGTTTGGAAACCAAAATTTTCCTTCCTACAACTCTGCTGAATTTCCAATGTTGGTGTTGTTTGAATTTTACCTTTTGTGTTTAGGATTGTGACGGGAACAATTAAGGCAATAAAAGAGTAATAAATGTAGGCTATGATTAAGGAAAATGGTGGCTAAGGATTTGCATTTCGCACATACGAACCTTCATTTCAGAATTCAAATTGGTTTAATCGCTTAAATCTTGCTGACGTGAAACAGTATGGACATACATGCATACATGGCATTGACACGTTCCCCCCAACCTAAATTTGCACATGTGTCCTCACATGTGAGGTGAAAGGACGATTTGACAGGGGCAAGAAATGATGACATGCTATGGCGAACATCCATATTAAGTTACAACAATTAAATAAATGCACTAGAAGATAATTAAGATATAGCAATTAATGCACACGTACCTAAATTTGTGGAAGATTTATTGCAAAGATCATGGAGAAAGTGCCGGTCATTTTCAAGAAATCTCCTAAGCAATTAATGAATGCGGAGTGGAATGAGGTGGAGTGAAATGATGGTGGTGAGGTGGAAGAGAGAGAAAGGTGGAATGAATGGGCGGATGGGTGAAGAAGTGGACCCCCACAAAGTGGGAATCTTTATTATGAGAAGTGACATACCTTAATTAGCCAAAAGGAGGGACACTAGGTCCACTTCCTTTGGTTGCAGGAAGTTCGGGTGTTGCATGCTGAGTGAATTGTTGCAGGAATTCTTCCTTAGAAGTTGAATTGTGATACAGTCTCAGGCGATGACCATTCATCAACAACTTAAACCTAACAAGGTCAATGGTAGTAAGTTGAAAAAAATCCATTGGAAAATCCTTCAGCCACCTCATAAGGTCTGAGCCATCTTGTCTGCAATTTTCCTGCATTATCCTAATATCTTGAATCATAGAGCAGTGCCTAATATCCACACTGAAACTTCTTATCCTTGATGAATTTATCATGCCATCTTATTCACTGATTCTGCACTACCTCTGTGTGATGTGAAATGTCCTTCCTCATCTCATCCAAAGCATTCAGCTGCATGATTCTATCTCTTTGTGCTTCAGAAATATCCATTACCAATACTACTGCAGTTCTGAGAGTCTTATATTCAAATTCAATAGGCATCATGGCCGAATTTCCATACAACTCAAATGGAATGAATCCTGTAGTGGTTTTGTAAGCCAAAATAGCTTCTGGTAACCTGCTTGCCCAATCCTTTTTATGGATAGCCACTCTTTTGGTCAGAATGGCTTCAATTTCTCTGTTAGTCACCTCAACTTGGCCATTGGCCTAGGGGTGATAAGGAGTAGAATTCCCATGCCTAGTGTTGTACTCATTGACCAGTGTTGTAACAAGGGTTGAATTGAATTGAGTCCCTTGGTCAGTCACTATTTCTCTTGGAACTCCATAGCGTGTGAAAATTTCCTCATACATAAATTCTGCAACCTTATTATCTCGTGCATGCTTCATGGCTTTAACTTCTACCCATTTAGTTACATAATCGGTGGATACTAGAATATAGGATTTACCTTTTGATGGAGGATCAATGTGTCCTACAAAATCCAGTCCCCACTTATCAAATGGACTGATTACTACCTGAGGACAAAGTGGCATCTCATCAGATTTTGTTGGCCAGCCCATCCTTTGGCATCTGTCAAAATTTCTTGTATATCTCCCTACATCCTTGTGAAGTATTGGTCAGTAATATACTGTGTTCAAAATATTCATTGTTGTCCTCTTAGCTGCAAAATTTCCTCCATATGGTTCATTGTGACATGCATGCAGAATATCAAATGTTTCATCTTCTCTCACACATCTCCTCATGATCCAGTCGGGTCCAGTGTAGAACAAACATCCAGCAATCCATGAGAAAGGAAAAGATTTTTCAATGAGCACTCTCCTCTCTTTTGGAGAGTAGTGAGGAGGGACTCTCCCTATGACCAAAAAGTTAGCTATGTCAGCATACCAGGGTGTCTGCACACTAATGGAAAATAAGTTCTCATTAGGAAAAGAATCATCTATGACTTGATTGTCTACTAATGTGGTCAACCTTGAAAAAAAATCTGCAACAACATTGGCTTTCCCTAGTTTATCCACAATGGTTATGTCAAACTCCTGCATCGATAGTAACCATCTTGCCAGCCTTCCTCAAATCAAAGGCTTATTCATGAGATATCTAATGGTTGCATGATCGATGTGCACAAAGATTTGGTAGCCAGTTATGTAATGTTTGAATTTGTTTAAAGAATAGATCACTGCTAACATTTTTTTTTTGTCATTGTATAGTTGAATTTAGCTCCTTGCAGATTTTTGCTAACAAAGTAAATAGTGTTTTCAATAGCTCATTCTTTTTATCCTAAGATTGCTCCTATAGCATAGTCTGATGCATCGGTATGGATGTGAAAAGGAAACTCCCAATTAGGTCCCTTGAGCATAAGAGCATGAGTCAAAGTTGTTTTCAAGTCAAAAAATGCCTTGTCACAACCTTTTGTCCATTGGAACTCAACATATTTAGTTAGGAGATTATACAATGGTGTTGCCATTTTCTGAAGTCCTTGATGAACCTTCTATAATAACCTGCATGTCCTAAGAAACTCTTGACATATTTTTGTTTTGCAGGAATATGTAGATTGGTAATTACCTCAATCTTTGCAAGATCTAGTTGAATTCCTTTGTGAGAGATATAGTGGCCAAGAACTACACCTTCTTGCATCATCATGAAGCACTTTTCATTGTTTAAAGATAGATTGTGATATGCACATCTCTATAGGACTCTTTTAAAATTTTCTAGTGC
The DNA here is from genome assembly GCA_007115665.2 of Sequoiadendron giganteum. NCBI lineage: Eukaryota > Viridiplantae > Streptophyta > Pinopsida > Cupressales > Cupressaceae > Sequoiadendron > Sequoiadendron giganteum. The sequence continues at coordinate 856,647,774 of CM021101.1, forward strand.
TTCATTGAAATCAGACCATAAGTAGTGAAATCATCCATATAAATCTCCATGCAATAATGAGAAATGTCTAAAAATATGCTAATGACTGCCCTCTGAAAAGTTGATGGTGCATTGCATAAACCAAATGGAAGTATTGAGTAGGCATAGGTTCCCCATGGACAGGTAAAGGTAGTGTTCTCCTGGTCCTCTAGTGCAATTTGGATCTGATTATAGCCATTAAATCCATCAAGAAAAGAAAAGTGTTTCTTTCCTGCAAGTGAGTCCAGAACTTGATCTATGAATGACAAGGAAAAATGGTCCTTTTTGGTGGCAGAGTTGAGTTCCCCATGATCAATACAAACTCACCACTTCCCTCATTTTTTGGGCACAATCACCAATGGGGACACCCATTGGCTATCCGAAATGGGGTAGATAAATCCAACATCAAGCAATTTTTGTTGTTCTCCTTTTACAATTTCTCTCAATGCAGGGTTAATTCTTCTTTGTGGTTGTCTTACTGGTGTATAGTCATCTCTTATATATATCTTGTGAGTACAAATTTTAGGATCCAATCCCTTCATATCATGATAATCCCATGCAAATGCATTTTGGTGGGCCCTTAGCAAGTTTTCTAATGACAACTATTGTTCCTAATTAAATTTACTATTGATATTCAGATATTTCCCTTTTGACACTTCCACTTGTGTAGTTAAATCAACCATATCTACTTCACTAATGCTTGGTACCTTGAGTTCATGTGGAAGTAATGTGTGGAACATACCTGTTGCTGTAGGAAGTTCAGTTGCAAGAAAGGGATTTGTAGGAAGAACAACTGCAAGAAGAGTGGCTGCAGGATGAGCGGCTATAGGAAGAGTGTGCAGGAGTGTCTTCATTGTATTGGTAGAATCAGAGGATGATGCTTCCTCTACCTCATAATGGTTATGAATTATGTTAGACAATATCTCATCTTCATCTTGAAGTTGTAGGAAAGGACCTCTGCCTAACATCATAAACTGCACCATAGAATTAATGTCCTCGACCTCTTCACCAACATGTGGCCATACTGAATCATCCTTAACATGGGATGGTTGAGCAGGAGGGTAGAGAACAAGATTTTTGGTGCTCTTCCCATCTGAAATGGTCATATCTTTTATCCGACATCCAATATAAGTGTCTGATGTTGCTAACCACAGTCTTCCAAGAATAATGTGGTACCCACCTAGTGTGGCTTTGGGAGAAAGAATCATAAAATCTGTTGGGTACTCCCAAGAGTCTAGAGTTACCACTAGATCTTCCACTATACCATCAGGCTTAATAGTAGAACTATCAGCAAGCTGCAGGATAGTAGGATTAGATCACATACTTACTATATTTAGTTGTTGCAGGATGTCCTTGGTCATAACATTTATTGTTGCTCCCAAATCAATCAAATCATTCTTTATTTGCATCCCATTTATAACAACTCCTACCATAGGACTCCCTGGGTCATTGTACTTGGGGATGGTTACTTTCCCAAGCATGATGTCAGCAAGCTATCCCACCACATGAATTGTAGTGGGGTCTTTCTTCTTCCTGCCTGGCTTCTTAAGGCATGCTTCCTTGATTGCTTTGTCGTATATGGGAACATCTTTGATGGCCTGAAATAGAGGTATCTGGACACATATATGCTTCAACCGATCTAAAATGTCAAAAGTTGTGTCCTCCTTTTCTTCTTTAAAGTTTCCTACCTCTGGGGAAACAATGGTTCAAGATCAATCTGCTTGGCTAGGATTGGTTCAAGAATTTTAGGTGCACTTGATTGAATAGGGACATTCATAGGTTCCTCCTCTTCCACAAGAAGCTCAGTGATAATAGGTGTGAAAGGATTTGGTAAAGTGGTTTCTAAATGCAAACAAATGTTGCTTACACTCACAACATATGTAGGGAATTGATTTTTATCAACAAAGTATACTAGCTGTTGTTGTGGTTTATTTTTTGGGTTAGGTGTGGGATGGGTTGGTAGTTGAGTAGGTTTAGGCACATTTGAACTTGGATTGACAAGAGGAGGAATTATAGCAGGTTGTTGGGGTTGAGAAGGTGGTTGCATGTAATTGATTGTTTAGATTGGCCATTGATGTATTACCCTCCATTGAGATGTTTGCTGCTAGTTTCCTAGGGGTGGCTGCCAATTTCCTTGAATTTGCTACCAATTCCCCTATGGTTGCTGCCACTGGGGTGGAGATTTTTGGTAATTGGGACAAGAATTTGGAGGGTTATTCCAAGGCTATGGTGGATGTCCTCCATAATTGGATGGATATGAGGGTTTCCATTATTACTAGATGAATAAGAATTGAAATATGGCCCAACAAAAGATAGTGGATTTGGTGGCATACCCTCTCTTGGAGCTAATGGCCTCCTTTGTGCAACATAGTAGACTTGATCATCATCACCCTAGATTGGTTTGAACTCGGGTGCCATCTGCTTGATGACAATATTGGATATCATCTTGCATCTACAGTCCTTCTTCTTTTGTCTACAATGAGGACATTATTCTGCCAACATTGCCTCTACCTCCTCTTGTTTCTTCTTGGCCTGAAGTGAATCTAGCTGAGTAGCTAGATTTTTTATGTTGTCTTGCTTGAAATCTACCAGTAAGTGAGTAATATCCATCCTTGAAACTCCACTGGTAGATGAATTACCCATAGAAGATTGGTAAGCTCTCCCTTTCTTTGAGGCTGCCCTAGAATAATTCTAACATATTTTCTTGATATCTTCCCAAGGAACTTCAGTGATATCTTCTCCTCCTATCAGGTCCAAGGCATCAGTGCAGCTGTCATTAATTCCTCTCAAGAAAATTAGCTTTTGTGATTCTTCATTGAGTGTATGGTGTGGATATTTCTGTAGACAAAACAAAAACCTTGAAATGAAATCTTCCAGGCTTTCATCTTCCTTTTGTTGCATCCTGAAAATGTCATCTCCTCTCATGTCACTGCTCATGTAATACTCTTTGTATTTCTCAAGGAATTTTGTCTTCATGTCCTCCCAAGTCTCCACAGTATCTCTGCTTAGGCTCATGAACCATCTTAATGCAACTTCTTTCAAGGTGGCAGGGAATAGCTTAAGCCTATGGGCGTCAGTGGTGTAGTTATAACTTCTACATAGGATATCAAACTCAAACAAGAATGTATCAAGATCTTATGTTACAAGCCCATAGAACTTAGGAAGAACTGAAGCAGGGATATTTTTTGAGGTTGTCTACTTCATTTTGATGAGAAATGGGGAAAGGAAAAGTTGTCTGGTTAGCTCTATTAGGTATGTTTCCATTTGCATCACGCACACATGCTTGATGAAATTCCAAAGCAAAGGGTTCTTCAATTGGATTTTGATCTTCAAGGGAAAATTTAGAATTGGTCAGATTAGGAAATATATCAGCAAAGGGGTATGGCTCTTCTTCTTCTCTACTTTTGGATAGATTCTGGTACTCAATTAACTGGAATGGGTTAGGATTTTTAGGAAGGAATCACTAATGAGAATCTCTCCTCCTCCCTCTACGCATGCGGTCTCAACATAGTATCATCCAACTCACACAAAAAATTGGCAAAATAATAGGGGGAATATTACTTCTAACAAGGGGTATACTAAGAACAATCCAAAAATACTACAACAAGAAAAACTATCAATGAATCCAAAGAACTACCTAGTTTGACACCATCCCCAACAACGGCGCCAAAAATGTTGGCCTCCTATAATGATTTTAACAACTAAGCCCTTGCAATTGTGATTCAGAGATTGGATATCTAACCTGAATAGCCATTTCAATCATCATGAAGGTGCATTTAAATTTTCAACCCAGGGATGTAAACTTGAAATGGGTCAGCACTGTATATGCACTAGGAATCCAAAGTAGCCATATCTATCCTACAGCTAAGAAAAACACAATGCTGAAAGTAAATTGCTTGGAAGAAAATAACATAAATGCTAAACATCACCCAATAACTAGATTAAACTGAAATGCATGACAAAAATGAAGATTTAAGTGAACAAATGGGAAACTACTCTATCTACTTTGGCTATAGGAATAGTCACAGAATGGAATTCTAGTGGCTATAGGAACAGTCAATGCTAGATTCTTAACTAATTATTGAACATAGAATAAAAATTAAACTAATCTAGGGTACGAGATGGAATAATCACTAAGTGGGCCCCCTTGGATAAGTATTCCCTAAAACTAAGATAGACTCAAATGCACGAACTTAAAACTTTATTTTATTCAAAAGAAAATTATGAGTACAATCATCATAGTTGTATTGCCGAAAAAATCAAAAGTGTGATTACATCAATTAAGCAGTCTTCTAACCGAGAGCCAAAAAGAACATTAGAGCCCTTATTTATTCAACCACCTAGCAAGGCAGTCAACTCCAACAAACGCAAAGAATGCCACATTAGGGAAAGCACAAAAAAGAGCAGGGGTGGCTACACATGCACAAAACCTGTTAGGCACGATTACCTTAACTCGAATCTGGCACAACAATAACACTAGCGCATGCTCAACAACATTTAAGTCCATAACAAGGCGGTTACAATCCGATGCATAAGGAATCTCCAGCCGCCAATAGTCTTCAATGACCACCTTGTTGACCGATATAGCACACGTCTAGTTGGTGAGATCTTCCTGAATTGGAGGTCTCAAATCATCTGCATGACAATGTTAGCATGCACAACAACTGCATATCCATAATCATCTTAAAGTGACATTCATTAATCACATGCAAAGTTAACACAAACAGTCCACGTAGCATATTGATATCATTTGAAAGCTTATGAAAATAGATTCATGTTCAAGGTCTAAGGTTTCAAGGAAATATTATGAAAGACCAACTCTCAAGCATCAAAGTCTTATGTAATTGCAAGAAATGGACAACAATCCTATCAATAATTAAGCCATAAACTAGACTCATCAGTTATATTAGCATAGTCATCAATATCAGGGCACCTAAAAATCTTGTCAAAGAATTATCCATCTAGCCTTATTACCACCTTTCCATCAACATTTGTGATGCTCTTAGTCTCCTTGTTAAAATGGGTGGCTGATGCTAGCACAAATTTAGGATTCTAGGTTGACACAAGAAATGAAACAACCAAATGAATACTGTTGTAGAGAATACACTGCATTCTTGAAGCAACAGGTTGCTGGTTCACTCTTTCCAAGAATTTTGACATGTCCACATGACCAATCTCTATGTCTCTGATGTGATCCACATTAGATTCCATTGGTCATTGAGAAAACCCCTTGATATTTGTACTTCATGTTATTCTTCAGAGAAGGATGAGACATTTGTGAAAAAATTGCAAAAAGGAATTTCAATATCCTCCAGTGTTAGAGAATTTTCAAGTGTCATGCAATTGCAAAAAAATCAACACTTCTACATCTTTGGTGTGTTGATGATTTTCTCTGAACTACATAGGAATTTCAACTTGAGATGCAATGGCAAAAAAATTCTCCATCTCTACATGATAGTAAGGAAAAAAACATGTAGTTCGTAGAATTTTCTCTGAACTACATAAGGGTAGGTCAAAATAGTACAAATCAGAAAATTTTCTTCAACCTACATGTGTTAAGGGTGAACTCAGTGTAAGTCAAAAAAAATTCTCTAACTTGCATGGGGTAAGCCTTCTTGGTGCAATTTGGAGAATTTGATCCAACTTGTACTTATTTATGTCCAAAGGTATGCACTTCGAAGAAAATTATCTGAAGTGCACAGGGTAGATCATCTTCATGCACTTCAGAGAATTTTCTCTAAAATGCATAAGGGTAATGTAGAGCTAATGCACAAACTTATGCAAATATGTCTTATGGGGAATCTTCCCCGAACAACGTATGTTAAGTTCAATGGATTGTTGTTCGAGAAAAATTTCCCGAATGACATGCTTGGTCAGGTGACTATGTTAAGGATGTTGTCCAGAGAAAAATATTTGAACAACACATTTGGTGGATTGAAAGGATTAGGGTTTGGAAAATGAAAATATCGGTCAACGGTTTTCGAGGGGGTGCTAAGGTGAAATGTTCATTGGGGAAATTCCTCTGCATAGTAACTATGCATATAGGTGCAAAATAAAAACCCTATTGTTTTTTAAAAGAATGCGTAAACACATTCAAACACATGCAAAAACCTTAAATGAAGACCCAAAACTAGAGGAAAACTAAATCAAAATGCAATAAACAATGTTTACAAATAACAAAAAGATAAACAACATCAAAAACATAAACTAAGATTACAAACAACACTGAAGGAAAATGGAAAAAACCAAAAAGAAACTGCAACATACCTGTAAACCCTAGGAGATGGCAAGATTTTGCTTGAAACCTTCACCAAACACAAGCACTATCACAACAAGAAAGTAGGATGCATGCGAGCGAGTGAGGAAATAGGAAAAATGAACAACAATAATGAAAATAAAGTGAAATAAAACATAAATAAATCAACCATAATACTGCATTAATGGCTACTCATGTGGGAAAAGGAGTATAGTTGTGGAGAATTTATCTGCAACTACATCCTAACACACAATTGGCAAAAACATGTAGTCGCTTTGAAATTCAGTGACATTGCATGTGAAGAAAAATCACTAACTCCTAAAAATCTGACTTTTGCAAAATTTCAAAAGGTGGAAAGATGACCCAAACAAAAAGACTTTTCGAGGGGTCAAACTATGTACAAGAGCAATCTAAATTTTACTCAATATACATGCTTAGAGGATGTAGGATATGAAATTTACAAGTTTCATAGGGGTTATCACATGATTTGAGAAAGAAAAAATCGACGCTAATAAATACTATCAAAATTGAGGGGTTCTAATAGTGAACAAGGTGGGTGCAACCCTAATAGACAAAATCAAGGAATAGGTCAATCTTTTCAAGCTCCAAAACTAAACCTAACCAAAATAGATATACACAAGTTTGATGGTACAAATGCAACTTCAAGGATTATGGAATAATATTTTAAATTCCATAATATATTAGATGATGCAATGGTTGACATAACTTCATTACATTTAGAATTTGAACCTTATCAAGGGTACCAATGGATGATGGGTGAAAAACAAGGCAAATAACTTAGTTGGAGAGCATTTACCAATGAATTAGGAGCTCATTATGAGAAACCATGGAGGGGGATCTATTTTACTCAACTTACAAATTTAAAACAAATAGGGTTTGTTGTAGAACACAATGTTGAACCGATGTAGGAGCATCTGGGGTTACTAGCAATGAACATCAACCAAAAAGAAAGTATTTTATTTTTTATTGTTTCTTGAGGTTTGGTAATAATATTTTAGGAGGAATAATATCATAATATTAGACCAAGATATAATATTAAATAATTATCCTTTATTTAAATATTGTAAATTTTAGTGTTGGAGATAGTTTAGGTGACAAATTTTAAGTGTGAAATTGCAAAAAGGCAACCTTGAGCATGGTTTTTTGGGAGTTAAAAGTTTTGATAAATCATTTAAATGATCCTCAACTATATCATTGAAAATTTGGGTGCTCATATTGAGCTGGCAATTGATTTTTCAAAAGTGGATTGGTATTTGCTAGGAGTGGGAAGCCAAATTGTCACCTATTCTTGGCAATCTCTTGGGAGTGGTTCCAAATCATGAATTTTATTATTTAATATTTTCCTTCATGCATTTTGATGAAATTTTTCCAAGTTGGATATGACATACTGGACAATTAAAAAAATGAGAGTTATGGTTGCATGTTGGAGGTAAGATTTGGGCAATTCTGAATCGCTATTCTTTTCAGAATTTGGGGGAGTTGGAGGGATAGGTGTGGATTTTCTTGGGGAGAGGAAAAATACCTTTTTGTTGCAGGTTTAATGGTATGTAGTAGCAAAAAATTGAGGAGCATTTCCATAATTGAAGAGTAACATAGTGGATTTTTGAAGAATACAAATTGAATAAGCCTGTTTCACTATGTAGGGAGTTGATTTGAGGGAGGAGAATTTACAGCTTGTTTTTTATTTTGTTTGTTGTCATATTGCAGATTTAAATCTGTTATGTAATGGTTTTCCTTAGCCTATATGGCTGTAAAACATATGGAATATGATTTCAATGAAGTTATGAAACATTGATGCATATTTGAATAACAAATATTAAGTATGTTGTTGCAGATTTTGGTATCAATTTGTTGATGTGTGTGAGTTTGTGATTGAGTGATAGGGTAGGGTTGGATGGAACACTCACTGTTCCATGCTCTGGGTCCTTGTTCTCAAGAACTCCTAGGTGACTCTCCCACCTTAACCTTTAGGTCCTATCTCATGTATAGGTACCCCTGGTTCTACTGGCCAACCCCACTATCATCTAACTCTCAAACTACCAAGCCAATCTTGGTGCCTTGCCACTAACTCTCCCTTAGCCCTTAATCTTCCCTAAAGGCTAACTATCCTCACCACTCCATTAGGTCCTTGCAGGGGTGTAGATGTGTTTCTAATGGCTTCACAAAATCTTCCTAGGGTTCTTGAACAATCACCAAACTCCAACTCTCCATCACTTTCACCAAACCCTCATCTAGGGTTTTGGTTCCTTAGTTCTAGGCTTCCAAAATAGGTCTTTCCTCCGAGAGAATGAGGTAACTCTTCCAAATTCTCCAAAGAACCCTGAATATTTTCTTGGGATTCGTGATACCCTTGCCCACACCTCAAATATTTTTGGGGTTTGGAGCCTCCACCGTTCGTACACTGTCCTAACCCTTGGTTTAGCAATTTTAGGCTTGTTTTAAGCCATTTTCTGACCTCACTGTGATCAGTCAGTTTGTTCTGCCTCCTCCCGGTCTATTGAAGTCTCCTCCTTCTTGCCAAGCCCTTGCAAGGCAACCAACATCCTCTCCACACCATGGATTTCCAGGAGATGGGCACCCCTGCAACCTTAGTGCTCTACACTCTTTGTCTTTCCTAGCTGGGCACTACCAAGCTCGCCTAGGAATAGACTTTATCCATGAATCCCTGACCCCTAAAGAATCCTACCTCTACCATATTTACAAGCAAGGAGCCTAGCCATAGTTTCCAAGAGCCCATACACCAGGTACAGGGGAAAAGTGGACTAGAACTCCATTTCTGACAGTCTGCCAGTTAGAACAGTAATGGAAAGAAACTAACTAACTACAACCAAAAGCTTGAAACGATGAAAAAAAACTAACTATAGAACCAAAAAATGCTTGGAAGACAACTATATTACATTCCACATGTATTACAATGCCTGGTTTATACCATTAACACACTAACAAGAGCAAAAAAACAAAAAAACCAGAGACATTACAAGCTTATCACTGTTTTTCCCATATGTTCAACAATCTCCAATGATACAAAAGCCTTCCAACCTTGGTATCAGGGCGAGACACACCTTTTAAAGTTTGAAAAAGTCCTACTCTTGGTCAGACATACCCATTACATTCTGGCCAAAATTGCAAAGATGAATCATTTTGGATTTTGTTGCCAATTTCCTAGTGAAGTGAGTTGCTAAACTCATCCACTCTTCCTGTCTACCATAATATAATGACCTCTACTGATCACTCTTCCTCAAAACATAAGCTAAAACCTCCAACTCAAACCCAATGGTCAACATGACCTTCAAAGTATCGAAAACTCAAAACTTCATCCTAGGTCCTCAAATTGCCTAGTGCTTCCTAGTGCTTCCTAGGTGCTCCTGCACCATTCTCCCCCTCTCTACCCAAACACTAAGGAATGGAAGGAGAGATCAGTGACATATCAATTCCATGCTTCTTGAATTGATCTTCTTGTACCCATGTAGCCTCAGATTCATGCTTGTTCTTCCACTTGATAAGATGCTCCATGTACACCTTATGCCTTGTAGACTTTTGCACTCTTGACTCCAAGATATTTTCTACCTGAAGCTTGTCTTGAATAGGTAAGGGTATGTTGCTTACATCTTTGAAGATCTCCTTACTGATCTAATCCAATTCAGTGACTGATCCCTTGTATCTGATCAAATCAGCTATATTGAAAACTGGTGAAATTCCCAAATCAGCAGGTAACTCCACCTTGTATGCATTCTTCCCATACTTGGCTAATATCTTGCATGGTCCTACCCTTTTCATCTGTAGTTTGGTTGATATACCCTTTTGCAACCTTGATTTGTTAAGATGAACCAAGACATAATCTCCTACTGCAAATTGCAAATCCTTTCTTGTCATATCTACCTTATCTTTCAACTTTTGTGTAGCCTCGGTGACTGTCCTCTTTACCTGCTCCTGAATCTTTTTCATGGTTTGAGTGAAGTCTTCAGCATGTCCACTCCTATGTTCCATAGCTCCTAGATCCCTGAGCTCACATATACCCCTTGGGTGCATTCCATACACAACTTCAAAAGGACTCTTCCTTGTGGTCCGGTTCACAATATCATTATAGGCATACTCAGCCTGTGAGATTACCATATCCCAAGTCTGCCCATATTCTTTAGTTAGGCACCTTAGTAGGTTACCTAGCACCCTGTTAACCACCTCTATTTGACCATCGGTCTGAGGATGGTAAGCTTATCCAAAAGGTAGGTTGGTACCCAATCTACTCCATAGAGTCTTCTGAAAGTGACTCATGAATTTAACATCCCTATCTAAAACAATACTTAAAGGCAATACATGGATCCTAACAATCTCCTTAAAGAAAAGGTGAGCTATATAACTAGCATCATGAGTGGTTTTACAAGGAATAAAGTGACTCATTTTGCTGAATCTGTACACCACTACATACACACTATCAAAACCAGTCTTGGTCTTAGGGAGTCCTTCCACAAAATCCATGCTTACACACTCCCATGGTCTGTTAGGAATGGGTAAGGGTTGATATAGACCTGCATTACTAGCTCCTCCCTTAGATTTCATACACACAACACATTTCTCTACATATCTCCTGAAATCTCTTGCCAACTTAGGCCAATAGTAGAACCTTTGCACTAGTTCTAATGTCTTATTGATGCCAAAATGTCCACTAAGACTGCCATTATGCTTTTCCTAAATGAGGTTTTCTCTCATTGACCCTCTTGGAACACATAACTGATTCCCTTTAAACAAAAATCCACTTTGCAAAGTATACTCTGAGTATTGGCTATGAAAATGATTCTCAAAGTTAGAACATACCTTGTAGGCCTCTCAGAAATCTTCATCCTCCCCATAGAGATCCTTGAAAATCTCTATGCCAATGCTCTTGATCTGTATCTCTTGGACTATCAGCAATATTCTACTCAATGCATCTGCTACCTTTTTCATTTGTCCCTTCCTATGCTTGATGGTGAAAGTAAAATCTTGGATGTATTCCATCCACTTCAAGTGTCTATTGCTCAACTTCTCTTGGGTGTTGATATAACTAAGTGCTTGATTGTCTGTAAAGACCACAAACTCCTTGGGTAGAAGGTAACTCCTCCACTTCCTAAGTGACTGAACCAAAGCATAAATTTCTAAATCATAGGTAGAATACTTCTTCTTAGCTTCATTAAGCTTTTCACTGAAGAAAGCTATGGGCTTGCCTTCTTGGCTAAGCACTCCTCCTACTGCAACTCCACTAGCATCACACTCCACAGTAAACAACTTGTCAAAGCTTGGTAATAAGAGAATAGGTTGAGTTTCCACTTCTTGTTTCAGTTTCTCAAACCCTTTCTTAGCTTCTTGAGTCCACACAAACTTAGTTTTCAAACCACCCTTGATTGTCTCTAATACTGGTGCACATATACCACTAAAGTTTCTTATGAATTTCCTATAAAATTGAGCCAATCCATGGAAACTTCTTACCTCTATCCCTGTTGTTGGTGTAGGCCAGTTTAGGATAGCTTCCACCTTGCTTTAATCCATTTTCAATGATCCTTGAGACACTAAAAAACCTAGATATACAAGTTCTTGTTTGAAAAACTCACACTTCTCTAGGTTGATGGCTAACTTCTTCTCTTGCAATCTTCTAAGAACCATCTCCACATGTTTAAGGTGTTCTTCTGCTGTCTTGCTGAAGATGAGTATATCATCAAGATATACAACCATAAATATCCCTGTAAAGTCTTTGAGTACTTCATTCATGAGCCTCATGAATGTGCTAGGGGCATTAGAGAGGCCAAATGGCATAACTCTCCACTCATACAACCCATATGTTGTCTTGAATGTTGTTTTCCACTCATCTCCATCCTTGATTCTGATTTGATGGTATCCACTCTTGAGATCCAACTTGGTGAAGTACTGAGCTCCTCCAAGACAATCCATCAAGTCTTCAATTCTAGGAATGGGAAACCTATACCTGATTGTGATCCTATTTATTGCTCTAGATTCAATGCATAATCTCCACTTGCCTCCTTTCTTAGTTGCCAAGACCACTGGTACTGCACATGGGCTGATGCTCTTCCTAATCAATCCTTAATCCAACAACTCTTGCACTTGTCTAGCTACCTCTAGATTCTAATCCAGTGTAAGCTTATATGCCACTTTGTTAGGCAATGATGTCCAGGGATGAATTCAATCTGATGACTAATGGCCCTTTTAGGAGGTAAAGTTGCAGGTGCACCATCACTTATTATGTCTTTGTACTTCTCAAGCAAATTCTGGATTGCTTCGGGTATGACTGTTTTTTCAGTCTTATCTTCTTCTTTGGACTGCAACAAGACTACATAACCTTCACCCCCTTGATGTAGGTTGTGAAGGAACTCCTTGCCACTACTTAACAAGACACTTGGTGTCTTTGAATGTCCTTCTTCTTCTTCTAATAGTGACTGCAACTTAAAAGTCTTCCAATCCTTCTTAAATGAAATGGTATTCTCCTTTCCATCATAGATGGTACTCCTGTCATACTGCCATGGTCTGCCCAATAGTAGATGACATGCATCCATGGGTAATACATCACAAACTAGCTTATCTTTGTACCCTCCAATAGAAAACTCCACTGTTACTTGCTCATTGACAAGAACACTCTGCCCTTTGTTTAACCATGTCACTTTGTAGGGGTTAGTGTGGGGTACCTTCTCCAATTTGAGCTTCTTTACTACCTCTTCTAAGATAATATTATCTGTTGAACCTGAATCTACAATCTCCTTGCATACTTTCCCAAGTATCTTGCATCTCACTCTAAATAGAGCCCTTCTTTGTTTTGGTTCTTCCTTGACCGGTTGCTTGATCAACACTCTCCTAAACATCAAATTCTCCCCCATTTCAGATTCAATATGATTGATCTCAAGTGATTTGATGCTCATGGTGTCCTCTTGTGCATATGCCACTCTCTTTTTAGCATTTGATGATGATGCTTTCTCCGGGCACCTATAAGCTGGATGGCCTACTTGACCACAATGGTAACACTTCATATTAGCAAAATATGAATTGCTCTTGCCTGCTCCTCTTCCTCTATTTGATCCTCCTTGAGAACCTCTACCTCTTCCATAACCTCCTCTAGAAGATGTTTCACCTCCATGCTCTGTGAGTTTAGATTCACCTTGGTTTCTTTGTTTATTTCCTCTACCTTGGTAGCCACCTCTATGTCCTCTTTGATCTCTTTGATCTCTGCCTTTGCCTCTACTCTTAGAAGCCTGATCATGTTTCCTCTTGCTTCTTTCCTCAATCTTGATAGCTAACTGATAGCATTGGTGTACTGCCTTTGGACTTAGAAGAGTCATCTCTTCTTGGATGTTCCACTTCAAGCGGTTCAGATATCTAGCCACTTTGAGACTTTCATCTTCTGAGACATTGGACCTCATACAAAGTTTTTGAAACTCCTTAGTGTAAGTGTTCACATCTTGGTATCTTTGCCTCAAGATTTACCTCTTCTTGTGTAGCTGAATCTCATAATCATCTGGTATGTATGCTTCTCTCACTTTTGCTACCATACCTTTCCAAGTTGAAATAGGCCTTTTTCCTTCTTTTTCCCTCTCTGTCTGAATGAATTTCCACCATGTCAAGGCATATCCTCTCAATCTATATTTGGCCACCTTCACCTTCTATGCCTCAGTGACTCCATCACATTCAAAATGGTTCTCCATGCCTTCTATCCAATCCAGGACTAGGTCAACTTCCAATTTCCCACTAAACAATGGTATACCTTCAAGAGCTTTCCCACTCAAAGCTTTCAATGCCTTCAAGAAAGGCTCCTCTTGCAGAATAGGGTTAGGTTTAGGGGTCTTGTCTTCCTTTGCAACCTCTTCACTCTTTGGTTCCCTGCCCTCCAATTTATCACTGACCTCATCGGTCTTAATTTGCACATTATTCAATGCTTCCTCAAGTTGAGCTAGTCTTTCTCTCAACCTCCTATTATCTTCCTCCTGATCTTCAACCTTCTTTTCCAATTCAATGTTTGTCACCATGGTTGTGGAACCACTGGATTCAAGGTCTGACATACAAGTTCTAACCTAAATCTTTAACTTGCACTAATACCAATTTGATAGGGTAGGGTTGCATGGAACACTCACTGTTCGATGCTCTGGGTCCTTGTTCTCAAGAACTCCTAGGTGACTCTCCCACCTTAACCTTTAGGTCCTATCTCATGTATAGGTACCCCTGGTTCTACTGGCCAACCCCATTATCATCTAACTCTCAAACTACCAATCCAATCTTGGTGCCTTGCCACTAACTCTCCCTTAGCGCTTAATCTTCCCTAAAGGCTAACTGTCCTCACCACTCCATTAGGTCCTTGCAGGGGTGTAGATATGTTTCCAATGGCTTCACAAAATCTTCCTAGTGTTATTGAAAAATCACCAAACTCCAACTCTCCATCACTTTCACCAAACCCTCATCTAGGGTTTTGGTTCCTTAGTTCTAGGCTTCCAAAATAGGTCTTTACTCTAAGAGAATGAGGTAACTCTTCCAAATTCTCCAAAGAACCTTGAATATTTTCCTGGGATTTGTGATACCCTTGCCCACACCTCAAATATTTTTGGGGTTTGGAGCCTCCACCGTTCGTACACTATCCTAACCCTTGGTTTAGCAATTTTAGGCTTGTTTTAAGCCATTTTCTGACCTCACTGTGATCAGTCAGTTTGTTCTGCTTCCTCCTGGTCTATTGAAGTCTCCTCCTTCTTGCAAAGCCCTTGAAAGGAAACCAACATCCTCTCCACACCATGTATTTCCAAGAGATGGGCACCCCTGCAACCTTAGTGCTCTGCACTCTTTGTCTTTCCTAGCCGGGCACTGCCAAGCTCGCCTAGGAACAGACTTTATCCATGAATCCCTAACCCCTAAAGACTCCTACCTCTACCATATTTACAAGAAAGGAGCCTAGCCATAGTTTCCAAGAGCCCATACACTAGGTACAGGGGAAAAGTGGACTAGAACTCCATTTTTGACAGTCTGCTAGTCAAAACAGTAATGGAAAGAAACTAACTAACTATAACCAAAAGCTTGAAACGATGAAAAAAAACTAACTACAGAACCAAAAAATGCTTGGAAGACAACTACATTACATTCCACACGTATTACAATGCTTGGTTTATACCATTAACACACTAACAAGAGCAAAAAAACAAAAAAACCAGAGAAATTACAAGCTTATGACTATTTTTCCCATATGTTCAACAATCTCCAATGATACAAAAGCCTTCCAACCTTGGTATCAGGTCGACACACACCTTTTAAAGGTTGAAAAAGTGGTTATCCTACTCTTGGTCAGACATACCCATTACATTCTGGCCAAAATTGCAAAGATGCATCATTTTGGACTTTGTTGCCAATTTCCTAGTGAAGTGAGTTACTAAACTCATCCACTCTTCCTGTCTACCATAATCTAATGACCTCTACTGATCACTCTTCCTCAAAACATAAGCTAAAACCTCCAACTCAAACCTAATGGTCAACATGACCTTCAAAGTATCAAAAACTCAAAACTTCATCCTAGGTCCTCAAATTGCCTAGTGCTTCCTAGTGCTTCCTAGGTGCTCCTGCACCATTGAGGAATTGGAAGCTCCTACATCAATGGTATTAGAGTGGGATTTCCTAAGAGTTCAGGAAGAAGTGTTGATGTGAGTTAGTTTGCACCAAGACCTATAGGTGGAGAATGAAGTTAGATGATTAGAGTACATGTAGACAAATCATCAAGTGTAAGGCAATCTATAACTAAGAGGTTGAAGATTGAGAGTGTGTGGAAAAGTGTTTGAAGAAATTCCAAAGAAAAAAAGGTAATTTTTTTTTGTCATAGTTGTGTATGTAGGTGAACAGGAAGGAGAAAATCTTGCAAAAGTATGCTTTGAGGAAGACATAGAGAAACAGAGTGAGAAAGAAGAGAAAAGTGCAACAGAGGTTGAGAGGCAAAATGAATGTGCAACAATTGAAGAGAAAAATAATGTTGCAGCAATAGATGAGTGTCCTTTGGAGGACTTAAAAGTATTGAAAAATTAAATTAAAAATCATAGTGAAGATGAAGAAGATATGGCTATAGATAGTGGCAAGGGAAACATTATAGAGAAAGAGGTAATACATAACATGCTTCATTTTTATAATGAAGATGAAAGTGGATTTTGTGTAGATGAAAAGATTGTAGTAGTGGAAGAATATGTTGTAGTGGTAGGAAAAGAGGAGGCAACATTTAAATTCCCTAAATTCTATGATAAAGATTTTTATGTCAATGAAAAATATGAGAAAATAAAAGAGTGTGAAGAGGTGAAAGTAGAAGAATATATGGATGAAAATATAATGGTGGAGGTGAAAGAGTGTAAAGAGGAAGTGACGATAGTATTTTATTTTCATGAGCTTGCTAGTGGTGATTTATATGTAGGAACAAATTTTTATGATGTTGCAAAGGATGTTGTAGATGCATGTTAGTGGAGGTGGACAAAATTTGGTGGGTTGAATCCCACAAGATTGGAGGAGAATGCGAGATACACTTGTAGGAGGTGGTCAGGTTATGGTGGAGTTGATTCCACATTGAGGAAGAGGAGTAAAGAGTAGAGTTATCGAAGAAAGAGGTTGTTTGTTCTAGCTAAGTGCTAGAAGAGGAGAAAGAAGAAATTATCAGAGGTACCAATTTTAGTACTGGAGTATGCTACAAGTTGCTTGCAAATTAAAAGAGTAGTTCTATCACTCAAATCCATTTTGTGAGCCTATGCTCAAAAAATTTCTACCCAATGTGTTTGATGCAAGAGCACCTAGAGATACCAACAATCAATATCAACCGAAAAGAAAGTTGCATGGGTAGGAGGAGACGTTACACACACATCCTTGCTACTACGACATGTGTCATGGGAAAAGAATATGAATATTTTCATTTGAATCTCAAAAAGTATGGGAACTCTAGCACGTCGCATAGATGTCTGCACATTATGCTAGTGTCTAATCAAAACTTCACGAGAATCAAAAACTTAGATTACTAGCACTTCATGATTATTGCCTATGAAGTCATAATCATGGAATTCCAACTTATAGGTTTTTGTTGTAAAAATGGCTAGCCTAAATGCATAAATGTGAAACTACTACATGGTGCAGTTTTATGACACTACAAGATGTAGCCTAGGAAAGGGTGAACCGTGTTAATTTTTTTATTGCCTCGCCTCTATGAATTTCTATTTCTTTGTTTTATTATTTAAATTTGCATTTAATTGATAATTTATTTCCTCATTATTTTTGATAAATACTAACATTAATAAGTTTATCTTATGCTATTATCACTTCATTCAATTTTAAAATTTATATGTAAAGGACGTTTGAGTCCTATTGTTGTAAATTGCATCATTTGATAAAAGAGAAGGCTATTGGCTTATTTGTGTGTCTTGGTGTTGGTATTGAGCATGTCATAACCCAATTTTATTAAATATTTATTATAATATGGAAAATTGAATTATTGAATAAATTCAATATATATTAAATGAAAATTTTGAAATTTTTTAGAAAATAGATGAAAAGAAGTTGACTAATGTTGACTATGCGATCTTTTAAAAATTTCTTTATATGTTGTTAAGAACTTAACGTTACTAATAATTTTGTATCTGCAAGTGTGTGCAGTTGCAGGGTGATAGGTTGAAGGATGAGAGGCATGGTTGAAGTAGGATTGTTTAGCCAAATTGAATGGTGAGCCAATTGGAATCTAGGTGCACACACCACAATTGGCATATTGACTTGCATTTAGACTATTTTTACATATATAGAAGAACATAATTTCATGACTTTAAATGTTTCAGTGATTGAAAATGAATGGCTTGTAGATTAAATTTGTCTACCTAAACCTTGTGTTTTGAAGAAAATGAAAGTACATTTTTCAAGCAATGATTAAAGGATAGAGTTTCATTATGTAAAAATCATATAAATGGATGTTCAAAGTGAAATAAAAGTTCTTATCTAATTTAGTGAAAGCACATGAAAAATCATAAGCTCCTCCAAACAAACAATTTATACAAGAATGTATTTATACATGTATGTAAATAAATGTGAATACATATATATATTTAAAATGAAGAACGAACATGGTAAACATGAATGAAATTATATAAATATATATAGATACATGTATATATGTATATGTATATGTATATATATACACACACACACACATATATGTACATATATTTATAGTCATTTGCATTCAAATTTGATAATTGATAATATCATATCGAACTCTGTGGAAATCAAGAAAAATGTAGAAGGCGGCCCATGAAGGATGTGGCCTAACGAAACATTAAGACAATATTTAAAAATAGAGGATGACGACTATGACAGAAAAGCCATAATGGCATCGCCCCAACCACATGCAAAATGGAAAAATATTGTTTCCATTTTAGAATAGATAGTGGGGAAAAATAATAGGGAATTGGGGGAAAATCGACTAGTAGCAAGGCAAAAAGTAGAGAAGAGCTCGTAGAGGTGGAAGAATTTATTGGGTGAAAATTATCTAATCCCTTTAACAGATTACAAAACTTGCTTTCATCCATAGTTGTGTGAGATACAATCTCTCCTGTCAAAAAGGGGAGGCACCCTTCTTACTGCTTATTGAAACTAAATAAAACTAATTAAGTATTCACAATGATGTGCACTACGATTAAGAGATGGGGGTGTGTCAGATTCATAATTCTCTCTTTCTCCAAAGAATATGTTTTACAATGCTTCACAGTTTTGAGTTCCTGATTCAATATAACTTCAAACTAAAAACAAAGCAGTAATTCCAATATTTTTATCTTGTCAAAGAAAAGACCAAGAATACCAGCATAATAATGATAAATGATAAAACAAGAAAACTCATGAAGGAAAAAAGTCGTTTCATAACTTTTACCAATGGATCTTTTGAGATATATAGCCAGTGTTGTATTAGAAGCACAAAGTCTTCTAGATACTCCATGATAGATCCACGAACAACATGAACAAATACAAGCACAAAGTCATGTAGAGAGTTCACCAACAACATTCAATCAAATAACATAAACTTGAATAAAAGGGCATAACACAAAGTTTACATGGATTTACCCAAAGCCCTTTAGATCTCAATCACTAGTCACTGCCAATCTTAATCAAATCCAAAATATAATTGATTCCAACACAAAGTCTGGTATGCAACTTTCTACTTTATTGATCAAAATAGATACACAAAGATGAACACAAAGTTTCATGTATTTGCTTCTCAAAATGGGCAGCACTTCGTTGCGAAAGATAAAAGATAAAAGATTACAATAGGATCCTCTCTTATTTATAGATGGGAGAGGAGAGCAAAATTAGGAAATTCATAAGAGAAAATCTAGGAAAATCTGACCTAACTAGTTGACTTATTCAAAAATGTTTTCCATATTTTTAGGAAAACATCTCTTTTTTTACATGTAAATACATCTTGGAAAAAGACATGTAAGATGTCGAGAACTATTTACATAATCCGTAAATGAAAGCAAAAAACTATCTAACACTGGAGATGAAAAGAAGTCTTCATGGTTCCTTACATTGGGCACAAAAGTATTCATATCTCTATTACGAATTGTTGCAGATTGATGACATGTGGTTGTCATTGATGTCAACACTATTAGCATTGATGTCAACACTATTAGCATTAATGTCTTTAAGATTGTATATGTCAAGGATATTGAGAAAATTGTAATAAAATATGTTGCAGGTTGTCTATGAAGTAGTGAAGATCAGTATGATGGAAATTTCAGTATATTGATGATCAAAATTTGTGGATTAAAGGGTTTGTTGTCAGGTGTATCTAGTTTATCCACTAAAATTTTTAGAGGTTTGCATAAAGATTTGATTGAGTTATGAGTATCTGTGTTCCGTCAATTATTCTATTACTGTAGCTGGTGTTTCTAGAAGAAGATAATATGATTCTAGTAGTCTGAATTGATGTGAATGCTTGTATGGTGATTCATGATGCTTGTGGATGTTTCTAGATCATTCTCTATCTGTGTTATTGGTTCACATTGATCAGTGTGCTCACGATTGAAGATTTTCTCTTGCATATTCATGTTTTTCATGTTCATGGCTGGCAGGGTGATTGTAGCGTGTTGTGGATCTTTGAGGAATAATCTTTGAAAGTGTTTCATGTTTGAGAATGTTATTTTGGGTCCCTACTATGTTGTGGATGAATTTGGTTGATTCACATTGATAATTATTTATGTTTTGGGCCGACAGTTTGTATTCACTTTATATTTTATTGAATCTGACATATAGATGATGATATTCTTGGTTGCAGATATATATGAGCGGTTGTTTATCTCATTTGAGACATGTATGAGGTAAAGGGTGTGAAGTATGAGTGCTATGTGCAAATAAAGTTCAGATCATTTGAAGGCAGAAGTTAGGTGTGAAGAAGAGTGAGTAGAGTTTATGTGCTTAACCAGAACTATAATCAGGCATTTAGTAGATTCTATTTTCTCAGTTCAAAATCTTCAGATGGATTTAATTTGAATGTAACTATAAGATAGTGTGTCTTCCTTTGGGTAGTAAGCCTTTTTGTACTTGAGCAGTGAGCTCTAGGCAGTGTGCTTGAATGCAAGTGCAATCCCCATTCTCTATACTTTAACAGAGTATAAACTTGTGGATTAACCTCCACTGTGGTTTTTCCCCTAATAGGGTTTCCACACAAAAATATTGGTGTTATGTTTGTTTCTGATGTGTTGATGGTTTAATGCTTTCATGTTTAATTATCAGATCTGAGAATAAGTTTATTAAGTGTATTTTTTGTGAAAACTGATTCACCCCCCTCTGAGTTGTTTGACATTGTGTTGCCAACAATTGGTATCAGAGCAGGTTCCTTGGAAGAATTTTAATAGCTTGAGGTGATCCGGGATGGCGACATACAAGAAGGATAGTCCAAGATTTGATGGAAAAAATTATTCTCTATGGAAAACTCGAATGGAGTGTCATCTGAGATGCATTGGTGAATCTTACTGGAACATTACAAAGAATAGGTATATCATCCCATAGAATGGTCCTTCTACTTATGTTGAGATTGAAGATGATGAGTATAATATCAGGCTTAAGGAAGCATTGTTGAGTGCTTTGACTGATTTCAAGATGACAAATGTAATGGATTTGAAGACTGCTTATGAGATCTGGAGAAAGTTGGAAACTTTGTATGAAGGTGATGCTCATGTGAAAATTGCTAAGCTAAAAAGTTTGAAAGGGAAATATGAAACATTGAAAATGGGTGAAGATGAGAACATTACTTTTTTCATGCAAAGAGTAAATGAACTTGTGTGTAACATTAGATGTGCCAGTGGAATATTAGAAGAATAAGAGATTGTTGCTAAAGTGCTTAGATCCTTGCCTTCTGCATACAAACACAGAGCTGGTGCTATTGAGGAGATCCAAACTATGACAAATGCAACCAAATACATGTTGATTGGTAAGCTTACTGCTTTTGAGTTAAGTGAGTTTGGTGATGCTATTGCTAAAACAAAATCCACATTCAAAGCTACTACATTCGGGAAAGATAAGCAGAGATATGATCCAGGAGAAATTTCTTCTAGAAAGGTGTTCAAGTATGAGGAAGAAATGAGAGAGATTGAAGAAGAAGAGAGAAAGCTAGATGAACTTGAAGCACTTCTTGTCAAAAGAGTAGCCAGAGGAGAAGGTAAGTATAAATGGAAATTACCTCTTAAATGTTTTTCTCGCAATAAGATAGGTCATTTTGCCTCAAGGTGTCTAGAAAGAGTTCCTAAGTCGAAATCTAGCAAGCCTAAATTCCAAAGAAAATGTTATTATGTTGCTAATGAAGGTGTGAAAGATGATGAATCTGATAAAAGGAATGTCAGTGAAGATGAGTTTATGTTTATTGCTATCAAGGAAAGTAATCTTGTACCTGTTGATTCTACTAGTTGCATTAATGTTGAGAAATCTCTAGTAGCCAGAATTGAAGAAAAAGATGAATGGGTGATCGACAGTGGATGCTCTCATCACATGATAGGTGATAAAAGTATATTTGTGAGCTTGGAAAAGTATGATGGTGATGTTGTAAGATTTGGAGATGACAAAGTTCATGTAATCTGTGGCAGAGGATCCATTTCTTTTGATGGTAAGCATAATACTGATTATGTCCTATATGTTGAAGGTTTGAAGCATAATCTCTTAAGTGTTGGACAGATGGTTGACAAGGGATATAATCTTCAATTCAAGGACGCAAAGTGTAAAATATTGGGGAATTACAGAAATGTGATTACATCATGTACAAAAACAAAAAGTAATATTTTTCACCTAAGTACTGCTAGTAAAAGTTGTCTGATTGCTCAAGTTGATGAAAGTTGATTGTGGCATAGAAGATTATGTCATGCAAGCTTTGAGAATACTATCAAGATATGTTCTACCCAGGCTGTGAGAGATCTTACTAAGTTGGTAAAGCCTACTAGTACCATATGCAAGGAATGCCATTTGGGGAAGCAAACTATAGTTTCATTTTAGAGCAAACAACATTGTTCAAATGGAGTATTGGAGCTTGTGCACAGTGACTTGTGTGGTCCTGTTAGAATTAGAAGTTTACAAGGAGATAGGTATTTCATGTTACTCATTGACGATTATTCTAGATTTATGTGGGTTACCTTCTTAAGAGAAAAATTTGAAGCTCTAGAGAAATTCAAAATTTTCAAGACTATGGTTGAGATAGAGACAGGTTTGAAGATTAAGTGTCTGAGATCAGATAGAGGTGGTGAATTCACTTATGGTGAGTTTATTTACTTTTGTGAAGAACATGGGATAAAAAGACAATTATTTGCCTCGTGGATCCCTTAGCAAAATGGAGTTGTGGAAAGGAAGAACAAGACAATTCTATTTGCTGCTAGGACTATGATGCTGAAAGGAAATGTTCCTCATATCTACTGGAGAGAAGCTGTGAGTACTGCTATTTACACTCTCAACTGGGTATATGTCAAAGGTGATACTGGTAAGACCCCTTATGTGCTATGGTATGGTCATACGCCTATTGTTAGATACTTCAAAATATTTGGAAGCAAATGTTATATCAAAAGAGATGAAGATATAGGAAAGTTTGATGCTAGAAGTGATGAAGGAATATTTCTTGGTTATTCTACTAAAAGTAAAGCCTACCGGTGCTTCAATAAGATATTGAGGAAAGTAGTTGAAAGTGCTAATGTAAAGGTTGATGAAGACACAATTAGACCATCTAGAACCTATGGATATGATTTAGATCAAAATTTTAGTATTGATTAGACTCAAAATCAAGTGCAGATCAATCCGATGAATCAGGAAAGCCAAGAGGAAGGAATTAGTAAAAGTGCAGAAGAGAGATCACAAGAGCCTGAAGTTCAAGAACATTCTAAAACTCCAAGGTATGTAAGACTAAATAATTCAGAAGATCAAATTATAGGTGATAAAAACAAAGGTGTTCAAACTAGGAGAAGAATTACAAAAGAATATTGTTTGATATCAAATATTGAGCCAAGTAATGTAAATGAAGCATGAAAAGATGAACATTAGATGGAAGAAATGAAATAAGAGCTGCTGCAAATTGAGAAGAATGAAAAATGGACTCTTGTTCCTAGACCTAAGGACAAAAATGTAATTGGAACAAAATGGGTCTTTCAAAATAAACTGAATGAGCAAGGTGAAGTTATTAGAAACAAAGCAAGAATGGTATGTAAAGGATATTCTCAGATGGAAGGAATTGAATTTGAAGAAACTTTTTCCCCTATTGCTAGGATTGAAGCTGTGAGACTATTTCTTTCCTGTGCTACTTACAAAAACTTAAAGGTTTATCAGATGGATGTCAAGTCAACATTTCTAAATGGTGAACTAAATGAAGAAGTATATATTGAGAAACCTGATGGATTTGAATTGAATGATTAGGGAGACATGGTTTGTTGTCTGAAGAAAGCATTTTATGGACTTAAGCAATCCCTAAGAGCATGGTAAGCCAGATTGGACAAGTATTTACTGAAGCTTGGATTTAGTAAAGGTATTGCTTATAGTAACTTGTATTTCAAGATTGATCATGATAAATATTTGATTGTTGAAGTCTTTGTTGATGATATCATTTTTGGAGGAGATGATAGTTTGTGCATAAAGTTTGCTGATGAGATGCAGAGTGAGTTTGAAATGTCTATGATTGGAGAAATTAAATTCTTTCTGGGATTGCAAATTACTTAGTTAGATAAAGGGATTTTTATATCTCAGTCCAAGTATGTGAAATAATTTCTAAAGAAATTTGGTATGGAAGATTCAAAGCTAGTTGGTACACCTATGGTGACCAAATGTAAGTTGACAACAGATGATGATTCTCCTAAGGAAAACCAGACTAGATACAAATCCATGATTGGTTGATTGCTTTATTTGACTCAAACTAGACCTTATATCATGAATGTCATATGTATTGTTGATATATTTCAAGTTGATCCTAAGGAATCTCATGTGACTGTTGTAAAGAGGATTTTCAAGTACTTGAAGTGGACAGTTGATTTTGGCCTATGGTATCCAAAATATGATGACCTTACTTTGAGTGCTTTTACTGATGTTGATTGGGCAAGAGATGTGAATGACATAAAGTGTACTAGTGGTGGTGCATTTTTCTTGGGAAAGAAACTAATTTCATGGTTAAGTAAAAAGTAGAATGCCATTTCTTTATCCATTGCAGAGGCATAATACATTACTGCTGCTAACAATTATACTCAATTATTGTGGATGAAACAAATGTTGAAAGATATTAGAGTTGTGTATAATGAACCTATTGCCATATTTTGTGATAATTCAAGTGCTATAAACATTTCTAAGAATCCAGTACTGCATTCAAAAACCAATCATATATCTATCAAGTTTCACTTTTTGAGAGACAAGGTGAGTGAAAAGGAAGCTAAACTGGAGTATGTACCTACTAAGGAACATATTGTAGACATCTTTACTAATAATTTGCCTAAGGATACTTTTGATTATCTCATAGGGAAGCTAGGGGTGATCACCCCTCCTAATCAGATCTAAGATGCAAGTCATTGCATTGGTTTGTGCATTTCATAGTTATATTCTGTGATTCAGATTGATGTTGTGGTGGTTGCTACTCAAGGGGAGTAGTCAGATGTTCATATATATGGTTTAGAGCTTGTGTGTACCTTTTCCAATGATTTCAAAGGGGGAAAGATTCATGTGAAAAACTATGAATTATCCAAGGAGTAGAGTCAAAACCTAAGGGGGAGAAAGTGCTAAGAGAAAGTTGCGTTGATGGTGCTTTTCACATCATGTGTTGCCATCAATGCCAAAGGGGGAGATTTTTGGGAATTGTTGGAGATTTTTGATATGTGGTTGTCATTGATATCAACACTATTAGCATTAATGTCTTTAAGACTGTATATGTCGAGGATATTGAGAAAATTGTAATAAAATATGTTGCAAGTTGTCTATGAAGCAGTGAAGATCAGTATGATGGAAAGTTCAGTATATTGATGATCATAAGTTTCAGATTAAAGGGTTTTTGTCAGGTGTATCTAGTTTATCCATTGAAATTTTCAGAGGTTCACATAAATATTTGATCGAGTTATGAGTATCTGTGTTCCGACAGTTATTTTATTACTGTAGCTAGTGTTTCTGGAAGAAGATAATATGATTCTAGTAATTTGAGTTGATGTGAATGATTCTATGGTGATTCATGATGCTTGTGGATGTTTCTAGATCATTCTCTATCTATTTTGTTTCTTCACATTGATCGGTGTGCTCGTGATTGAAGATTTTCTCTTGCGTATTCATGTTTTTCATGTTCATGGCCGATAGGGTGATTGTAGCATGTTGTGGATCTTCGAGGAGTAATATTTGAAAGTGTTTCATGTTTGAGAATGTTATTTTGGATCCCTACTATGTTGTGGATGACTTTGGTTGATTTGAATTGATAATTATTTATGTTTTGGGTCGATAGTTTGTATTCACTTTATATTTTATTGAAACCGACATGTAGTTGATGTTATTATTGGTTGCAAATATATATGAGCAATTGTTTATCTCATTTGAGACATGTATGAGGTGAAGTGTGCAAAGTGTAAGTGCTATGTGTGAATAAATTTCAGATCAT
The DNA here is from genome assembly GCA_007115665.2 of Sequoiadendron giganteum. Lineage (NCBI taxonomy): Eukaryota > Viridiplantae > Streptophyta > Pinopsida > Cupressales > Cupressaceae > Sequoiadendron > Sequoiadendron giganteum. The sequence continues at coordinate 856,674,170 of CM021101.1, forward strand.
TCGAAGGTAAAAGTTAAATGTGAAAGAGTGAGTAGAGTTTATGTGCTTAATCCGAACTGTAATCAGGCATTTAGCAGATGTTGTTTTCTTAGTTCAAAATCTTCAGATGGATTTAATCTGAATGTAACTGTAAGACTGTGTGTCTTCCTTTGGGTAGTAAGCCTTTTTGTACTTGAGTAGTGAGCTCTAGGTAGTGTGCTTGAATGCAAGTGCAATCCCCATTCTCTATACTTTAACAGAGTATAAACTTGTGGATTAACATCCACCGTGGTTTTTCCCCTAACAGGGTTTCCACGCGTGTTATGTGTGTTTCTGATGTGTTGATGATTTAGTGCTTTCATGTTTAATTATCATATATGAGAATAAGTTTATTAAGTGTAATTTATGTGACAACCGATTCACCCCCCCCTCAGTTGTCTTCCATTGTGTTTCCAACAATCTCTTTTTTATCTCCAATACGAATACCGCATCTGCACCAACAGTGTAATCCACTATGGTGTGAACTCTGGTGATTGATCTTTTGGTAGATGAGTGAATATTCTTGCATCTATCAAGATACGTCTTGATATTATCAAGAGAAAGTCGTATGTCACAAATTGCATGCATGGAGGTCTTTGAAAATTTAGCATCCTCCACTTGCTTCATGAAGGCTTCCTTGTAGATTTGTGAAAGTTCATTGGCTGGGAGGAAAATATGAGCTTCATCAAGGAGCTTACCTGGTAACTCCTTAATTTCATTTTCTAGGATAACACAATGTCCTTTGACATCTTCTTGTACTTGGTGGATATCTTCAATAAGAGACTTGATCACTTAAATTTGGTGCTTGAGGGATTCTCTTACCTCCAAATATTTCTCTTTGTCGGGAATTACCCCAATTTCCACCAACTTACTCAGCTTTGCCTCTTGCATTCGTGACCAAAATGAGAGGCATTTTTCTAGTTCTTTTTTCTCTTGGGAAAGTATGCTTTCTTCTTTATCAAGCTCTAATTTTACCTTGGCTATCTGAGTGGACTTCTCATCTATAACAACTATGAATTGTGAACCATGTTCTATCATTTCATCAATGAAATCATACAACATCTTACCCTTGGAGGAAAAATTCTCTGTAGTTTTTATTGTTGGTTCCTCAAGGCTTATCATAGCCAAAGGTTGTACATTTTTTGAAGAGCCTGTTAGTTTCCTCAAAATAGCTGCATAATGCTCAACCTTCTCCTTGTACATATTTCAAGCCTATTCCATCTTTTCAAGCCTTCTTGTTGATGCATCTATGAACACCTATGCATCTTCCTTTGCACTTTCATTTATCACTTTGTCGAGCTGGAATCTTGTGACTATATAGTCCTCCATGTTAACATCACCTTCTTCTTGTGGGGGTAGACCAATCTCTACAAACTTATGACTAGTTTTCTCAACATGAATCCTTGAATGAACTTTCACCTTTTTCTTCCCTTTGGATTTTTGAGGAGCTATCTCTTCAAGATCAAGCTCTTCTGGAGAGATCATATGTTTCTTTTGCTTTGATACTTGAGAGACCAACCAAGGAGGAAGGGAGGAAGTATATGCTTCTTGAATTACTGTCAACTCTTGTGTCGTAGCTAATTTTGTAGAAATTATTGGTATGGTAACAATCAAGTTGGTATATGTCATAATTTCTCCAGTAGACTGCATACCAAGTTGACTCTGCAAAGAATCATTCATAAATCTATTGGATTCAGCTTCAGATGAAATATCAAAATATGGAGATGACAAACTTGGGATGGATGAGGGAGAGCCTGACAAGACATCAACAGTTTGTAGGTTTGAAACTATAGGAGGAGTGTCAAGGATGGTTGATTTTGTAGGGGAAGAGAAACATCCATTGCATATATGCTAGATTAGGGAGATGGTGAATTAGGAAGAGGAGGTGGAGGAGTGTTAGGATTGGGAGGTGTATGAGGAACATTTGAGGTAACAGGCGATGATGTTCGAGGAATATTTTCAACAACATTTTCATGTGGATATAGAGACTGTTCATCCTCATGCCTAAGTTCTTCCTCATTACCTTCCTTTTCTCCTTCATCTTTTTTAGACTCCTCTTCTTCTGCAAACTCTTCTTATTTAGATTCTTTGCTTTCATTTCCTTCTTCTTCTTTGGAAATTTGTTCCTCAAAAGAACAGTCTTTTCCTTTTACATGTGTAGGTTCGGATTTTGTTGCCTCATGTTCTTCAACAGTCTGTGTAACTTTCTTACCAATGGTGAACTTGATTCTAGGACCTCTTTTGGAAGAAGAGGGAGTATCCACTTATCTGAGGGATATCTAGGCAACATGTACGAACACCCAATATAGAAAACCACTCTCATATAAGTAAAAGTTGGAAATCTCAAATAGATACATCTAAATTTACTAACCACTTTGTATGCCTCATACAATACTCTCTTCTTTTCGAGAGTTGGAACAAAACTGAAAAGAAGGGGTGCAAAGAAGGCTTTTGTGACCCTCCTGAAATGATGAAGACTTTCTTTTAGTTTCAACTAATAAAAATACTCATACACAGGTAAAAAATGTTTGTTTCTATTTGTATACAACCCCATAAATTGCCTCATTACTACAACAACATACACCAAATAAGAAGTCATGTAGAACTTCAGAGTGGTTTGCACATTTATCAACTGCTCATGAATTTCATCATTGATTTGAGTCCCCCAATCAATATGAGCTTTCTTTCTCCTAATGATCTGGATATATTCATACATCCATTCCTGAAAATGGGATGACTCAGGAAATCCATTAACCCTGCTTAGGAGAGTAATCATATCCCTGACATCTTCCTTGACATCACTCCTAGGAAGCCCCTTTGGCCATGTTGAGATAGTAGGCCTAGGTGTTTTCAACCATTGGTTGTTAATCAAATTTTTAGCCTTAGTGTGATCCTGATCATAAAAATCTCGCACTTGTTGCATTGAGATCTTTATATATTATTCCATTTGAGGAACCTGAAAAATAATATGAAATAATTCAGGATCTAGTCTCATCATGGCTTGTCCCAAGGAATCTATTAAACTTCTGTTATCTCTGATGTAGTGAGATGCAACCTAGAGAACAAACTCCATATTATGAGAAAAATTCAGGAATGTGGATACTAGGTGCAAATTTCTAGGGATAATATCTCTCAAGCTATCTTCTAAGGGCTCTTGCTTAGTTATTTTAATAAAATCTTCAAGGTCTTGATGACCAATTTTAGTGTCTTTAATTTCATCCACCTTTGAGATCACCATGGTAGGCGAAAAGACACCTTGAAATTTGTATTTCATTTTCCCCTTTCGTAGAAGACATCGAAGGATTCTTTGCTGTCATCTAGAAACAATAGGATCAAGGGATCTCACCTTCTTGGATAACTGATGATATCTTGAGAGGAACTGCAAGAATAGTGAATCAATAGATGTTAGGAAAAAATGAAGCATTGGGAAGCATGAGGCAAGAAGGCAACTCAAAGTGAGTATGAATAAGCTATTTTGCATAGAAAATGAAGCATGGGCGAAGAAACAAGGTTTGGAGCACAAGCGAAGTGATTTCAAAGTGTTAGAGAAGAAAACTTCTTTTTGTGTAGGAGTGCTGAAAATCAGTGCTCCTACATCTTGAGATGATTGGCATGTAGGGGCACTGAAAATCAGTGCTCCTAAATGCCTTTAGCACTTAGGAATTTTTTGTGTTAGAGTGCTAAAAATTAGTGCTAGTGCATAATGGGGAAGGACTAGTTCATGCTTGGGCACCGATTTTAAGTGCTTGAGCATGTCCTTCAACATTCATGGAGCAAGTATACAAGCGCTCTTTTTTAGTGCTTCCAACATATGAGGGGAAGAAATTTAGTTTATGCTCGAGTGCTGAAAAATAGCGCTCAAGCATATTCTTTATCACTTAAAGGTCAAATGTGGAAGCAGGGCTTTTTACTGCTCAAGCACCTTGGGATAGTGATATTCCACGTAGGACCGATGATTTTCACCGCTCCTACAACTTGGAGTTGGGAAATTTTTTGGATGTCGCGACGGACATTTTCATCGCTCCTAAAAGGTAAGAGAAAGGAAAATGATATTTGAGTGGTATGGAATTCCACTCAAACATTGTTAGGAATGAGCATGTGGAAAGGTGTAGGGTTTGTCCTTTGTACAAATAAAAACTATACTGCTTCGAGAGGGAGGGAAAAACATGGTGAGAAAAAAATGACAAAGGTAAAAAACACCATGGCAAGCACCAAAACAAAAATTTAAACAAAAACCCTAATCAGAGAACTACACAATGAAAAAGGAAAGTCTTGAAAGAAAAAGGTGATGAAAAATGGCGATGAAGAAGGATAAAAACGTACTTGGCAAGGAAAACTTGAGTCATCAAAACCCTAGATCAAATGTGCAAAAATTCCTCAAACTTGAGTCCACTATGGAGATGAAGAATGAGTAGGTGATGAAATGAGTAAATGAGCTAATAATGAGAAGATATTAGCCTAAAATGATCTTATTAAGTCATTAAGTGAAGACCCAAGTGAACTTAATATTTGTATTAATGAAGGTGTACAAAGTGGCGAAAAAGATGCACTAGCGGTGAAAATCACAGCTTGTGCATGTAAAGGACTTGAGAAACCAAAAAGTGCACAAGCGGTGATTTTCACCACTTGTGCATTTTGGCAAAGTGAGAGAAGTGTAGGAGCACTTCTTTTCAGCGCTCTGACACTTGGAGTTGAAAATTGAAAAAGGCTCATGTAGGAGCACTGATTTTTAACGCTCCGACATGAATCAAAATTTGACTAACTCTCAAAGGTTGAGAGTTAATGAAGATACTCATTTTAAAGCTCTTCAAAAGATGGATGAGGGGGAACACTCAAATGGAATATTTGAGGTTTTGGATTGTGCATCAAGGTGAATTGAAAATTTCCTCATGTGGGGCGCTGAAGTACATGAAACTACGAAATAGACAAATTTCGTAGGGGGTTATCCCGTGAATTTGGCACAGTTGGATTCAAGGATAATAGTTGGCTCTAGCTGGGGAGATTCCTTTAGTCATTCTTAGAAATGATTGAAGGGAGACGAACATTAGAATCAAGTGCATTTATCCATCCATTGGGCATAGAGTTAGGCTACAAAAAGAAAAGACTTAAAATGAAAAGACAAAAGGATTGTAATTAAAATATTTACATTTGAACACCTGTCACCTTACTGTGTAAAGTGTTTGAGATGTTTCCCACTGTGAGGAAGAGAAAATGGCATTCCATCCTTGTATGCCAAGAGGAAACTACTTTCACCATACAATGGACGAGCTTTGAAAGGTCCTGTCCACAGTGAATCAAACTTCTCGTGCATACCCTTTGGTTCTCTTTGCTTGTCCCCTAAGAGAACAAGATCACCAATTTGAAAATCATGAGACTTGGCCTTCTTGTCAAAAAGATTCTTGAATTGTTCCTGATGCTCCGCGATATGGTTAGCCACCTGAAATTGATTCTCCTCCAATTCAGAGAGATACATTATCCACTTATCAACTGAATTATCAAAAGTCTCATCCTCAATGGCCTTAGCCAATTTGAGGGCTAGAAGTTCTAAGGTTATGGGAATTTCCACATTCAACCCATATAAGAGTTGGAAAGGAGACATGCCAATTGCCCACTTTGGAGTTAGTCTATCTGCCCACAAAGCATCATACAAAGCTTTGTGCCACAAATGTTGATTCTCATCCACAAGCTTGCAAATTATAGTCACCAAATTTTTATTGCTTGATTCGGCCTAACCATTACCTTGTGGGTAATAGTTGGATGAATGAGACAAAGTTATGCCATGTTTAAAATAGAACTCAGTTATCTCACTTGACAAGAAGGAAAAAGCATTGTCAGCAACAAATTTTTTCGATACACCAAACCTATAAATGATATTTTCTTTTAAGAAACTACATACCACTTTAGAAGTAGCATCTTAGCTGAAATCATCTCCACCCACTTAGTGAAGTAGTCAGTCATAGTAGGACATAGGTGTGCCCCACACTTAAAGGTGGATTTAGTGCACCGATGAAATCAATTCCCCACTGCTGAAAGGGCTCTTCGATAACAACTGGTTTTAAGGGAAAAGCTGTCAACTTTGGATTACCTACAAACTATTGACATAGTTTGCATTTACGCACCCAAGACTATGCATCTTGAAAGAGTGTAGGCTAGTATTACTTTTCTCTCAGGATCTTCTGAGCAGTAACTGGTGCTAAAAAGTGTCCTCCACATGCTAAGTCATGATATGCCTTCACTAATCTTTCTTGTTATTCTTTATCAACACAACGTAAGAATGTATTATCCAATGCACATTTGTACAAACCATTGTCCCACAAGACAAATTTTGCTGACTTTAGTTTGATGGTCCTTTTCTCCTTTGAAGTCAAATGACTAGGAAATTCCCCATAAGTGAGAAAATGGGCAATGTTAGAATACTACTCATTAGTAGTATTGACGAATAACACCATTGGAAGTTCACTTGGATCTACCTCCTCAATCTTCAAAACTTCTTCATTTGGATTATTTTTAGCAATGAGTTGACACAAACCTCTCCCATGTATCATCTTGGTAGGCTTGATGTCCAATTCATATTCTTGAATCTTGGAAATCCAATTGCCTCTTTTTTTTCTAAACTCCCGTTGTGTCAAGATAGACTTAATGGTTAAGAATGTAGAACCATAAATGTTTAACAACCTTGACCACAAAAAAAGAATGTTTCTCCATTTGGGAATATTTTAATTCATAATTCTTTAGAGGGAATCTCATGAATGCAATTGGGGATTCAAAACCCTCACTATTTTCTTGTACCAAAATTGCTGAAAGTGTATGCTTAGAAGCATAACTATACATGATTAATTCCTTCATGTAGTCTGGGTAGACTAAAACTGGTGCATGAGCAATATCCTCTTTGATTTCATTGAATGTATCTTTTCCTTCTGATGTCTAATGAAAAGTGGTAGTACCTTTCATCATATTAACAATATGACGAGTCTTTTCTATAGAATCTAGAAGGAATCTTCACAAAAAAATTACTTTTCCAATGAAGGAATGAACAACCTTCTTACTTGATGGAAGAGTGAGTGATTTGATACTTCTAACTCTTTCAGAGTCAATCTTGATATCTTCTATGGACACCACATGACCAAGAAGCTTACCTTCAGTAACCCAAAAATTTGACTTCTTGGGATTCAAGGAAATACCATGTTGTTAGTATCTCTCCAACATTTGCCTTAGATGATAAAAATATTCATGAAATTTCTTAGAAAAAAGCATAAGATCATCAACATATACTACAATGAACTTACCTAGCACATCAAGAAAATCTAGGTCCATAGCACGTTGGAACGTGGTACCAACATTTATGAGACCAAAAAGCATCCTACGATATGCAAAGGTACCCCATGGCATTGTGAAGGTCATCTTGTGCTGATCAATTGAATTAAATTCAATCTGGTTGTAAGTAGAAAAACCATCAACATGGAGAGCATTTCAGACCTGGTCACGATTTGAAAAACCTAACCCATTACCTAGGAGAGGATAATTATCTTTGAGTGACATTTGATTCAGATTTCAAAAATCCACACAGATACAGATCTTGCCATTCTTCTTACGAATGGGAACAATATTCACTATCCATGTTGAATGGTGGATAGGGAATATAATTCGAGTGTTCAAAATCTTTTGAACCTCCACAAGGATTGTTCCAGAAATATTAAGGTTATATTTCCTTTGCTTTTGTTTATAAGGAAATGCTCCAATCTTCAATCGAATGTCATGCTACACCAATTTTCATCAAAAAGATTTTAGATCCTCATATAAATAAACCAAGACATCCATATATTCTTGTAACAACTTAGCAAACTACTTTCTTTCTTCAATTGTGCAACATTTACCAATGTTTACCATCTTAGGATCTGCTTTAGTTCCTCGGTTAATCTATTCAACTTAATTAGTTGAATTAGAGTCTGAGAGTTGTTTCTTGACGTAGCGATCATGCTTATCAAAAAGTTTCTCAAGGGATACCAACTCTTTAGGAATTTTATTCCCTTTGAGTTGTAGGAACTCTTTGCCTAAAACTAGATCCATATCAGAAATAGATTCTTGATGTGGAGAATCACTTCCCTCAAAGTACAACTCATCAAAGTTTTCTACCTTTTCCAAAAAGGAAACAATTTGATTATCATCATTGAAGATCTACCAGTTTTCTGAATTGTCAGGAACACTTGGGAGGAAGACCAACTCAATGGTGTAGGTGGAACCATGAAAATATTTATGTGGTATCAAGAGTCTGGCTGAGACTGCTAAAGAATCATCTATGTCATTGTATTCCCTTGGAACTACATATGTATCAAAACCATCAAATTCTTCAATGCAACCCCAAACAAGATTATGATAATGGTGAAGTCTGTCATTCTTTTTTTGGTATAAATTTCTTACCTGAAAAACTATCAACTTGGCATCACCTTGTGCATGAAGATTTTTTATACCTTTCTTGTGTGTAACTTGCATTCCTAATAACAAAGCTTCATATTCAATAGTGTTATTAGTGTTGTCAAACAGTTTTTGAAAGAGAAAGGGAATTTTTTTCCTTTGGTGGAAATAAAAACCATTCCTACTCTAGAACCGGTGGAAGAGCAACTTCCATCAAACTTGAGCAACCAAACACCGTTTGGATCACCGAAAAATGACAGTGTTAAAATCTGTAGCTTCATCATCTAATGAAGCTTCATGATCTGAGATCGACAAATCATCTGATGATGAATCATTTGTTGTTGAAAAAGATTCAACACTCTCCAACTCATGCCTTATTGAAGATTCACCGACTTCTTCTATTTACAAATAATACGTTCCACCGCCCTAAGACTCAAATAGAATTTGAGCCCTTGGATCATTAGATTGTGTGACTGAGAATTTTGACCCCCTTTCAAGAATCAATTTTTGCATTACACATTTCACAGGTATCTTAGCTTCAAACATGTCCATGTCGAGTTCACCGCCAGCATATTTACAAAAATTACATCGAAGGAGGATTCCATAAGATGTTGGTACTTCAGCTACTAGAACCATCATTTTTTATTTTCTTTTCAGGATATGCGGCAAACACATACTGTGCATCTTTGATCTGTCCAATCAAAGGAACTTGTTTGTTTTCCATGGAAAAACAACGGCTAATTTTTTTGGTTAGATTCAAACCCAAGATAGTAGCTACCTTGGTTGGAATCACATTGTTTGATGCACCAGAATCTATGACATAATTGCTTAACTTAAAGCCATTAACAAGTAATGGAATAAAGAATGGATCAATACGTCTGGAAGCAACTAGAGGGGTAGAAACAAGATTATTCTATGGGATCTTAGGATTTGGGGCCATAGGGACATTAGGAGTTGAATCTTTACTTGGAATTATTCATTTATCTATTACGAACTTGACAAGCTTGTCAAATTGGTTAGGATTTTCTTTAAGGTATTCAACTTCAGACATTTGGACTTTTGTTTTCTTGGCATGATCAATAATGTCAAAAGCTTGGAAATAATTTTATAAAGTGGATGGATTAACTTCTATAACCGGCTTAACAAAAGGTACACTGGTCTTAGGAACCAGAGGATTGGCTTTTGTAATGGCAGGAATTGTCAGTGGAGGACGAGGGACACTTACTTTTTTGTTTGTTGTATTTTTTGGTTGCCAAGGCAAGGGAGATCCTCTTTTTACAACGGTAACTGGTCGCTTCTCCTTTGTTAGTGGAGTGGCAGCTTGAGGCTGATCAAGATGATTCTATTGTTGCCATGTAAAAATAGCATATGCGTATGTCACTAAGTCCTCATCCTCAGATTCATTTTCCATTTGTTAATAACCAATATTGGAGTCGCCAACTGATTCCATTTCTTCATCTTGAAAGAGATTAGCACTTTCTTCCATGGGATAATCTGGCTATGCACATTCATCTTGTTTAGCCTCATAGTATCTCGTGATAGTGTTAGTAGGTGGAGCTTAAGTGCGAGTCTTCCTTGTGGTGCTTGAAGATGATTTTGATTTCTGTTTCCACCATAGTTAGGATAATTCCTCCTTGGAACATCCTTATAAGTGTTGTTGTTGGAAACTTGCTTTTTTAAAGCTAAAATTTCATTTGCCAACCTTTGGACCATGGGATCAACAAAATTAGAGTTAGCACTAGATGCATTAGCATTAGAAGAAAAAGATCCCGACGCTTGCACCTTCTTGTTGTTGGTATTCATCCTTATTTCTCTAGCAAGGATCATTCCATCTTCGAGGCTTGTAGCCATTTGTTGAGCTACTTCAACGTTGGTGAGAACTTCCCTACGCAAGAAAAAACTTAGTTTGGGGAGTTGCGTGTAGATGAAGAAACATTTTAAGTTATGATGTCAGTATTACCACAGTTGGGATCCTCGTCATCGGCTTGTTGAACTTAGCCATGAACTCGCGCATGGGTTCATGAGCCTCTTTTTGCATAGTCGTAAGCTATGCTAGCAAGGCATATGCATCTTCTGCTAGTTTGAACCTTTCTTCAAACTTATTGTGAAGAGTGTTCCAATTAGTGACCAAGGCAGCTAGAATGGTATAAAACCATTCGACAACAATTCCCTGTAGAGATTCAATGAAAAGCCTCATGACAACATCTTCGTGTTCTATGCCAAGAACACCAAAAATAATGTAAAAGGCAACAATGTGTTCATTGGGATGTTGTTTTCCATCACCTAGAAACTTTGAAATATGCTTTCTCGAAACATGTGGAAGCTCATTGAGAGGTGCGGCCAAACGAAGGGGACCAAAATCATTTCCCCAAGGTCCTACAAGTGGTGCGGCCATGATATGTTGCACAACAGGTGCCTAAATTGGAACTTTATGGAAGATGAAAGATTCACTTGAAAGAGGAGATCTTAGTCTTTGTGGAGGATAGCTTGCGGTTCACTGCAATAAAGACCTTACTCACAGAGGAGTAGGTGGAGTATTATGTTGCAACAAGTCTTCAAAAAGTGGGATCCACTACTCCTTGAGCCCTCAAGCTTCGTGTATAACTTCTAACCGCTAGAATGTAGATGGAAATAAGAGAGATATTAAAAATATCAATACACAAGATCACAATAAGATACTGGAAAACATAGTCACTTCAATTAAAGCATGAGGCTTTAATTGCGTGTGTTGCTCCCCAACGGAGTTTCTAAAAAATTGTTGGGTGAAAATTATGTAATCCCTTTAACAGATTACAAAACTTGCTTTCAGCCACAACTATGTGAGATACAATCTCTCCTCTTAGAAAGGGGAGGAACCCTTCTTACTGCTTATTGAAACTAAGTACAACTAATTAAGTATTCACAATGATGTACACTACGATTAAGAGATGGGGATGTGTCACATTCATAATTCTCTCTTTCTTCAGAGAATATGTTTTACAATGCTTCACGATTTTGAGTTCCTGATTCAATATAAATTCAAACTAAAAACAAGGCAATAATTCTGATATTTTTATCTTGTCAAAGAAAAGACCAAGAATACCAGCATAATAACGATAAATGATAAAAAAAGAAAACTCACAAAGGCACAAAGTCATTTTGTATCTTTCACCAATGAATCTTTTGAGATATATAAATGTTGGATGTTGTGGTTGAGTTGCTGGTATGTGGTTGTCATTGATGTCAACACTATTAGCATTAGTGTCTTGAAGGCTGTATATGTCGAGGATATTGAGAAAATTATAATAAATATGTTGAAGGTTGTTTGTGAAGCTGTGAAGTTCAACGTGTTGTAAAATTTAGTATGTTGGTATTTAGAAGTTGTGGATTAAAGGGTTTTTTGTATCTAGTGTATCTACTAGAAGTTTCAGAGGTGCGCATCAAGATTTGAGCAAGTTGTGAGTCTCTGTGTTCCTACAGTTATTCTGTTACTGTAGCTGGTGTTTCTGGAAGAAGAAAACATGACTCTGGTAATTTGAGTTGTTGCATATGCTCCTATGATGTTCGTTGATGTTTATTAATCATTCTCTATCTTTGTTGCACATCCGCGTTGATCGATGTGCTCATGATCAAAGATTTTTCCTTTGCATGTTCAGGTTTTCATGTTCTTGGCCGACATGATGGTTGTAGTGTGTTGTGGATCCTTGTGGATTAATTTTTGAATGTTTGGCACATTTGAGGATGTTGTTTTAGGTCTTCATTATGTTTTGACCGAATTCGGTTGGTGTGCATTGAGATTTGTTCATGAATTGGGCCTACGACTTGTATTCATTTATCATTTTATTTTTGGCCGACAAAGTTGTTGATGTAATTCCATGTAGTGGATATATAAGAGCGATTATTTCTTAATTTTAATATGTGTGTGAAGTGTGTAATGTGAAGTGTGTGAGTACTATGTGTGAATAAAGATTAGATCATTCGATTGCAAAGCAGAGTGTGAAGAAGATTGAGCGAAGTGTGAAGAAGTGTTTCTGTGCTTAACCAAAACTATAATCAGGATTTTGCAGAAGCTAATTTCTTAGTTCAAATCCTTCAGATGGTTTTAATCTGAATGGCTTTGTAAGATAGTGTGTCTTCATTTAGCAGTGAGCTCTAGGCAGTGTGCCTGAATGCATGTGCATTCCCATTATCCATCTCTATACTTTTAACAGGGTATAATATTGTGGACTGACATCCATCGTGGTTTTTCCCCTAACAGGGTTTCCACATATAAAATCTTTGTGTTCTTTGTGTTTTTGATGTGGTGATTGTTTATGCTTAATGTTCTTTCATGAGATCTGAGAATAAGTAAAGTAAGGTTTAATAAGTTGGAATAATCTGTGACAACTGATTCACCCCCCCTCTCAGTTATCTATCCTTGATTTGCCAACAATTGGTATCAGATCAGGTTCCTTTGAAGAAGTTTAATAGCTTGAGGTGATTTGAGATGGCATCATATAAGAAGGATAGTCCTAGATTCGATGGGAAAAACTACTCTTTGTGCAAGGCTAGAATGGAGTATCATTTGAAGTGCATTGGTGAACCCTTCTGGAAGATTACAAAGAACATATATGTTATTCCTCAGAATGGTCCCTCTACTCCTGATGAGATCAAAGAAGCTGAAACAAATATTAGGGCTATAGAAGAATTGTTGAGTGCTCTAATAGATTCAAAGATGAAAAATGTGATGGATTTGAAAACAACACATGAGATTTGGAAGAAGCTATAAACATTGTATCAAGGAGATGCAAAAGTGAAAGTTGCTAACTTGCAAAGTCTGAAAGGTAAGTGGGAGAACTTGAAAATGGGAGAAGATGAAAATATTATTTCTTTCATGCAAAAATTAAATAAACTAGTGATGGGTATTAGATGTGCTGGTGGACTCTTGGATGAAGAAGAGATTGTAGCTAAAGTGCTCAAATTATTGCCTACTTCTTACAAAATTAAAGCTCATGCTATTGAAGAGCTTAGGACAGTAAAACATGTGACAAGAGATATGCTAATCGGTAAGCTTGCTGCCTTTGAGTTGAGTGAATTTGGTGACTCTACCCCTAAGACGTAATCTTCATTTAAAGCTACTATATCCAGAAGAAACAAATAGAGATATGATTTGGGAGAAAGTTCTAGAAAGACATTCAATTATGAAGATGAGATGAAATAGATTGAAGATGAAGAAAGAGAGGTAGAATAACTGGAAGCACTAATTGTGAAAAGAGAAGCCAAAGGACAAGGTAAGTAAAAAGGAAATTTTTCGATTAAATGTTTCTCTTGCAATAAGATAGGTCATTTTGCATCAAGATGTCCTCAAAGAGTTCCTAGGTTCAAACTAGACAAGCCTAGATTTCAAAAGAAATGTTATTATGCTGAAGAAGGTGTTACTGATGAAGAATTTGATAAAGAAAATGGAAATGAGGATGGATGGGTATTCATTTCTATCAAGTAAAATGGTCTGATGTCCATTGAATTTTCTAGTAATAAGAATGTTGAGAAAGCTCTTTTAGCTAGAATTGAAGAAAAGGATGAGTGGGTGATTGACAACGGATGCTCACATCATATGATTGGTGACAAAAGCAAGTTTGTAAGCTTGGAGAAGTACGACAGTGGTGTTGTAATATTTGGAGATAATAATGCTGGTGTGATTTGTGGTAGAGGCACTATTTCTCTTGGTGGTAAACATTATACTGATGATGTCCTTTATGTAGAAGGCTTGAATCATAATTTTTTGAGTGTTGGACAGATGGTCGACAAAGGATACAATCTTTAGTTTAAAGATGGAAGGTGCAGGATACTAGGAAGTTTTGGAAATGTAATTGCTTCAGGTACAAAGACAAGAGTTAATATTTTTCACCTGAGTGTTGCTAGTGAAAGTTGTTTAATTGCTCAAGTTGATGAAAGCTAGTTATGTCATAGAAGGCTATGTCATGTGAAATTTGAGAACATTATCAAGATAAGCTCCACTCAAGCAGTAAGAGATCTTCCTAAGTTAGTGAAGCCTACTAACACCATATGCAAGGAATGACAAATGGTAAAGTAGACTAGAGTTTCTTTTTGGATCAAACAACATTATTCAAATGGAATACTAGAGCTGGTGCATACTGATCTGTGTGGTCCCTCCAGAATCAGAAGTCTACAAGGAGAAATATATTTTATGTTGCTTATTGAAGATTACTCTAGGATGATATGGGTTTCTTTCTTGAGAGAAAAACATGAAGCATTTGAGAAGTTCAAAAGTTTCAAAGCTATGGCCGAGAATTAGACACGTTTGAAGATCAAATGCTAAAGGTCAGATAGAGGTGGTGAGTTCACTTCCCGGGAGTTCAATTCTTTCTGTGAAGAGCATGGAATCAAGAGACAATTATCTGCTCCCTAAACTCCTCAACAAAATGGAGTTGTAGAGAGAAAGAACATAACAATTCTAGATGCTGCTAGATCTATGATGTTGGAAGGTAATGTACCTCATATCTATTGGAGAGAAGTTGCAAGCACTGTTGTGTATACTCTTAACCGGGTAAATGTCAATGGTAATTCTGGTAAGACTCCTTTTGAGTTGTGGTTTGGTTATAAGCCTACTATTAAATATTTCAAAATCTTTGGAAGTAGATGCTACATCAAGAGAGATGAAGATATAGACAAGTTTGATGCTAGGAGTGATGAAGGGATCTTTTTGGGTTATTCTACTAAAAGTAAGGCCTACCAGTGCTATAATAGAAGATTGAGGAAACTGGTTG
This sequence comes from Sequoiadendron giganteum, assembly GCA_007115665.2. Taxonomy (NCBI): domain Eukaryota; kingdom Viridiplantae; phylum Streptophyta; class Pinopsida; order Cupressales; family Cupressaceae; genus Sequoiadendron; species Sequoiadendron giganteum. Next base: position 856,689,346 of record CM021101.1, read on the forward strand.
AAAGTACAAATGTCAGAGTTGATGAAGACACTACTAGATCATCTAGATAATATGGATATGATTAAGATGATCAAATTGATAGTACTGATAAAAGGAAAAATGTTCAGATAGAGAACCAAGTCCAAATTGTTCCGCTAAATCAAGAGAATCAAGAAAGAAAGACTAGTGGAAGTGCAGAAGAGAGAACATAAGAAGAAGAAGTTCAAGACAATCCTAAAGTTCTGAGGTATGTAAAGATAAATCACTCCAAAGATTAGATTATAGGAGATAAGAACAAAGGTGTGCTGACTAGAAGAAGAATTGCAAAAGAGTATTTTCTGATTTCCAAGACTGAGCCAAACAATTTCAATGAAGCATGTAAAGATGTACATCGGATGGAAGCAATGAAGGAAGAACTGGTGCAGATAGAGAAAAATGATACATGGACTCTTACTCCTAGACCTCAGGACAAAAATATGATTAGAACTAAATGGGTCTTTCAGAATAAGCTGAATGAACAAGGTGAAGTGGTTAGGAATAAAGCAAGACTGGTATGTAAAGGGTACTCATAGATGGAAGGTATTGATTTTGAATAAACCTTTTCCCTTGTTGCTATAATTGAAGCTGTAAGATTGTTTCTTGCTTATGCTGCTTTTAAGAACTAAAAATTCTATCAAATGGATGTAAAGTTGGCATTTCTGAATAATGAGCTAGAAGAAGAAGTATATGTTGAGCAACTAGATGGATTTCAACTAACTGATAAGGGGGATATGGTTTTCTGATTGAAGAAAGCATTATATGGACTCAAGCAAGCCCCTAGAGCCTGGTATGCTAGACTGGATAAATACTTGTTGAAGCTTGGATTTAATAAAGGTACTGTTGACAATAATCTATATTTTAAGATGGATCATGATAAAGAATTGATTATTGAAGTCTTTGTTGATGACATCATTTTTGGAGGTGATGATGATTTGTGTATGAAGTTTGCTAATGAAATGAAGAGTGAATTTGAAATATCTATGATTTGAGAGATGAAGTTCTTTTTGGGATTGCAAATCACTCAGTGAGATAATGGAATTTTTATATCTCAGTCCAAATATGTAAGAGAACTACTAAAAAAGTTTGGCATGACTGACTCAAAGCCTGTTGGTACACCCATGGTAACCGGATGCAAGTTAACACATAATGATGATTCTCCTAAGGAAAATTAAACAAGATATAGGTCAATGATTGGTGGACTACTTTATTTGACTCAGACCAGACCTGACATCATGAATGTTGTATGCATGGTTGCTAGATATCAAGCTGATCCAAAAGAATCCCATGTGACTACTGTAAAGAGAATTTTCAGATACTTGAAAGGGACAATTGACTTTGGCCTTTGGTATCCTAAAGATGATGATCTTACTTTGAGTTCCTTTACTGATGCAGATTGGGTAGGTGATGTGGATGAAAAGAAAATTACTAGTGGTGGTACCTTATTCTTGGGGAAGAAATTGGTGTCTTGGTTCAGTAAAAAGCATAATTCTATTTCCTTATCTACTACTGAGGCATAATATATTACTGCTGCAAACAATTGTACTCAAGTAATATGGATGAAGCTGATGCTGAGAGATATCAGAATTGAGTATGATGAGCTTGTTGCTATATTTTGTGATAACTCAAGTGCAATAAAAATTTCTAAGAATTTGGTGCTTCATTCAAAGACAAAGCATATATCTATCAAATATCACTTTTTGAGAGACAAAGTGAGTGACAAAGAAGTCAGACTGGAGTATGTGTCTACTAAGGAACATATTGCAAATATATTTAGTAAGCCATTGCCTAAAGATACTTTTGAGTATCTCTAAGAGAAGTTAGGGGTGATTACCCCTCCTAATAAGAACTAAGATGCATAATCTTTGCATTAGTCTATGCATTCATAATCATATCTTAATCCAGATCGATGTTGTGGTGGCTGCTACTCAGGGGGAGTAGTTAGATGATTCAGTTATGTGATTTAGAGCATGTGTACCTTTTCCATTGATGTCAAAGGGGGAGAAGAGTAATGTGAAAAAATATGGAAGAGCCAAAAGTAAGGGGGAGAAGAACAGTATGAGAAGAGCAATGTGTAAAGGAGAGATTGTTGGAAGAAGAGTTAGTTGCATTGATGGTGTACTTTTCACATCATGTGTTTCCATCAATGCAAAAGGGGGAGATTGTTGGATGTTGTGGTTGAGTTGCTGATATGTGGTTGTCATTGATGTAAACACTATTAGCATTAGTGTCTTAAAGGTTGTATATGTCAAGGATATTGAGAAAATTATAATAAGTATGTTGAAGGTTGTCTGTGAAACTGTGAAGTTCATTGTGTTGTAAAATTCAATATGTTGGTATTCAAAAGTTGTAGATTAAAGGGTTTGTTACTGAACCTATCTAGTGTATCTACCAAAAGTTTCAGAGGTGCGCATAAGGATTTGAGCAAGTTGTGAGTCTTTGTGTTCCTACAGTTATTATGTTATTATAGCTGGTGTTTCTGGAAGAAGAAAACGTGACTCTAGTAATTTGAGTTATTGCGTATGCTCCTGTGATTTTCGTTGATGTTTCTAAATCATGCTCTATTTTTTTTGCATGTCCATGTTGATCGGTGTGCTCATGATCATAGACTTTTCCTTTGCATGTTCAAGTTTTCATGTTCTTGGCCAACATGATGGTTGTAGTGTATTGTGGATCCTTGTAGATTAATTTATGAATGTTTGGCACATTCGAGGATTTTTTTTTAGGTCTTGATTATGATGTGACTGACTTCGGTTGGTGCGCATTGAGATTTATTCATGAATTGGGCCGACAGTTTGTATTCATTTATCATTTTATTTTTGGCTGACAAAGTTTTTGATGTAATTCCATGTAGCGGATATATAAGAGCGATTGTTTCTTCATTTTGGTATGTGTGTGAAGTGTGTAATGCAAAGTGTCAGAGTGCTATGTGCGAATAAAGATCAGATCATTCGATTGTAGAGTAGAGTGTGAAGAAGATTGAGGAAAGTGTGAAGAAGTGTTTATGTGCTTAACTGGAAGTGTAATCAGGCTTTTGCAGAAGCTAATTTCTCAGTTCAAATCCTTCAGATGGTTTAAATATGAATGTCTCTATAAGACAGTGTGTCTTCTTTGAGCAATGAGCTCTAGGCAGTGTGCCTGAATGCATGTGCATTCCCATTATTCATCTCTATACTTTTAACAGGGTATAATATTATGGACTCACATCCACCTTGGTTTTTCCCCTAACAAGGTTTCCACGTATAAAACCTTGGTGTTCTTTGTGTTTCTAATGTGGTGATTGTTTATGCTTAATGTTCTTTCATCAGATCTAAGAATAAGTAAAGTAAGGTTTAATAAGTTTGAATAATCTGTGACAACTAATTCACCCCCCTCTCAGATGTCTATCCTTTTTTTTCCAACAATAACCAACATTGTATTCAAAGTAGAAAGTCTCCTAGATACTCCACGATAGATCCACGAACAACATGAACAAATAAAATCACAAAGTCTTGTAGAGAATTCACCAACAACATTCAATCAAATAACATAAATTCGAATAAAAGGGTGTAACACAAAGTTTACATGGATTTACTCAAAGCCCGATAAATCTCAATCACTAATCGTTGCCAATCTCAATCAAATCCAAAAGATAATCGATTCCAACACAAATTTTGGTGGACTCAAGCAAGCCCCTAGAACCTGGTATGCTAGACTGGATAAATACTTGTTGAAGCTTGGATTTAATAAAGGTACTGTTGACAATAATCTATATTTTAAGATGGATCATGATAAAGAATTGATTATTGAAGTCTTTGTTGATGACATCATTTTTGGAGGTGATGATGATTTGTGTATGAAGTTTGTTGATGAAATGAAGAGTGAATTTGAAATGTCTATGATTGGAGAGATGAAGTTCTTTTTGGGATTGCAAATCACTCAGTGAGATAATGGAATTTTTATATCTCAGTCCAAATATGTAAGAGAGCTACTGAATTTTTTTGGCATGAATGACTCAAAGCCTGTTGGTACACCCATGGTAACCGGATGCAAGCTAACACATAATGATGATTCTCCTAAGGAAAATCAGACAAGATACAGGTCAATGATTGGTGGACTAATTTATTTGACTCAGACCAAACCTGACATCATGAATGTTGTATGCATGGTTGCTAGATATCAAGCTGATCCAAAGGAATCCCATGTGACTATTGTAAAGAGAATTTTCAGATACTTGAAAGGGACAATTGACTTTGACCTTTGGTATCCTAAAGATGATGATCTTAATTTGAGTTCCTTTACTGATGCAGATTGGGCAGGTGATGTGGATGAAAAGAAAAGTACTAGTGGTGGTGCCTTATTCTTGGGGAAGAAATTGGTGTCTTGGTTAAGTAAAAAGCATAATTCTATTTCCTTATCTACTGCTGAGGCAGAATATATTACTGTTGCAAACAATTGTACTCAAGTAATATGGATGAAGCAGATGCTGAGAGATATCAGAATTGAGTATGATGAGCTTGTTTCTATATTTTTTGATAACTCAAGTGCAATAAAAATTTCTAAGAATTTGGTGCTTCATTCAAAGACAAAGCATATATCTATCAAATATCACTTTTTGAGAGACAAAATGAGTGGCAAAGAAGTCAGACTAGAGTATGTGTCTACTAAGGAATAGATTGCAAATATATTTAGTAAGTCATTGCCTAAAGATACTTTTGAGTATCTCCAAGAGAAGTTAGGGGTGATTACCCCTCCTAATAAGAACTAAGATGCATAATCTTTGCATCAGTCTATGCATTCATAATCATATCTTAATCCAGATTGATGTTGTGGTGGCTGCTACTCAAGGGGAGTAGTTAGATGATTCAGATATGTGATTTAGAGCATGTGTACCTTTTCCATTAATGTCAAAGGGTGAGAAGAGTAATGTGAAAAACTATGGAAGAGCCAAAAGTAAGGGGGAGAAGAACAGTATGAGAAGAGCAATGTGTAAAGGAGAGATTGTTAGAAGAAGAGTTAGTTGCATTGATGGTGTAATTTTCACATCATGTGTTGCCATCAATGCCAAAGGAGGAGATTGCTGGATGTTGTGGTTGAGTTGTTGATATGTGGTTGTCATTGATGTCAACACTATTAGCATTGGTGTCTTAAAGGTTGTATATGTCAAGGATATTGAGAAAATTATAATAAATATGTTGAAGGGTTGTCTGTGAAGCTGTGAAGTTCAACATGTTATAAAATTCAGTATGTTGGTATTCAAAAGTTGTAGATTAAAGGGTTTGTTGCTGAGCCTATCTAGTGTATCTACCAGAAGTTTCAGAGGTGCGCATCAAGATTTGAGCAAGTTGCGAGTCTCTGTGTTCCTAGAGTTATTCTGTTATTGTAGTTGGTGTTTGTAGAAGAAGAAAACGTGACTCTGGTAATTTGAGTTATTGCGTATGCTCCTATGATTTTTGTTGATGTTTCTAAATCATGCTCTATTTTTGTTGCACGTCTGCGTTGATTGGTGTGCTCATGATCAGAGATTTTTCCTTTGCATGTTCAGGTTTTCATGTTCTTGGCCAACATGATGGTTGTAACGTGTTTTGAATCCTTGTGGACTAATTTTTGAATGTTTAGCACGTTCGAAGATATTTTTTTAGGTCTTGATTATGTTGTGACTAACTTTGGTTGGTGCGCATTGAGATTTATTCATGAATTGGGCCGACAATTTGTATTCATTTATCATTTTATTTTTGGCCGACAAAGTTGTTGATGTAATTCCATGTAGCGGATATATAAGAGCGATTGCTTCTTCATTTTGATATGTGTGTGAAGTGTGTAATGCAAAGTGTGCGAGTGCTATGTGCGAATAAAGATCAGATCATTCGATTGCAGAGCAGAGTGTGAAGAAGATTGAGCAAAGTGTGAAGAAGTGTTTATGTGCTTAACTAGAAGTGTAATCAGGATTTTGCAAAAGCTAATTTCTCAGTTCAAATCCCTCATATGGTTTTAATCTGAATGTCTCTATAAGATAGTGTGTCTTCTTTGAGCAATGAGCTCTAGGCAGTGTGCCTGAATGCATGTGGATTCCCATTATTCATCTCTATACTTTTAATAGGGTATAATATTGTGGACTGACATCCATCGTGGTTTTTCCCCTAACAAGGTTTCCACGTATAAAACCTTGGTGTTCTTTGTGTTTCTGATGTGGTGATTGTTTATGCTTAATGTTCTTTCATCAGATCTGAGAATAAGTAAAGTAAGGTTTAATAAGTTTGAATAATCTGTGACAACTGATTCACCCCCCATCTCAGTTGTCTATCCTTTTTTTGCCAACAATAACCAGCACTATATTCGAAGCACAAAGTCTTCTAGATACTCCATGATAGATCCACGAAAAACATGAACAAATAAAATCACAAAGTCTTGTAGAGAATTCACAGACAACATTCAATCAAATAACATAAATTCGAATAAAAGGGTGTAACACAAAGTTTACACGGATTTACTCAAAGCCCTTTAAATCTCAATCACTAATCATTGCCAATCTCAATCAAATCCAAAAGATAATCGATTCCAACACCAATTTTGGTGGACTCAACCAGACCCCTAGAGCCTGGTATGCCAAATTGGATAAATACTTTTTGAAGCTTGGATTTAATAAAGGTACTGTTAACAGTAATATGTATTTTAAGATGGATCATGATAAAGAATTGATTATTGAAGTCTTTGTTGGTGACATCATTTTTGGAGGTGATGATGATTTGTGTATGAAGTTTGCTGATGAAATGAAGAGTGAATTTGAAATGTCTATGATTGGAGAGATGAAGTTCTTTTTGGGATTGCAAATCACTCAGTGAGATAATGGATTTTTTATATCTTAGTCCAAATATGTAAGAGAGCTACTGATTTTTTTTGGCATGAATGACTCAAAGCCTGTTGGTACACCCATGGTAATCGGATGGAAGCTAACACATAATGATGATTCTCCTAAGGAAAATCAGACAAGATACAGGTCAATGATCGGTGGACTACTTTATTTAACTCAGACCAGACCTGAGATCATGAATGTTGTATGCATGGTTGCTAGATATCAAGTTGATCCAAAGGAATCCCATGTGACTACTGTAAAGAGAATTTTTAGATACTTGAAAGGGACAATTGACTTTGGCCTTTGGTATCCTAAAGATGATGATCTTAATTTGAGTTCCTTTACTGATGCAGATTGGGTAGGTGATGTGGATGAAAAGAAAATTACTAGTGGTGATGCCTTATTCTTGGGGAAGAAATTGGTGTCTTGGTTAAGTAAAAAGCATAATTTTATTTCCTTATCTACTGTTGAGGCAGAATATATTACTGTTGCAAACAATTGTACTCAAGTAATATGGATGAAGCAGATGCTGAGAGATATCAGAATTGAGTACGATGAGCTTGTTTCTATATTTTTTGATAACTCAAGTGCAATAAAAATTTCTAAGAATTTGGTGCTTTATTCAAAGACAAAGCATATATCTATCAAATATCACTTTTTGAGAGACAAAATGAGTGGCCAAGAAGTCAGACTGGAGTATGTGTCTACTAAGGAACAGATTGCAAATATATTTAGTAAGCCATTGCCTAAAGATACTTTTGAGTATCTCCAAGAGAAGTTAGGAGTGATTACCCCTCCTAATCAGAACTAAGATGCATAATCTTTGCATCAGTCTATGCATTCATAATCATATCTTAATCCAGATTGATGTTGTGGTGGCTGCTACTCAAGGGGAGTAGTTAGATGATTCAGATATGTGATTTAGAGCATGTGTACCTTTTCCATTGATGTCAAAGGGGGAGAAGAGTAATGTGAAAAACTATGGAAGAGCCAAAAGTAAGGGGGAGAAGAACAGTATGAGAAGAGCAATGTGTAAAGGAGAGATTGTTGGAAGAAGAGTTAGTTGCATTGATGGTGTACTTTTCACATCATGTGTTGCCATCAATGCCAAAGGGGGAGATTGCTGGATGTTGTGGTTGAGTTGTTGATATGTGGTTGTCATTGATGTCAACACTATTAGCATTGGTGTCTTAAAGGTTGTATATGTCAAGGATATCGAGAAAATTATAATAAATATGTTGAAGGGTTGTTTGTGAAGCTGTGAAGTTCAACGTGTTGTAAAATTTAGTATGTTGGTATTCAAAAGTTGTAGATTAAAGGGTTTGGTGCTGAGCCTATCTAGTGTATCTACTAGAAGTTTCAAAGGTACGCATCAATATTTGAACAAGTTGCGAGTCTCTGTGTTCCTACAGTTATTCTATTATTGTAGCTAGTGTTTCTAGAAGAAGAAAATGCGACTTTGGTAATTTGAGTTATTGCGTATGCTCCTGTGATTTTTGTTGATGTTTCTAAATCATGCTCTATTTTTGTTGCACGTCCGCGTTGATTGGTGTGCTCATGATCAGAGATTTTTCCTTTGCATGTTCAGGTTTTCATGTTCTTGGCCAACATGATGGTTGTAGTGTGTTTTGGATCCTTGTGGACTAATTTTTGAATGTTTGGCACGTTCGAGGATATCTTTTTAGGTCTTCATTATGTTGTGATTGACTTCGATTGGTGCGCATTGAGATTTGTTCATGAATTGGGCCGACAATTTGTATTCATTTATCATTTTATTTTTGTCCGACAAATTTTTTGATGTAATTCCATGTAGCGGATATATAAGAGCGATTGCTTCTTCATTTTGATATGTGTGTGAAGTGTGTAATGCAAAGTGTATGAGTGCTATGTGCAAACAAAGATCAGATCATTCAATTGTAGAGCAGAGTGTGTTGAAGATTGAGCAAAGTGTGAAGAAGTGTTTATGTGCTTAACTGGAAGTGTAATCAGGCTTTTGCAGAAGCTAATTTCTCAGTTCAAATCCCTCATATGGTTTTAATCTAAATGTCTCTATAAGATAGTGTGTATTCTTTGAGCAATGAGCTCTAGGCAGTGATCCAGGTGGATCTTTAGGACCTGAAAATTGAAGTGTTCTAGTTTCTCTCAAAAACAGTGCCATTGTGTAGAGCATAGAATTCTGAATCCGGCGCAACTTGAACGGGCGAAAAAGGAGTCCGTTTGCTCAAGTTACGCGCAGTCAAAGTTGGTCAACCCTTGGACCAGGAGGCCATCAGGAGGCGAAAAGTTGATGGACTCATAATCGGTCGTAAGTGGTGTCAGTTCGGAGGGCTCGTTGACACGATCACAACGAAGTTCGTTTTGTCGAATTTCGAGTCCGTATGTCCGAGATATCATCGGTCAAAGCTCGGTCAAAGGTTGGTCAACTCAGCTATCAGGGACGAGAAAAAGGTGGAATATTCATCATCAAAAAATTTGGCGAAAGTGGCATCATCGTGAAGAGATCGTCATCACGATTCCAATGGCGTTCGTTTTGTGCAAATTGGACGTCGTGTGCGCGAGTTAGAGCCAGTCAAAGTTTTTGGTTGACCAAGGTGCCATGAGTTACGGTTGCTGATGTCAGCATGATGTCATCCTACTGACTCAGCAGACAGGTCATCATACGGATGATGACGTGGACCAATGGGGTCTTGACACGTGGCAGTCCGTACAGTCCAACGTGGTGTGGTGACCTGACTGATGACATCATCGAAGTCAGCAAATTAGGCGATGACACGTGTCCTTCTTATGACGTGGCAGTTGACATGGATGCTGACTGGGCAGCTGAGTCTGTGGGTGACGTGGCTGTTGACTGTGTTCTTCCGGCGAATCGATGATTGACACGTGGCAGTGAGCTGGCATGACAACGTGGATGCCGACTGGGTTCTCCTGGCCAATTATTGGCTGACACGTGGCCTCCCTTCTCTCCTCACCGGCGCGGGCAGTTTATTTGTTTGTTAAAAAAAAAAAAAAAGGGGTATGTTGGGTGGAGGATTCGAACTCTCCACCAACCGTGCCCGAGTATTTCGCCGGACCGTTGCAACAAGCCGTGGCCACATAACCGTGAATTGCGGGCGGTTTGTTTTGTTATTAAACAGCCGAGATTTGGCCATAAAAGAACCGACGGCGGGAGTTGAACCCGGAACCGCCGGGCTCCCAAAAGGTGTGCTCACCGTTGAGCCACGAAATTCTTCAACAATATGGTGGGCTCGGTTTTCTTTTGTTGAGTTGTTAGGCCCGAATGCCTAAACAACCTTTTTAATGGTTATTTGTTAACAAAATAACCAGACCCCTCAAACTAAAAGCCCAAAAATAAATTGAACGAAGGGCTCTAAATTAATTTGAAAGATTAAGGGGTTGTTTATTTTGATTTATATGTAAATATGGAGGATTTTATAACTTTATGGTTATTCCCCATATCGGGTAAACTTCAAGTATAAAAGGGAGGAGTCTTGGAGTGTTTTTGATCAGCCATTAGTTGATCAGCCATTAGTGGAAGATCCATTAGTTGATCATCACTTCCTAAGTTGATCCATTAGTTGATCATTCTCCATTGTATCCCTTTCTCTTGGTCTTTGAGAGGCTTTTGTGAGAGAATTTTTAGAGGGAATTAGGAGAATATTTGAGTTGTGATGTATTGTTGTTCTAAGTCTTGTAGTAGATCCTATTAGGCAAAGTTAGTTTTCTTCCTCTTTGTTAGTCATCCCTAGCCTTGAGAGCTTTTGAGAGGGGTGTGAGTGAGAGACTTTTTATATGACTTTGTGGAAAGGCTACAAGATATTGTAAAGCAGTGTTACAAGAGGCTCGTGGAGATTGTACTGCGTTTCAGAACATTTCAATACATTGGTCACTCGATTGAGCTCGACCCGGAGACGTAGTCATGTTGTGGCGAACTCCGTAATCAAATTGGTGTCTTCTTGTCTCTCTCTTGATTCTATGTTTTGAATTCCTTCTGATTAATGTTCCTGCTACTTCATTGTTGATGTCTTTATTCCTTTGTTCATAATCACTTAAGCAACGTTTGTCATAGATCCCTTCCGCTATACGGATCAGGCAGTGTGCATGAATGCATGTGTATTCCCATTATGCATCTCTATACTTTTAATAGGGTATAATATTGTGGACTAACATCCACTGTGGTTTTTCCCCTAACAAGGTTTCCATGTATAAAACCTTGGTGTTCTTTGTGTTTCTGATGTGGTGATTGTTTATGCTTAATGTTCTTTCATTAGATCTGAGAATAAGTAAAGTAAGGTTTAATAAGTTTGAATAATTTGTGACAACTGATTCACCCCCCGTCTCAGTTGTCTATCCTTTTTTTGCAAACAATAACCAACATTGTATTCGAAGCACAAAGTCTTCTAGATACTCCATGATAGATCCACGAACAACATGAACAAATAAAATCACAAAGTCTTGTAGAGAATTCACCAACAACATTCAATCAAATAACATAAATTTGAATAAAAGGGTGTAACAAAAAGTTTACACGGATTTACTCAAAGCCCTTTAAATCTCAATCACTAATCTTTGCCAATCTCAATCAAATCCAAAAGATAATCGATTCCAACACAAATTTTGGTATGCAACTTTCTTCTTTATTTCAAAATAGATACACAAAGATGGACACAAAGTTTCATGTATTTTCTTCTCAAAACAGGCAGCACTTCGTTGCGAAAGATAAAAGATAAAATATTACAATAGGATCCTTTCTTATTTATATATGGGAGAGGCGAGCAAAATTAGGAAAATCAAAAGAGCGAATCTAGGAGAAAATCTAGGAAAATTTGACCTAACTAGTTGAATTATTCAAAAATGTTGTCCATCTTTTTAGAAAAACATCTATGTTTTTACATGTAAATACATCTTGGAAAAAGACATGTAAGATGTCGAGAACTATTTACATTTAATGTGTAAATGAAAGAAAAAAACTATGTAACACTGTAGATGAAAATAAGTCTTCATGGTTCCTTGCATTGGGCATGAAACTCTTCATATCTCTTGTTTGTCTCCAATACAAATGCCTCATCTGGACCAACAGTGTAATCCACTATGGTGTGAACTCTGGTGATTGATCTTCTGGCAGATGAGTGAATCGTCTTGCATCTATCAAGATGCGTCTTGAGATTATAAAGAAAAAGTTGTATGTCACAAATTGCATGCATGGAGGTCTATGAAAATTTTGCATCCTCCACTTGGTTCATGATGGCTTCCTTATAGATCTGTGAAAGTTCATTGGCCGGGAGGAAAATATGATCTTCATCATAGAGCTTACTCGATAACTCCTTAATTCGATTTTCTAGGATAACATGATGTCCTTCAACATCTTCTTGTACTTGGTTGGTATCTTCAGTAAGAGACTTGATCACTTGAATGCGGTGCTAGAGGGATTCTCTTACCTTCACATATTTCTCTTTGTCGGGAATTACCCCAACTTCCACCAACTTACTCAACTTTGCCTCTTTCATTCATGACCAAAATGAGATGCATTTTTCCATTTCTTTTTGCTCTTGGGAAAGTATGATTTCTTATTTATCGAGCTCTGATTTTACCTTGGTTATCTGAGTGGCCTTCTCATCTATAACAGCTATGACTTGTGAGCCATATTCTATCATTTCACCAATGAAATCATACAACACCTTACCCTTGGAGGAAAACTTCTTTGCCTTTTTTACTGCTGGTTCCTCAAGGCTTATCATAGCCAAAGGTTGTACATTTCCTTGTACATATTTTGGGCATGTTCCATCTTGTCAAGCCTTCCTGCTAATGCATCTAGGACCACCCGTGCATCTGTCTTTGCACTTTCATTTGTCACTTTTCCAAGCTGGACTCTTGCAACTGTGTAGTCCTCCATGTTAACATCACCTTATTCTTACGGGGTAGACCAATCTCTACAAACTTATGATTAGTTTTGTCAACATGAAGCCTTTAATGAAATTTTTCCTTTTTCTTCCCCTTGGCTTCTGGAGGAGCTATCTCTTCAAGATCAAGCTCTTTTGGAGATATCATTTTTTTCTTTCGCTTCGATACTTGAGAGACCAACCAAGGAGGAAGGGAGGAAGTATATGCTTCTTGACTTACCATCAACTCTTGTGTCACAACTAATTCTGTAGAAATGATTGGTATGGTAACAATCAAGGTAATATCTGTCATGATTGCTCTAGTAGAATGCATACCAAGTTGACTCTGCAAAGACTCATTCATAAATGTGTTGAATTTAGCTTCAGATGAAATATCAAAAGATGGAGATGACTAACTAGGGATGGATGAGGGAGAGCTTGACAAGACATCAACAGTTTGTAGGTTTGAAACTGTAACAGGAGTGGAATGGATAGTTGATTCTATAGGGGAACAAAAACGTCCACTCCATGTATGCTAGATGTGGGAGAAGGTGAAGTAGGAAGAGGATGTGGAGGAGTGTTAGGATTGGGATGTGTATGAGGAACATTTGAGGTAACAGTCGATGACGTTCGGGGAAGATTTTTGACAATATTTTCATGTTGAGATAGAGATTGTTCATCGTCATTCCCAAGTTCTTCCTCATTACCTTCCTTTTCTCCTTCATCTTTTTCAGACTCCTCTTCTTCTGCAGACTCTTCTTCTTTAGATTCTTTGCTTTCATTTCTTTCTTCTTCTTCAGAAGTTTGTTCCACAAAAGTAAGCTCTTTTCCTTCTGCATGTGTAGGTTCAAATTTTGTTGCCTTTTGATCTTCAACAGTTTGTGTAAGTTTCTTACCAATGGTGAAATTGATTCTAGGACCTCTTTGGGAAGAAGAGGGATTAGCCACTTGTTTGTTCTTTGCATGGAGTTCTTGCCGTTGACTGGTTCTACTCCTAGTGCTTCTCCTTCTGATTCGGTCTTGAAAGCTTTCATTTGGAAACCATGTTTATGCAATCATTCTATTGTGTTATGCAAGATGGGAGCAAGCCTATCCCTGATAGAAATACTTTACTTTTTAGACCATTGAATCAGAGGTAAGGGCCTCTTAGAAATATCTTCTTCTTCATAAGCAGAGTTTAGGATGTCGTTAGGATCTTGGAAATCCTCTGGTAGATCAGCCACACCAAGCACTCTGATTTCCTCTACTATTAGCCTACAAAAGTCCATTTTGCGGATACCTTCTTCATCCCTGTTGCTTGCCCATATGTCTTCAAAGCGATAGACATGTTGGTGATCTTTCTTTAGTTTCCTCTTCACATTTCGATAGTCAAAGTCAAATCTATTTTTGTATGTTCTGATAGTTATGGCTTGCATTTCTGCATAGATTGACTTTTCCTTTTGTACACTGTGAACAATATGCCCCCCAATTGTCAGTGGAAACTTTGTTAGAGTAAAGGTTTTAACTTAATTGTGTTAATTAAGTTACCTTTATTCCTCTCTTAAGATTTCACTTTAGTTTGCACATTGTGACATTTAATAATTATATTAATTATTAAATGTCCTTCTATTAGGGTTTCTTTTAGGGTTGCACAATCTCCTTTCATAAGGATTGATCATTGTATTTTATTACTAATCTCTAATCAATACAATTCTGAGCTTTTAGAGCACCCTTTCTTTTTGTCTTCAATGTCTTCTTCTGTGACAGGTTATTTACATGCAGGTGATCTTCGGGTTCTGTGAAGTTGGATTTCACAACTTCTACATGGTATCAGAGCTCCAGACTTGCTGCTTCCTGTTCATGTTTTAAAGGATTTTGGAGCTTCAAGGGATTGGGGTTTGACTCTTTTTGATCCAAGGCATACCTAATTGATCGGAGTCTTTTGAGTCCAAACGAACCTCGCCATTGAGTCCGCAGCGGTCCAAAACCCCAAAAATGACTATTCATTCGTCCATTTTGGACACAGTTGATCCAAGAAGCAATTTTTTTTTGTCTATACGGCCGTTGTCTGCACGCCATTCGAGGTAAAAATTAAAAAATATATATTTTTGATATTTTTTTTCCCCCTACAAATTAAAAAAATCATAATTTTTATTTGTTTTTTCAAAAAAAAGGTGAAAAAACCCATAACTTGGGCATCGCAGGTTTTAGGTTCTAAGGGATGGTACCCAAGGGTACTGTCGCCTGTCATTATGGCAAGTGGTGGCCCCTTGGGCCCTGCCCCCTGCAGCAGTCGGTACCGCATGGGTACCACCCTGCCACCTTGGCAGGTGGCGGCCCCCATGCGGGCCTTGCCTTTTTTTTTATTAATTTAAAAAAAAAAAAAATTAACATTGTAATTTTATTTTTTTAAAAAAAAACATTTTTTTTGTAATAAGCCCAACTATGCAAGTGCGGCGACGGCCATTTATCTGTCAAATTTAGGCCAGGATTTTTTCTACGACGGTCGTATGACCGTCAAATTTAATCCAGCACTGTGTTTTTCCCCTTTGGAGCTGTTTTCTTCCAGAGGCCATAACTTGGGCATACGATATCATTTTTTGGAAAATGAGATATCGTCGGAAAGTGGGTTCTGTCAACTTTCTATTGGTGTGGGTCTCATCACTTTATTTTTCTGTTAGTGAATTCTACAACCAGTTGAAGTTAAAGGAGTTGTTTTCAGTCCCGAGCTCGTAACTTTTGATCAGTTTCTCCGTTTTTCGTGATCTCAGTGGCGTTGGAACCATATTTCAAAGCTCTTCAGTTCCATCTATGCAATATTTCCAGATTTCCCTCCAGGTATATTTTATTCAATTTTTTGTGTTTTCACACTCTGGTGAATTACCTGGACATATTAGCTCTTGGGAAATTCTCGTTTGTGTGGGTTGCTTCATTTTTTGGCTGTTCTTCATGTATTTCCTATTTATTGTCCTTTGAGGGCATTTTTGAGCATAATTTGTAAGCAATCTTCGATGTAAACGCACTGAGATAAAGTGCCACACTATTGGACATGTATTTTGGGGATTTTGCACATAAGGTTGTCATATTTTGTACTCACACTGTTTTATAAAGTGCCATGGGGGGGTTGTGTAGTGCCTTTGTTTTTTCCATCACACTTTTGTCCGGTGAGTGTCCCTCCACAACGACAGTGGATCCATATGATTCCAACCTCATGTATGTGTGTTTTGTTTTGCACACAACTTTTTCAGTTGCAGGTGCTTTCTTACATAGTTTTAGATGTTGTTTCTTCTCCTTCATGCACTACAGGGTGTTACACAACATTTTAGTGGATCTGTCAGGGTCTCCCCGTTCAGCATTATGGGGGGATATTATACTGTTCGTGTTAATGCTTCCTTGGTTTTTCCTTGGAAGGAATCTTCCATTCTTAGTTGATCAGTGTTTTTCAGACTATTGGTACTTGTGCCATCTTTATCTTCATTCCAGGTGTTTTCCTTTGTTTTCCATCTGATTCAAGTAGTGTCGTTTGGGGCACTCATGCAGATTGTTGTCTTCTTGATCCTGATCATCTTATCTTCAGAGGAGGTTCTTCAGCACCATAGCAGTCATCTTTTGACAGTTGTTTGCAGCTTCTTCTGCTTCAGTGATGTTCTTCATGGCTTTCAGCATCTCTTTTTGGAGTAGAGTTTTTCCATGGGGTTTTCTCTATTTATCCACTTTATAGAGATGTGGTTGTATTCAGGTACCTGATTAGGCCTATTTGCTGGGACCCATGTTTACTTTCATGCATTGTAGTTACTTTTGCTTTCTTGCACTTGTTTGTAGCTGCACTGTTGCTCATCTTAAGGGGGGGTTGTTAGAGTAAAGGTTTTAACTTAATTGTGTTAATTAAGTTACCTTTATTCCTCTCTTAAGATTTCACTTTAGTTTGCACATTGTGACATTTAATAATTATATTAATTATTAAATGTCCTCCTATTAGGGTTTCTTTTAGGGTTGCACAATCTCCTTTCATAAGGATTGATCATTGTATTTTATTACTACTCTCTGATTAATACAATTCTGAGCTTTCAGAGCACCCTTGTTTTTTGTCTCCAATGTCTTCTTCTATGACAGGTTATTTGCATGCAGGTGATCTTCGGGGTCTATGAAGTTGGATTTCACAACTTCTACAAACTTGAAACCCGATTTCTGAATTCTCACGTGTTCCTTATGGACTGAGATCAACTATTGACATAGCTCCATGAGTATCCACTTATCTGAGGGATATCTAGGCAACATGTACGAACACCCAGTACAGCAAACCACTCTCATATAGGTAAAAGTTGGAAATTACAAAAAGATACATCCAAATTTACTAACCGCTTTCTATGCCTCATCCAATACTCTCTTCTTTTTGAGAGTTGGATCAAAACTGAAAAGTAAGGGTGTAAAGAAGGCATTTGTGACCCTCTTGAAATGATGAAGACTTTCTTTTAGTTTCAACTGATAAAAATACTCATACATAGGTACAAAATGTTTGTTTCCCTTTGTAGATAGCCCCAAAAAATGCCTCATTACTGTGGCAGCATACACCAAATAAGAATTCATGTATAACTTTAGAGTGGTTGGCACATTTATCAACTGCTCATGAATTTCATCACTGATTTGAGTCCCCCAATCAATATGAGATTTCTTTCTCCTAATGATCCATATATATTCATATATCCATTCCTAAAAATGGGATGACTCAAGCAATCCTTTAACCCTGCTTAGGAGAGTAATCGTATCCCTAACATCTTCTTTTAAATCACTCCTAGGAAGCCCCTTTGGCCATCTTGAGATAGTAGGCCTAGGTGTTTTCAACCAATGGCTGTTAATCAAATTTTTAGCCATAGTTGGATCCTGATCATAAACCTCCAGTGGTTGTTGCATTGAGATCTTTGTATATTTTTCCATGTGAGGAACCCGAAAAAAATATCAAAGAATTCAGGATCTAGTCTCATCATGACTTTACTTGAGGAATCTGTTACACTTCTGCTATCTCTGATGTAGTGAGATGTAACCTGGAGAACAAACTCTGTATTATGAGTAGAAGTCGAGAATGTGGATGCTAGGTGCAAATTTCTATGGATAATAGCTCTCAAGCTATCTTCTAAGGGATTTTTCTCAATCATTTTCACAAAATCTTCATGGTCTTGATGATCAATTTCAGTCTCTTTAATTTCATCCACCTTTGAGATAACCATGGTAGGCAGAAAGACACCCTGATATTTGTATTTCATTTTGCCCTATTCCTTAGAAGACAATGAAGGATTTTTTGCTATCATATTTAAACAACAAGATGAAGGGATATCACCTTATTGGATCACTTGATGATATCTTGAGAGGAACTGCAAGATTAGTGAATCAACAAATGTTAGGAAAAAATGCAGCATTGGGAAGTGTGAGGCAATCGGGCAACTCAGAGCGAGTGTGAATGAGCTATTTTGCATGGAAAACGGAGCGTGAGTGAAGAAATGAGGTTTAGAGTGCAAGTAGAGTGATTTCAGAGTGTTAGAGAAGAAAATTTCTTTTTGTGTAGGAGCACTGAAAATCAATGCTCCTACATCCTGAGATGATGATCGGCATGTAGGGGCACTGAAAATCAACGCTCCTACATGCCTTTATCACTTAGGAATTTTTGATGTGTTAGAGTGCTAAAAGTTAGCGCTAGTGCATAATGGGGAAGGACTAGTTCATGCTTGTGAGTTGATTTTCAATGCTCAAGCATGTCCTTCAGCATGCGTGGAGCAAGTGTACAAGCGCTCTTTTTTAGCACTTCAGCATATGAGGGGAAGACATTTAGTTTATGCTCGGGCGTTCAAAATAGCGCTCAAGCATATTCTTTATCACTTAAAGGTCAAATGTGGAAGCGAGGGTTTTTACCACTTGAGCACCTTGGGATAGTGATACTCCATGTAGGACTAGTGATTTTCACCACTCCTACATCTTGGAGTTGGGAAATTTTTTGTATGTTGCGGCGAACATTTTCACCACTCCTGAAAGGTAAGATAAAGGAAAACGATGTTTGAGCTCTATGAAATAATGTTCAAACATTGTTAGGAATGAGCATATGGAAAGGTGTAGGGTTCATCCTTTGTAAATAAAAAGAACTATATTGCTTCAAGAGGGAGGGAAAAACATGGTGAGAAAAATAAATGACGAAGGTAAAAAACACCATGGCGAGCACCAAAACAAAAATTTATACAAAAACCCTAATCAGAGAACTACACAATGAAAAAGGAAAGAGTCTCGAAAGAAAAAGGTGATGAAAAATGATGATGAAGAAGGATAAAAATATACTTGGCAAGGAAAATGTGAGGTGTCGAAACCCTAGATCAGATGTGCGAAAAATCCTCAAACTCGAGTCTACTGTGGCGATGAAGAATGGGCACGCGAAGAAATGCGTGAATGAGCCAACAATGAGAAGAGATTAGCTGAAAATGACCTTATTAATTAATTAAGTGAAGACCCAAGTGAACTTAATGCCCAGATTAATGAAGGCGTACAAAGTGGCGAAAAAGATGTACTAGCGGTGAAAATCACCACTCGTGCATGTAAAGGACTTGAGAAACCAAAAAGTGCACAAGTGGTGATTTTCATCGCTCGTGCATTTTGGTAGAGTGAGAAAAGTGTAGGAGTGTTGATTTTCAATGCTCTCACACTTGGAGTTGAAAATTGACAAAGGCTCATGTAGGAGTGCTGATTTTTAACACTCTGACATGAATCACAATTTGACTAACTCTCAAAGGTTGAGAGTTAACGAAGATACTCGTTTCGAAGCTCTTCGAAAGATGGACGAGGGAGAAAACTCAAATGAACTGTGCATCGAGGTGAATTGAAAATTTCCTCATTTGGAACGCTTGAAGTATACAAAACTACAAAACAAACAAGTTTCATAGGGGTTTATCCGACGAATCTGACGCAACTGGATTCAAGGATAACATAATCAAAGGCAATATTCATCCACAAAGCTCAGTTTTGAGGTAAATCAATTTCCTTAGAAATAAATTAGATTTAATTATCATTTTTCATATCATACTTGTGGTAGTCACTGCATTTTGTTGAAAATTTGATTTATTTAAGCATGCAGTAAATATGTATTTCTCTGTGACTATGTGTATGGCCTTGAGCCAAATGTAGTGTTTTATCGACAACCTTTTCGAGGTCGCATGGCCTATGACTTGCTCTACCTATGAATTTTCTAAGATGGAGCCTTATCGGCTAGCCCTTAGAGCTAGATTGAGGCTTGAAACCTTTAAGGGTGCGACTGTCATATAAGCTTGCACGATAATGCTAGCCATATCATGGCTAGATCAGAATTTTTACTCTATTCAAACATGTATTTTATTGTATCTGGTTTTGTAATGGTTCGAATGTCAAACCTATGGGAAGGGGTATAGTCCTCTGTGTTACATTCAATTGTATCATTCATGTTTACATTTATATGTATCACTCTTCCATTATTGGTTAGGCCGATAATAGTAAGAGGGTTAAGTTCATTTCTGAGAATGTGATTATTGTTTGCATAGAGAGGTCACCATTGATTAGAAAAAATGATGGAATGATTAAGTCTGGGTTTCATTTTAAAACCATGTAAGGTTTAATCTCCATGATTGATAGGATTTTCTCTTTGAAAGATATAGGTATGAGTCTGCATGTTGAAATATGTGTATGGTATAGACCCAAAAAGTCTTTGAGTAAGCTTGAACATGACCTTTAGTTGGCTAAGAGAAGAATGGACTAGTCATATAAGGGGAAGTCTCTCCTTAAGCGACCAGTGACGACTTTGATAATGGCCTTGAAGGGCATGGGTTTAGATAGGAACCCTGGTAACCTTAGAGTTAAGTATGGTTGCCTAGTTTCAATTTGATGAGTATGTCAAATTAGTTTCTTTATGATTCTTTCATATTTTCTCATGAAATTTTGGTATCATTTATGTTTTCGAACTGTTGAATAATGGACATTCTGTTAGCCTAATTTGTTAGAGGAAATTTAATGAATTTTCTTGAAAATGATAAATGAGCTAGTTGTAGATAATATTTTTATGGGCAAACAACATTGTTCATTTTCTATTCATTGTGATAAAACCCCATTATGTTTTAAAAAGTGAATATTAGTTACAAATGTTATCATTCAACATCAAAACAACTTGAAAAAAACCTTGAATATTTGCAAACAATGTATGTTCTATTGGAAAATGACATTGTCTGTCATAAAATGTAACTGTTTAGTCTAGAATAGTATTTTATTGATATAAATGGTGAATATTCTGTTGCAAACAACTCTATTTTTTTATCTAGTAGCTGGGAAACAGTCTTGTTTATTAAACTATTAAATGGAACAACATTGAATGATTGTAAACAGTGGACATCCATTTGAAATAGCTTGTCCTAAACTATTTAGTAGGAAACAATATTTGTTCTGTTTAAACGATGAACGTTCATATGTAAACAACAATGTTAGAGTGTCATAGTTTGTGAAAAAGCAAAATAAACAACAATAAAAGTGAAGGTGTTAATATAGAATTGAACTGGATTATTTATTTTGACAAAGGAAACATCAAATAGATTATTATTTATTGATTGCAATTTGATTTAATGATTTATTTTAGAATGTATGGACAAATCTAAAACTTAAGTAGGCACATATATGTGTATGCACATGGACTTTGTCTATGTACATACACATACTTGTGACATACCTTCTTTAGTTCTTTTACTTAATTCATTTTAAATGGACAATGCTTATTATAAAAAGTAAGACTTAGTCATGAGATGGGAATGATTGATTGTTCAATTACTCTGCTTGAATCGAGTATTTGATTTCTGTTTAGAGAGTAAGCAGTAGTTTGATTGTTTTTTTTTTTTGAAGGACATATGTGAGAAGAATATTCTAATTCTAGAATAGAACAATGATACCTTAGTAGACTAGAGCACCTCAGGGGAGATGCTGCTAGAGGGTAGATAATTTTTATGAGATGTTATATTGTAGAAAGTTACCTTCCGAGATGGGTGTTGAAATGGAGTTTAGAGAGTATAGGTTTTCTTTACCAAAACCTATTGTTTGTTGTTGTTGCTGTTGAAAAATGAGGTGTTTTCTTAGCTTAATACTCTGTGAAACTTTAAGATTGCTGATCTAAATAAGCTTTTCTTTTTTGTTATAAATTCTTTGTGGGTGATTATCTTGATTAATCCATTTTATTGTTGTAGAATGTAGACAGAAGTTGATAGAAGAAGTAGACAGGATATTAGAAGGATTACACAAGCATATACAGTAGAGAAAACCCTTTCGGGTAAAAAACTCCACCAAGAATTAATCTATTATTCAATCTCTGAAGTAGATTACAATAGCTCCAATTCTTGCTTTTGAATGCCTCTTCTGCCTTCACCAAACTTCTTCACAACTTGCAAATCAAACTTACCAACTCTCTCTACAACTTGCTTGAGATATATAGACTTTTGCCAACATTGTAAAATCCAACTGAGTTACAAAAACAATTCTCAAGACCTAACCATTAAAGGTATGCCTATTTCATGCAAGTGGAGTTGTATCGTGAAAACCAATGTCAAACCATCCGCCTCTTCCGTTTGGGCGAACCAAACTGAAGTCACAACTTAGTCTTCATCAAATAAATATCTTAAGGCTTTATCCTCAAAGTTGGTTCCCAAAAGAGGGCCCCACTTAACTAGGCCTTCAAAAATATCTCTGCATGCAAAGGAGTTAATTCCAAGAAGCCAACTTGGGCACCCAAAGTGGGTCCAAGATATTTTTTTGTTTAATTGAAACATTTCTCAACACCATTCATGCAAGAATGGCCATCTCTTGTTAACTGAAGGTAGTTCCTGTTATCTGTCATGCAACTCAAGTTATTAGCCATGCATTTCAAGTTAACTGAAGTCAACTAACATGCAACTAAAACTAACGAAAGATAACTGAACTTGAATTGAACTGAACTGAATTGAATTGAATTGAATTGAATTGAATTGAACTGAACTGAACTGAACTAAATTGAACTAACTAAAGATAACTAAACTGAACTGAACTGAACTGAACTTCAACTGAACTAAATTGAACTTCAACTGAACTTCAAACCATATTTTATAGGTACTCAACATGCATAAAACAAATTCCCTATTTTGTAGGAACCTAGGATGCATTTATGAAGTATACTCATTTTACAACCCAGTTAACTGAACTTAAGGTGAGTGTCACCTCCCATGTGTGTGCCCATGTGCTCCTCTTTTGTAGGAGCCCATGCAAAGGCATCCCCACATGTTCCTAACATTTAGAATAACATACAAATGTCAATTAACATGATTATTTCATCAATTATTAATTCCTTCTTAATCCTAGTGTTGATAAACACATTTCAGGAACTTAAGAGATACATGAAATAACTAATGTTTTAGGATTGCAATTAAATGGCATCCTATTTCCAATAGTTGCAACACAATTATTACGCTTGGCCAAGCCATATAGTTCATTTATATGTATGAACTCTGTGATATCACTCTTTACCATTCCTAGCATAGATATTGCATTTTCTTTTCTAAGTTGTAGATAGAAATTGCATGTTGATGTATGGGAATGCACCAGATTCCACCTTATATATTTTTCTCTTGCTAAACTTTCCATGCAGGGTCGGGCATTCTTCAAGTCAAAAAAATTCTAAGGAAGTGTACGCTTCGTGGTTGGGAAGTAAAGCACTTCAACCATGTTCTCATCCACTAGTAGAGGCGAGCATAAAGGAAGAACCTTAGTTGTTCAAAAGACTATTATAGTCTAAGATGCAACTTGATGTAATACATTCATATATTTGATGAAAAGTGTATAATGTAATGACTTTGTGGCCTTAGAAGCCAAGTCAAACTTGATATTGTAATTTGACTTTTGAAGTGAATATATGAATCATTGACTCATTTTAAATGGACATGTGCAACTATGATTGACTTTACAAAGCACGACTTATTTATTATTTTCTATATCATGATGTGCAAAGGCTAAAAAAAATTAGGAACATCTCATTTGATGCTTAAAATGAATTTAATGGTCATCTTTCATATTTGGGTGACCTGGTGCTATAACTGGGTGGTCCTATCTCGCCCAAGATTTACCTAGCTGTCTGGAAAATTACCAAACACTATTTGGATGTTCTGGTAAGTTTGGGTGGCCATATGGCATGTTTGGGTGGCCTTGTACCATGTTTGGGTAGCCTGGTCATCAGTAGGGTGCCCCAGTTTTGGCAGGCTAAAAACTATAATTTTTATCTCCTTGTTTGGGAGGCCTCATCCTGTGTTTGGGTGGGCTCATTCCCATAAAAAAAAAAATGTAAACCCTCTCAACCATGGATAAACAGTGGTTTTCTAAGACTAATGCCACTATCAAATAATTTTTATTCCTTGTACTTTTCAAATCTCACTGGGTGATCCCACAAAGCTAGTTTACAATTTCTGAGAGGAATTGATTTTTGCTGAAATCACATATTTTTAGAAAATATAATGATTTAATCCTTTAAAAGTTCCATTTTAAGGATTCCAATTGAAGAGGGTTTGATCAAACCACCTTAGATCAAACCCCCTTGGATAGAACCTCGCTAGTTTTAAACCATACCTATAAATTAGTCTCCTTTACACCTATCAAAATACTGATAAAAAATCACTTTTGATTTACCTTTTGGGGGATCAAATTAATTCATTTAAAATTTATTTTAAATGATTATGGTAGTCCTCAAAATGAGCTATCCCATGAATATAATTTTAATATGTTTTGGTTTTATTATGTATGTGTTTTTTTAGTTTCATTAAACATAGGTTTTTCACCAAAAATCAAGCTCTCTGTTTTGCAAATGTGGAAAAATAGAAAATTATAAAAATAATTTTTTTAAAAATATGTTCGTGCTGGGTATTTATGTCCTTGATCCATTAAAAATAAATAAATTGAATTTTGATACATACATAAAAAGTTATGTTGTATACAGTCTGCCTATGTCTGAATTGCAATTGGTTTGACTTCGAAACTCTTTTAAGGAAAAAATATTTAATTAAAAACTATGAGACCAAATGAAAGTGCTAGATATAATAGTTACAAATCTAAATTGAAAAAAATTATAATTTTATCCTTCATACAAAAAAAGTTATCTTGTATACGGTGAGCGTCACTTTTTAAAAATGTTGTTTTTTTGAAAAAAACCAGTTTTCATGGGAGATGGAAAAAGAAGTGCAATATTATTCTAAATTTTTTGAAAAAAATACTTTTAGAATCTATAGATAAAATGTGATGAGACTCTAGTTCGCATCATCTTCAAATTCCTCAGGGTTTAGCCGCTATAGGTGCCCAAATGTGAAGATTTAGTTAAAAATAATAATTTCAATGTCCAGTTTGGCCAAAAATTGTAAACCACTATTGCACTATTTTGATTGTTTGAACCTTCAAAACCTAGTCAAAATTTCTCTAACTCTGAACTTGGTCTTTCATATAGTTTTCGAGGCCTCATTTGGGAAAATTATGTAAATGAGAGTTGTTCACCATAGTATTGAGATCCGAGTAGTACCTTCACCTAGTTCTCAAGTGTCATCATTGATGATTTATGTCATCTCTTGTTGTGTTTTGCATGCAAACTCCCAAAATGATTTGGTTGACAAACCTAGGTTTAGGGAGATTGTTCTTCTAGACTTGTGAAGACTTGGGAAGGTTTTAATCCTTCATGGTTGGCCTTGTTGGTGTCCTCAACAAGTTGCATAGGTCATGGGGTGTTATGGAGTTGTATTCTTACTCTTGTGGGTGGTATTCTTAGTCTGAACTTGGTCTTTCCTCTAGTTTTCGGGGCCTCATTTGGGAAAATTATGTAAATGAAAGTTGTTCACCATAGTATCGAGATCCGAGTAGTACCTTCACCTAGTTCTCAAGTGTCATCATTGATGATTTATGTCATCTCTTGCCGTGTTTTGCATGCAACCTCCCAAAATGATTTGGTTGACAAACCTAGGTTTAGGGAGATTGTTCTTCTAGACTTGTGAAGACTTGGGAAGGTTTTAATCCTTCATGGTTGGCCTTGTTGGTGTCCTCAAAAAGTTGCATAGGTCATGGGGTGTTATGGAGTTGTATTCTTATTCTTGTGGGTGGTCATGTTGCAACATGATGTCTTAGGAAGCATGTGGTTGTTTAGAAGTGACTCATTTTTTTTTTGTGGTGAGATGTGTCTCTTGGCTAGGAAACCTCTTATGAAGGTTTACATCTATGTTTAGAGTTATTTAGTGTGTCTAGGTGTGGATTGGAGGTTGATGATTCCCTCATCCTATCCTAGTGTGGTGTTGTGAGAGAACATGATCCCGGTTTAGTAATCAATCATCGTGTATGTGTTGTCCTCTTTCTCTCTCTCATACGTTCATTATGGTGGATTCATCCCACAAGTGGTTAGTCTTTCAATTTTTCCACCTTGCTTATGCAATGGTGATCTTGTTATCCTTGTCGTTGTGTCATTGCAATAATTATGTGCACATTATTATGCAAGTGTGACATGTCATTGTTTCATTATCAGTGTTGTTGTCATTATTTCAAAAATGTTGTTCTATCAGGTTTTCATTTGAGCATGTCAACTTGGAACATTACATGCTTGGGAATACTCTTGAGGGATGAGTAAGTCCTTTGACGTATGTGACAAGGCACCAAGACCATGTCCTATGTACAAAGGTCCATGCCTTGTGTACAAGGGGCCATACCTATGTACACATGTGGGGATATGCATGATTTAAGGGAAATAGACTAGGATTATATTGTGCAAGTAGGGGAATAAGGGGGTAATTGATTTTAGCTCACTTAGTGGAATGTGGAGGAAATAATTTTTAAGATGAGGATGGGGGAAAGTAAATAAATAATTGCTTTTTTTAGCTAAGGTGGATTATACGAGAGAAATTATTAAATTCTTTAGGCTAGAAATAGGTGTGGATGGATAGTGATTTTATTAATTAAATAATAAGGGGATGAAAAATGAATAAATAGGGTTATATTCAATTAATTATAGAGGAGATAGCCAAACAATGAAAATGGTTAAAAATTAAGTTGTTTACAGATACATAAGAAAATTGTATGCACCTTTATAAAAAAATGATTTTGTGTTAATCCTATATTGTGACTCACACCAATTTGAACATAGACAAATTATAAACAAATGATTTTGTGCTAATCCTTTATGAATATTGTTGTCATTATTTCAAAAAAGTTGTTCTATCAGGTTTTGTTTTAAGTGTGTCGACTTGGAAAATTACATACTTGGGAATACTCCTGAGGGATGAGAAAGTCCTTTGACTCATGTGACATGGTACCAAGACTATGTCATGTGTATATAGGCCCATGCCTTGTGTACAAGGGGCCATACCTATGTACATATGTGGGGATATGCATGGTTTAAGGGAAGTGGACTAGGATTTATTTTGTGCAAGTAGGGGATTAAGGGGCTAATTGATTTTAGCTCACTTAGTGGAATGTGGAGGAAATAATTTTAAGATGAGGATGGGGGACATGTAAATAAATAATTATTTTTTTAGCTAAGGTGGACAATAGGAGAGAAATGGTTAAATGCTTTAGGCTAGAAATAGGTGTGGGTGAATAGTGATTTTATTGATTAAATAATAAGGGGGTGAAAATTGAATAAATAGGGTTATATTCAATTAATTATAGAGGAGATAGTTAGGCAATGATAGTGGTCAAATTTAGATGTTTATGAATACATAATAAAATTGTATGCACCTTTATAAATAAATGATTTTGTTCTAATCCTATATTGTGACTCACACTAGTTAGAACATAGACAAATTATAAATAATGTTGCTAAATACCCTTTGCTTTTTAATTACTCATAACAATGGTATACAAAAACATCAACATGATTGTCTTAAAGATTTTTTATATTAAATAAAATCTATAAATCATAATGACTTGTGATCCCACTTCAATCATGTGCACTATAGCTTTGCCCAATAATCAAAATAAATTTGTCATAACAAATCTATTTGAAATCCAAATGTAACATTAAATCTCCTTCAATATCATTTCATATTAAAGTAAAGACCATGAGCATATGAATTGAAGGAAAAGTGGAGAAAGTGAACAATGGAGTTGGCATTATAGTTATCTCAATAAACCCATGAGCCAAAAATATCTTTTATTAATTAACTATTATCCAATAGAATCATAGATAAAATAGTTTTTATATTTTGGAACAAATTTGACAAAAAACCATAGATCACAAATTTAGTCAACCTATTTCGATTCTCCTCTATCATTAGTTAGTTTAATACCAACTCAACAAAATGAAGTCATTTCAATGAATAGAATAAAAAGTGATATGAAAACAATTGGTTCCACTAATATCTATTTTACAATCAATATGAGTAGTGAAAAGATTATATCAATAGTAAAATGTATTATCAATTCAATAGCTTGCATCGTCCTAATATCATTGTTTATAACTATTATCCAATTAAATCATAGATAAATTAATTTTCATATTTGAAACAAGAATTGGAATATGGAATACATTGATATTCCTACTTCAAACAAGAATTAAAAAGAAAAAAAATAAGGATGAAATTGAATGAGAGGCACAAAAGAAAGCATGGATGAAAAGACCTCTTACGTCTTACGAAAGAAAACTCTCAAGAAAAAAAAATGCATTAATATTCCTACCTCAAACAAGAACTCTAAAAAACAAAGGGGAAGGGAAAAGAGGGAAGGAGAAGGGTGAGGTTGGGTGAGAGGGTAACAAGACGAGGGCGAGGACAGGAAGGCGCCCGGCGAAGTGGGGCAGTGAATATAAAAGCTGCTAGTTTTCAGCCCCCATGTTGGTGTATTCGCTGTAGGGCCCAACCAGGTTGTCCACAACCTACTTCATATGCAATCAAGTATTTTAGCAATGATTAGAAAAAAATTAAGGAAAAATTATTGAAATATCTTCCCTCCCTTTTATCGTAGGGTGCAGTTGCAGACACTTGTCGGGGTAGTGGGTTCTATAAATAAAACAACACCTAACCGTACATAAAGGCTCCAAGAAAAAGAGAGCCTTTTCCATTGAAATAACGTTGATTAGGAAAAGCCCATACAAAGAGAATCTGCATTGAATGCACCCAAAAGAGTTTTGCACGTATCCTGACTTTCTTATCACTTCGCCCTGAATTCCACCTAATATCTTTATAATACGCAAATTTGTTTCATATTAATAACACTAGACACCATAGGCTTGAAGTTTCTTAGATACCTCCTCTTTTATAAATTTCATTGAGGGAATCCTGGCAGAATACAAATCTTAAAATCCATGTTCTACTGGGCCAGAAAGAAATAAAATAAAACCCAATCTGCACACTGTGCTGTGCTTTGCTGGTTGAGCAGCAGTATTTTGCAAGGCAGGCTCATCCAAGGGCCTGGCCTATGGCTTTGCCCATTCATATGGAGTAGTACTAAAAAGCAAGGTGGGATTGAGACAAGGAAGAGGCTTAGAAAGGGAAACCAAAAAAGTATGAAAGTAAGGAAGCTCGTGGCTCACCCGGGGGCTTTGGAGCTCCGTCACCAATGCAGGAGAAAACCAACAGGCGTAATCCAGCATAACCTCTCCCATGGAGACCACAAACATATAACTACAAGATAAAGAGACCACAACTGATCATTCTCATTGACCAGCAATCTTATAATGGAAACAGCAGAGTCCTTAGATACCTTCATCTCTATGGCATCACGCCCAGGTGAACGAATCTCCTACCTTTTTTCCCTTTTTTTGGGTGGCCTACTTTTATAGTTTTGTGTGTTCAAGATCTTCGCTTTTATATTGAAATAACATTCACAAATATAGAACTGGTCTGTTTCCCAACTGGGTTTTCTAGATATCGTTTTTATTGGATCAAGTGACTGCAATATTTATTACCCTTGGGTTACCCATTTCCGAGGAGAAGTCATTTCTGGTTCAACGGATAGTTTTAATGGCTCGTTTTTTATCAGTTGTCATCTTTTTTTAATGGCCTATTTTCTTCTCTTTCCAATGTTCCTGTTCATTGGGTTTTCAGTTTTGATGTGAATTGTTTGTAATGGGTTGTGTAGGGGATTTTGAAGAAGAGCAGTACAATCGAGGATTGCAGAACATGGAGGAGACAGGAGACGAGGAGGAGCTGAGCGGCGGAGGTGGAGCGCAGATGAAGAAGAGGCGGCTCAGTTTGCAGCAAGTGAGATCTCTGGAGAAGAATTTCGAGGTGGAGAACAAGCTGGAGCCTGATCGCAAAATGCAGCTCGCAAAAGAGTTGGGTTTGCAGCCCAGACAGGTGGCCGTCTGGTTTCAGAACAGGCGCGCCCGCTGGAAGACGAAGCAGCTTGAGAGAGATTACGGAGTTCTCAAACACAATTATGATGCCCTCAAATCTAGCTTTGAAGCCATGCATAGAGAAAACCAGAAACTCACAGCTGAGGTCTCCCCTATTTTTCTTTGTAATTTCTTCTGCATTTTCTAGTTATGTCAAAGATGTTTTAAGCTCTTAGACATTTGTTCATCATTAACTTCTGTATGTTTTTTTAATCAATGTTTCAGTGCGGTGATTTGAAACGTTAGATTAAAAAAATATACACGATTTAATCCAGATGTACTCTTACACGATTTAATTTTTTTATGGACTGTGTGTTAAAGGCGTTCTGAAATCTGTAACACGCATAGGACTATATTTTCAGAATTCATTTTAAAGGTCATATCTCATGTTCTCAAAAGTAGTGCTTTCAAAACATTTCTAGAGGTTTTCTGCCGAGTAATAATAATTCACTATACCTAGAAATGATATCTCGCATTCTTGATGAGGGGCCGATGATTAGTGCACCCGATTCCTGTGGGTGCTAAAAGCAAGAAATTTCAGGATTTTTTACCATCAGTTTCGTGAATCTTTAAAAAATTGTGGACTTTGTAAGCTTGAAATTTACAAAATGGGTGATCGATTTGTAGAATAGTTCTTGAGATCAGATTAGTTTGTCGATTATATACGGTTTGGTTATCATAACTCAGCAAATTCTGACAACTGGTAATGGTGATGAAAATTTCCAAGTTTTAAACTTTTGTGAACTTCTGCATATATTGCTGTCATCCTAAACCAGTAGATTCTGAAAGTAGTGAATTTTATTACAGTAACATTTGGTGTTCTCGAACAGCATCTTCTTTGTATATGTGATATATTTTTTTAACAGTAATATATAAGCTGTGATTGATACATACACTGTGGTATTTAAAGGTCTGCATTTAATTGTCTTATTTGTTTGCTTACAGTTAAGCACTGTGAGGAAGAAAGTGGAGGACGCAGGGAAGAGGAAAGGGAATGTTTCTCATAGAGATGATGACAATAATGTTGATACCAAGCCAGGGATTAGAGCAGTGGCGATGAAACAAGAAGATGAAGAAGAAGAAGAAGGGGGGCTTGTGGAGAGCAAGGTTATGAATGGAATCACTGTTTTCAACGAAAGATTGGAGGGATCAGAGAGTGATAGCAGTGCAATACTAAACGACATTGGAGCAGGAGCTGTAGGAGAAAATAACAGTCCCCATCCCATTGATAGCTACATCTGTACAACTTCCTCCCTCAAATACAGTACTGCATATATGCAGCCTTCTACCAATCATAATGATAACGATAACAAAAGCACTGGAGAGGGTCTAATGGAGGCTTTCAGAGCAGGTAACAATAGTAACAACGTTGTTCCAAAGGTACCTTCTGCTGCAGCCTATAATCCACAACAATGCTTTAGGATCGATGATACGGAGGAATCCTGCAACTTCTTCAATGTGGACGACTCAGCTGCTGCGACTCTTCCATGGTGGGAGTGGCCATGAGCATTCAAACACTGATAAATATCTCACTGTCATACTAGATGCCATGTTGGGCTATGTCTATTGTCACATCGTGGTGAAAAGAAAAGGAAAAAAAATATTAAATGAACTCCTCGTGTCTATCACTTTAATAAGCAATTTCATAATAAAGTTCGGATCGCTCTGATTCATAAAGTACTCTGATGTACCGATTATCTTGTTCATTAGACATCTTGGTACCCGACAGTTTTGTAGAATTCGTATCAATATTCTTTTCCAGTGGGGTGCACTGTGTAATCTTTTCTAGTACCCTTATTTGTTTCTGCCAATTTATGTTAGTCGTGGGGTGCACTGTGTAATCTTTTCTAGTACCCTTGTTTGTTTCTGCCAATTTATGTTAGTCGTCAGTGGAAAAGGATCCTTTCTCAAGAATCACCCTGAATTGTATTCGACTTGGTGTAGTTCTTACTAGCCTAACACGCCAAGAAATTATATCTTTAAATTTGCAGATAAAAATTAAAATCTTCAGTTTTTTTTTTTGATTCAGCTACATATTTTTTTTCATGGACGTTATTTAATATAGAAGTGGATGTTGGGGGTATTCATTCCTTCAAAATTATTTGAAGCACAATCCCGATTTCATGTCTTATATTATATATTTGAAGATTTTAAACTTTGATAAATAAAATAATTAAGAAACATATCATCACCTTCATCAATTAAATACTCAACTAATTGAACTAGAACCTTTGATTCATGATAAAATAACTCCAAACAAATCAGCTGGGAACAATCTGTGAACCGTTTTCTACGGTTGCCATACAACTGCCCTTTAATTTTAGGCTCCTTATTGGTTTTTTCGCCTGAACAGTTAAAATTAAAATTATGTTGCTACAAAAAAATCATCTCATTGGTAGATAAAGAGAAGTGAAATGATGTTGGAAAGTGACCCCAGTAGTTTAATGGCACATGAAGAGTACACAGTCATTGCAGGAATGATCTGATCGGATTGGAAGTGCTAAAATCAAGTTTGCAGGGTAAGCGAAAAGAATAAGGAAGGCTTAAAGCTGCGCAAATTACAGAAATATTGTACTGGAGAGTGTACATGTACTTGGAGCTCTATGGAATGCACTCCAAGCTATTTGGATTGAATCTGCATCTTTCACGTTCGAGATTTGCGCCACTGTAACGAGTTCTAAAGAAAACAGAAGCAGCTTTTCATAATCTGATATCCGCGTGAGAAATATGTAGAGCTCGACTCAAATATTATTGCCTGCTCTCTTATCTTTCTATTCAACAAGTATAATGTTCATTACTAACGATGAGGCTGGTAAATCTAGTTTTAAGTTATAGGAGTGTAGTCTTAATTTCAGTTGATTGGTTTTTGGTGAGTATATTTGTTTTGTAAGTGGTTGAATTTTTATTTTATTTTAATATTTACTTGAAAATTGTAAATTTCCTTCACAGACCCAAAAAAAGTGCATCTAAAAATCCTTTATCATTAAAACCCTCGTTCGGCACTTTCCTTTCACCCAATATGCATGTGAAGGTTAAGATTTAAGTAAAGAAAATGTTATTTCATAAAGAAGAATAAGGAATACACTAGGAAGCAAACAAATAAGTTGAATAAAGATTGAGTATTGGAGAAAAAACGTGTTATTTTGAAATTGTGGTCAATTATTATTAATTTTATTAAAATAATTAAACATTCATCATGGGATCTATAAGCATTTAATTAATGTAAAAAGGTAAAATGTTATTCAAAGAAAAATAGATAGAGATATTAACATAGTCTAATGACACCAAACAATATTGGAATTGAAGAACCTCACTTGAATGAATGAGTAAGAAGGCAAAGATGTCTGATTACTTAAATAGGCCTCTTATGAGGGAAAAAAATACTTACTTCTCCTAGGGTTGACTCATTCACATGAATTTCATATTTAAAATCATATTACTTATCCCAATGAGCCCATATTACTTATTCCAATGAGTCATCTATGACATGTCACTCATATTGACTTAAAGGGCACACAAAACATATGGAAGATGTCATCACACAACATACCTCCTTAGTGTAGCTTCCTAAACTCCAAGTGTTGTGAATACAATTAAACAAACTTAGCCTTGAAGTGAGAGCCCTAGTAAAAATGTCTATTGCCTAATCCTCTATCCAACAATATGAGAGATAAATCACCAAACCTCCTAGATGCATTTTCTAATAGAATGCAAATGAATCTTAAAGTAGTCAAATTACATTGCCAACAAGGGGTGAGATACATTCAATAAAAACATTTACACATGATTAATAAGTACTCAAAGTAGGTGTTAGGAATATACCAAGTTGATCAAACCATTTCCTACATAAACCCAATTAGAGAAAAACATGCATACATGAAGATGACCATCTCCTATTAATGAAGTTCAAGATGTCAAAGAACTCTCATTGTAAAAAATAAAATCCAAGAGCTCATCCATGACCCCCAACAACCATTGTACTAGATCATCCATTACCAACTAACGAATCCATACCACTGCCAAAGCTCCCACTAAACCTTGATACCAATAAGAGAGATCAATACATTGACAACCAAGCCAAACAATTAATTAGGCAATCCCAACCATTAAACTTGTGCTTATTTTTATAGAATCAAGCTAATTAAAAACCAAGTGGTAAGGTAAAACCATATGCCTCAAAACCATGATAACACAAAACTATTGACCCCAACATTTACTTTTTGGTATTTTAAGTTTTCTCAATTTATTAAATATTTTCTCATGCTCAACCCATACATAAAATATCTAACCAATATCATAGACAAACTGACAAGTGGACCCAAATAAACATTTAATGTGGCCAAATACATGTCCTGAATATGCACCACAAATAAATGTGTATTTTTATAATTAAATTTATTATTTTATTGTGCAAGGTGTACAACACCCTTTTCCTAATAGTAGGTTTATAATCCAACATATTGAACTTGGTAGGAAACTCCAATCTAAGAATGCTTAGGTTGAGATATAAATTTATCTCATCCTCTTCTTGAGGTACCTAAATCATAAGGAAATAACGTGGTAATCCAAGATAGATATCATTTCAAAAGTTCCCTTAATCTCCTTGTTCATGTTATTAATTGTCCTTGGTGAAGATCTGATGCAGGTGCATCCATGGTTGCCAACCAACTGGCAATATTTGATTTTTTCTCAATTTTTTTTGCATAATTATTATAATGGACATTTAGAGTACTTTTGATGTTGTAATGTCCAAAAATCATATTAAATAATTTGGACACATTTTTGGCTTCAACCTTGCCTCGGGAAACGTGTTGGATTTTACAAATTTTAAATTAAACTTGCCAAAAATCAACCTAGGCATGGGAGTCTTAGGAGTTGTGAAAATTCAAATTTGTAATTAATTTACAAGCATGATTTGGATGCCCAAGAGGTTTGACTAGAAATTTGATTTGGTAATTCAAAATGGAGGAGTGGAGGAATGAAGGTGTTGGCTAGTGGTGGCCTACCTAGTAGGAGGTGAAACCAACATGCATTGTGGAGTCGAGAGAATGTCATTTGCTACCAGTAACTGATTTTCCAAAAGGGGGGCATAGATTTGGAGGTAGTGGAGTTGCTGAGAGGTATTGGCAGGGTGTTTTCTTAATTATTTTGGTTATGGTTTTTGTTTTGGTTCCTGATTTTTGAGGTGAGAGAACTTGGGTGTAGCATTCTTAGGAGGACATTTTCAGAATTGAAATTGTTGGTGGAAGGAAAAAATCAGCAGTAAATCATATTTTGAAGGCATTGGTGGTTGTCTGTTTTGATTTCCCCAATATGCTTGCAGGTGCAGGAAGAAGATTGCGAGAAGTGGGAGGAAGATTGAATGCATACCTGTAGTTGTTATTGTTGAACCTATATCAAGGCATTTACATCTTATTTTTTAATGTATTCTCAATCCTCTGGGCTGCCTTTGTAATTCATTTCTATTGAATGTATATTGCATAGAAGTTTGCAAGTGCCATTGAGAAAATATACATTACCATTGTTGCTGATTTTTTGTGTTTCTATTTATTCTAATTCATTAAATTCTTGTGTGAGTTTGGAAGTGTAGAGAGTTAGATGCAAACTCTCTTGCATCAGTGGTATCAAAGCTAGGTTGTCTTGAGTCTACAGGAAAAGCGTCGAAGAGAGGTAGTTTGCAACATGACCTGAGTGTGGGTGTTAAAATGCCTCCAAGAGTGGCCCCAAGAGGTAGGGGAAGAGGTGGAGGTAGAGGTGGACATAGGAATCCTCCTGACATGGAAGATTTTAGAGCCCTCATAAGATAAGTTGAAACATTGTAGGAAGAGCTACGCACAAGAGTTGTGCATAGAGAAAGATATGAAAGTGAAGATGAAGCTACGGATGAGGAACCATTTGTAGAAGAAGCACATGATGAAATTTATCCTGGAGAAGATAGATTGTTGAGAGCCATCACCAAGATTGGGAAGAGGCCAAAAATGGAGCTTTCAACATTTAGTGGGAGTTTGAATCTAGAAGAATTGATAGACTCGATAAATGACATGGAGGAGTTCTTCAAATTTGAAGAGATTGAAGATCCTAACAGGGTAAAGTTTACTAAACTAAGTTGAAGGGACATGCTAGCATTTGGTGGAATTGATGGGGAGTCCTATCCCTCAAGAGCACTCTTGCTCTTCCCAAGACCTATTCTCTGGTCTTCCTAGGGTATTCCTCTCTACCCTACTCAGGGATCACTCCTAAACCCCTCTCACCATGTAAGACTCTCCACCAATTTCAAATTCTTCACCATCACTACCAATCCACCACTCAGGTTCCTTGGGCTCCACACTGACCCAAAGTGTCCTAACCACTCCAAGGCTAGGGAAGGGTATTATAGTTTTCCCTTTTTTGATTTGTCTCCTCACTGATCCATCTTATTGGATTCTTTCACCTTTTACCCATCGCTTCCTTGAAAACTCAATTTTAGGCCTTGTAGCCTTCTGCCCCAATTAGGCCTCCTAGAACCCGTTTTCTTGACTTTTCTCTCAAACAGTCTTAACAACCCCCAAATGTTTTTGTAGATTATTTCTATTGACTATCAAGGCTCCAAGATTTATCAGGTCTTAGGTCCTAAAAGTGTCCGTACATATGACTATCCTCAAACCCCCTATTTTTCAAGGGTTTCTAGGGTTCTTTGCTCCTTTTCCTTCTTTGAGGGCTTCAACGACCTCCTCAGCTCTCCTCCTGGCACACACATGTATGAGATACATGTGCCTACACTCCCATACTCTTTATTGGCACAAACCAATCCATTTAGCAACTCTCCTTGCTGTTGTCCTCTTCAAGCTACTAGCCAGAATGCACTTGCACTCGCTTAGTGCTTGATGATTTCATCAACTCCCCTGTACACAAAGACTCCAAACACCATATTTACACTATACATACAGTCCCCTACTTGATTCCAAGTGGACATGGTAGCTTTTCCACAAGAATTCAAGTGGGGATCATTATTTACAAAACTAGCCTGAACCGACAATGAGACCAAGAACACCAAAAACTCACAAAACTATTAACCAGTCGAATTAAATGACTAAACTAATGCTACTCAAAGTAGGAACATATCACAAATGTAAGACTCAAAGCATCAAATAATTCCTTTCAATCCATTCTTGACTAGATGAAGGCTCAAACACAGAAATTCAATAAAAACTTGCTCTCTTCCAATCACAAAACATGCACTCTCCAAGTCTCAAATCGTGAAAAAAATCCTCCCATCTAGGTATTAGGGTTTTTATGACCTTATATACCTTTCTCCCATGTGCTAGGACCCTTGGGTCAGGCTTAGAGCATCATTAATGCCATTTTCTAGCTTCTAGGACAATTAGCCAAGGCAACATTGCTCAAAATGCTCATAGTGTCTAAGACTTACCCAAACCTCAAGCCCCTAACAAATATATTTCCAATTCACTCATCAAAAACACTCTTGGTAATTTACATCATAGTCCTTATTCCCTTGGTGGTTGGCTAGAACCACCTACAAGCCAAAATTTTCAAGATCTCTCCAAAAGACCTTAAGGTGCTCTTGCACCATTCTCCCCTTGCAACAAAGAAGTTAAGGAACCTATGGTGTTAAGAACTTATCACTGATTCCATGCTTCTTAAAGTCACTTTCTTCTATCCAAGTAGCCTCTGACTCCGTTTGATGTCTCCACTTCACTAGGTGCTCCATGTATGTCTTGTGCCTAGTCTTCTTCTTCACCCTTGAGTCTAGAATCTTGTCCACTTGTGGTCTGATCTGATAAGTTACCTAGATTTCTTCCACTTCCTTACTCACCTCAGCACTATACTATTCCTCATCCATTTCTGGTCCTTTATACTTCACCAAGTCCTTCACATTGAAGATAGGCGAAATAGACATCTCCTTGGGTAACTCCACCTTGTATGCATTTGATCCATACTTAGCCAACACTTTACATGGCCCTATCCTCTTCATCTGTAGCTTGCTTGATATGCCTTTTTGTAGTCTTGCCTTGTTTAAGTATACCATCACCAAATCACCTATTTCAAATTGTAGATCTCTCTTCCCTTCATCTCTTTTAGCTTTCAACTTCTGGTTAGCCTCTATCAATGTATTCTTTACCTGCTCATGAACCTCTCTCATTGACTGAGAAAAATCATCAGCATGTCCACTGATTTCTTCATAACCTTTTAGGTCTCTCAACTCAAATACACCTTTGGATGTAAGCCATATACTATCTCAAATGGACTCTTACCCGTAGTCCTATTTATGCTATCATTGTATGCAAATTCTTCTTGTAGAATCACTTGTTCCCATCCTTGTCCATACTCCTTAGTTAAGCATCTCAACAAGTTACCAAGTACCCTATTTATCACCTCTATCTATCCACCCGTTTGAGGATGATATGCTGAGCTATGAGACAAGTTGGTTCCTAACCTCCTCCAAAGAGTTTTCCAAAAATGCCCCATAAACTTCACATCTTTGTCTGCAACTATGCTCTTTGGCAACCCATGTATCCTCACTACCTCCTTGAAGAATAGATGTGCAATCTAACTTGCATCATTTGTTGTTTTGCATGGGATGAAATGGCTCATCTTGCTGAATCTGTCCACTACCACAAACACACTGTCAAAACCAGTCGGCGTCCTAGGTAGCCCTACTATGAAGTCCATACTTATGCATTCCCATGGTCTACTTGGGATGGGTAATGGTTGATAAAGTCCTACATTTTTTGATGTTCCCTTTGCCTTTTGACACACTCCACATTGCTCCACATACCTTCTTACATCTCTTTGCATCTTAGGCCATCAATAGAACCTCTCCACTAAATCTAGGGTCTTGTTCAATCCAAAGTGTCCACTCAAACTGCCATTATGCTTTTCTTGGATAAGATTCTCCCTCATGGAACCTCTTGGAACACATAATTGTTTCCCTCTAAACAATAGACCATTTTGCAAAGTATAATCTGCTTATTCATTGTGAAAATGGTTTTCAAAATCAATACATACCTTGTAGATCACTGAGAAATCAAAATCTCCTTCATATAGGTCTTTGAATCCTTCAACCCCTGTGCTCTGCAACTGTATCTCCTATATGGTAAGCAATATCCTACTAAGAGCATCTGCAACCTTGTTGTTAACCCCTTTCTTGTGCTTGATAGTAAAGGTGTACGACTGCAAAAACTCCATCCATTTGATGTGCCTCAAATTAGCTTCTGTTGAGTATTGATGTAGCTTAAGGCCTGATTATCGGTGTATACCACAAATTCCTTAGGCAATAGGTAGTGCCTCCACTTCTTGAGAGCCTGTACCAAAGCATATAGCTCTAAGTCATAGGATGAGTACCTAGACTTTGCTTCATTCAACCTTTCACTAAAGAATGCCACTGGCCTGCCTTCTTGGCTTAGGAAAGCACCTACTGCTATGATACTTGCATCACATTCCACTATGAATGGTTTGTCAAAACTTGGTAAAACTAGGATAGGTTGGGTAGCTATCTCCCTCTTCAATCTTTCAAATCCTTCATTGGCTTCTTTGGTCCACACAAACTTTGTTTTCAATCCTCCTTTGATGGTGTCAAGGACCGGTGCACAGATTTCACTAAACCTTCTAACAAACTTCCTATAGAATTGAGCTAATCCATGGAAACTCCTAACTTCAGTCCCTATCTTGGGAGTAGGCCAACTGAGAATGGCTTCAACCTTACTCTTGTCCATCTTCAAGTTCCCTTGAGATACTACAAATCCTAGGTAGACTACCTCTTGCTTCATAAACTCACTCTTCTCAAGATTTATGGTGAGATTCTCCTCTTGAAGTTTCTTCAACACAAGTTCTAGGTGTTTCATATGTTCTTCTTTTATTTTGCTAAAGATGAGGATATCATCTAGGTAGACAAACACAAAGACTCCAATATAGTCCTTTAAGACCTCATTCATCACCCTCATAAAAGTGCTAGGTGCATTTGTAAGCCCGAATGGCATCACTAACCATTCATACAACCCTTTTGTGGTTTTAAAAGCTGATTTCCTTTCATCTCCCTTTTTCATCCTAATTTGATAATAGCCACTTTTCAAATCAATCTTAGAGTAATAATTAGCACCCCCTAAACAGTCCATTAAGTCTTCTATCCTAGGAATAGGAAACCTATATCTAATGGTTATCCTATTTATTTCCCTAGAATCAGTACACATTCTCCACTTATCTCCCTTTTTAGGTGCCAACACCACTAGAACAACACATGGGCTTATGCTTTTGCTGATCAGCCCTTGGTCCAAAAGTTCTTGAACTTGCCTTGCTATCTCCTTGTTCTGCTTTGGTGTCATCTTGTATGCAGCCTTGTTAGGAAATGTTGCTACTGGTACAAAGTCTATTTGATGACTAATTGCCCTCTTAGGTGGTAGTGTAGCTGGTGTGCCTTCACAAATAATATCCCTGAACTGATCCAATAGTTGCTTCACTTTTGCTGTCATAGGTAGCCGACTAGGTGACTCCTCCTCCTTTGGTTTCAACATGATTGCATAGACAACTCCTTCTTCCTCCTTTATGTCTTTTAGTAATTCCTTTCCACTCATCAAAAGTACACTGGATTCTGCCTTCTTCTATCAAAGACTGAATTTTGTAAGTCACCCCATCCTTCTTGAATGAGTACTTGTTCTCCTTGCCATGGTGTACTGCCTCCCTGTCATATTACCATGGTTTGCCAAGCAACAAATGGCATGCGCCCATTGGTAATACACCACATAGTATCCTATCTTGATACTTACCTATAGCAAACTCAACCCATACTTGTTCATTGACCAATATATTCTGCCCCTTATTCAACCAAGTAACCTTGTAAGGACACACATGGGGTATCTTGATGAGGTTCAACTTCTGTACTGCCTCCTCTTATATGACATTATCAGTAGATCCTGAGTCAATGATGACCTTGCATACCTTACCTAGTATCTTGCACATGACTCTAAAAAGAGCTCTCCTTTGTTTGAGTTCATCCTCGATAGGTGCTTTGATCAAGATCCTTCTCAACATGAGATTTTCCCCTTTCTCTAAATCTAGACTCACCTCTGAATGTTTGGAACAATCCTCTTCTTGAACATAGTTAATCTTCCTCTCACCTTGTGAAGATGTTGGCTTGTCAGGACACCTGTAAGCTGGATGACCCAACTGTCCACAATTATAACACTTCATGGAAGCAAAATGAGAACTTCTCCCAAATCCTCCTGATCTGCCTCTTCCACCATTGTTAGAGCTTCTACCTCTGTATCCCCCTTGACTATTTGACTCATGGGATTGTTCACTAGCCTTAGCATCACCTTGGCTTATATTCTCATTGCTCCTTCCACCAAAACCTCCTCTATGTCCACCTCTAGGGTCTCTACCTCTTCCTTTACCCCTGGTATTAGATTCTTGTTTCTTTTTCAGTTTCTCTTCCACTTTAATAGTCATCTGATAGAAGCTATAGAGGGTAGTAAGTGTGAAGAGACTCAACTCCTCTTGTATGCTCCATCTAAGGCCGTTCAAATACCTAGCAACCTCAATGCTCTTAATTTATTACACTCTAGACCTAAGGCTTAGTTTTTGGAACTCCTTTGTATAGGCAGCTACATCTAGGTCTCTTTGTCTGAGATTTTGCCTCTTCTTGTGCAATTGGATGTCATAGTCCTCAGGTAGATAATTTTCCTTCACTTTAGCCACCATTGTTTTCCAATTTCCTATTGGCTTCTTTCCTTCCTTCTCTCTTTCTTCTTGCAAGAACTTCCACCAAGTTAATGCTTGTCCTCTTAACCTTGATTTGGATATCTTCACCTTTTGTGCCTCTGTAATTCCATCACATTCAAAGTGATTCTCCATTCCCTCTATCCATTCCTAACTAACTCTACATCCATTCTTCCTATGAAAAAAGGATGCATTCTAGTGCCTTTCCACTTAATGCCTTCAATGCTTTGAGGAATGGTTCCTCTGCTAATGGAGGGTCAGGTTTTGGTTCTATGTCTTCCTCAATGTGTTCCTTACCCTTGTCTTTGTCCTCTGCTAACTGCACTTTCATCTTGCCTGCAGTCTCTGCAACCTCTTCTAGTTTTTGTTTCATTTCTTCCACAACTTCTTCAAGTCATCTATTATTTTCTTGTTACTCTGTCAAATCTCTAGCTAGCTCTGTATTGGTCACCATGGTGTTCTCTCCTATGGATTCACTACACTCTGACATTCACTTCTCAATTCCCAAGCCTTTTTATGGCTTTCATACCAATTTAATGGGGAGTCGTATCCCTTAAGAGCACTCTTGCTCTTCCCAAGACCTATTCTCTTGTCTTCCTAGGGTATTCCTCTCTACCCTACTCAAGGATCACTCCTAAACCCCTCTCACCACGTAAGACTCTCCACCAATTTCAAATTCTTCACCATCACTCCCAATCCACCACTCAGCTTCCTTGGGCTCCACACAGACCCAAAGTGTCCTAACCACTCCAGGGATAGGTAAGGGTATTCTAGTTGTCCCTTTGTTGATTTTTCTCCTCATTGATCCATCTTATTGGATTCTTTCACCTTTTACCCATCGCTTCCTTGAAAAACTCAATTTTAGGCCTTGTAGCCTTCTGCCCCAATTAGGCCTCCTAGAACCCGTTTTCTTGACTTTTCTCTCAAACAGTCTTAACAACCCCCAAATGTTTTTGTAGATTTTTTCTATTGACTATCAAGGATCCAATATTTATTAGGTCTTAGGTCCTACAAGTGTCCGTACATATGACTGTCCTCAAACCCCCTATTTTTAAGGGTTTCTAGGGTTCTTTGCTCCTTTTCCTTCTTTGAGGGCTTCAACGACCTCCTCAACTCTCCTCCTAGCACACACATGTCTGAGATACATGTGCCTACACTCCCATACTCTTGACTGGCATAAACCAATCCATTTAGCAACTCTCCTTGCTGTTGTCCTCTTCAAGCTACTAGCCAGAATGCACTTGCACTCGCCTAGTGCTTGATGATTTCATCAACTCCCCTGTACACAAAGACTCCAAACACCATATTTACACTATACATATAGTCCCCTACTTGATTCCAAGTGGCCATGGTATCTTTGCCACGAGAATTCAAGTGGGGATCATTATTTACAAAACTGGCCTGAACTGACAATGAGACCAAGAACACCAAAAACTCACAAAAATATTAACCAATCAAATTAAATGACTAAACTAATGCTACTCAAAGAAGGAACATATCACAAATGTAAGAATCAAAGCATCAGATAAGTCCTTTCAATCCATTCTTGACTGGATGAAGGCTCAAACATAGAAATTCAATAAAAACTTGCTCTCTTCCAATCACAAAACATGCACTCTCCAAGTCTCAAATCGTGAAAAAAATCCTCCCATCCAAGTATTAGGGTTTTTCTAACCTTATATACCTTTCTCCCACATGCTAGGACCCTTGGGTCGGGCTTAGAGCATCATTAATGCCATTTTCCAACTTATAGGACAATTGGCCAAGGCAACATTACTCAAAATGTTCACAGTGTCTAAGACTTACCCAAACCTCAAGCCCCTAACAAATCTATTTCCAATTCACTCATAAAAAATGTAGGAGTTGAGAAAATACAACTTCACAAACCCCGAAGATCACCTGCATGCAAATAACGTGTCACAAAAGAAGAGATGGAGACAAACAAGCAAGGGTTCTCTGAAAACTGAAAATGTATATATCAGAGAGAATGAGAGAATGAATTGATATGAAAATACAATGAGATCAAT
Source organism: Sequoiadendron giganteum (assembly GCA_007115665.2). Lineage (NCBI taxonomy): Eukaryota > Viridiplantae > Streptophyta > Pinopsida > Cupressales > Cupressaceae > Sequoiadendron > Sequoiadendron giganteum. The sequence goes on from CM021101.1 coordinate 856,733,149, forward strand.
CCTTATAAAAGGAGATCGAGAAACCCTAAAATAAGAACATTTAATAATTAGTATAATTATTAAATGTCACTTTATGCAAACCAAAGTGAAATCTTAAGAAGGGAATAAAGGTAACTTAATCAACATAATTAAGTGAAAACCTTTACTCTAACACCCCCCCTTAAGATGAGCAAGAGTGCAGCTACAAAAAAATGCAAGAAAGCAAAGGTAACTACAATGCAAGAAGGAAAACATGGGTCTCGACAACTAGGCCAGATCAGGTACCCAAATACAACCAAAACTCTGTAAAGTGGAGAAATAGAGAAAACCTCATGGGAAAAATCTCTACTCCAAAAAGAGATGCAGAAAGCCAAGAAGAACATCATTGAAGCAGAAGAAGCTGCAAACAATTGTCAAAAGATGACTTCTATGGTGCAGAAGAACCTCCGCTGAAGATAAGATGATCAGGAACAAGAAGACAACAATCTTCGAAAGTGCCCCAAATGACACTACTCGAATCAGATGGCAAACAAAGGAAAACACCTGGAATGAAGATATAGATGGCACAAGTACCAATAGTCTGAAACACTGATCAACTGAGAATGGAAGATCCCTTCGAAGGCGAAACCAAGGAAGAATTAGCACGAATAGTATAATACCCCCCCCCTAATGCTGAACTGGGAGAGCTTGAAAAATCCACTAAAATGATGTGTAACAACCTGTAGTGTATGAGGAAGAAGATACAACATCTGAAAGTGCACAAGAAAGCACCTGCAACTGAAAAAGTGGTGTGCAAAACAAAGCACACATGCATGAGGCTGGAATCATATGGATCCACTATCGTCGTGGAGGGACACTCACTAGACAAAGGTGTGATGGAAAAACAAAGACAGACTACACAAGCCCCCATGGCACTTTATAATAACAGTGCGAGTACAAAATATGGCACAACCTGATGTGCAAAATCCCCAAAAAATACATGTACAATAGTGTGGCACTTTATCTCAGTGCGTTTACATAAAAGATAGCTTACAAATGATGCTCAAAATGTCCAAAAAGGAAAAAGTTGGAAATACATGAAGAAAAACCAAAAAATTGATTGTAGAATGGACCAACAGAAGAATGAAGTGATGAGACCCACACCACAGGAAAGATGACAGAACCAGCTTTCCAACGATATCTTGTTTGCCAAAAAATGATATTGTATGCCCAAGTTATGACCTATGGAAGAAAACAGGTCCAAAGGGGAAAAAAGCCAGTGCTGGAATAAATTTGACAGTCATATAGTCGTCGCAGCAAAATCTGAACTTAAATTTGATGGCCAAACGACCGTAACCGCAAAAGCATAACTAGGCTTATGAAATAAAAAAATTGTTTTTTATAAAAAAAATTACAATAAAGAATTTTTTTGATAAATTTTTTTTTAAAAACATATTTTTGGTGAGGGGAGGCATGTGGGCCCGCCCCCCATCGCACCCCTGGTGGTATGTATTACCGTCGGCGGTACTATCAGACCGCCGATCGACATTAAAACCGTTGATGGTCGGCAGTACGCCGACCGGCGTACGGAGGGCCCGCAGGCCTGTGTACGCAGGTACCTGTGGGTACCCTGTACCAGGGCTGGCAAGCCCTAAAACTGTGAATTTTTTTTAATTTGATTTCTTTTTAATAAAAAAAACTCAAAAATACATTTGTAAAAACTGCGAATTTTTGGAGAAAGAAAATATTTATATTTTTTTGACGAAAAAATAAATTTAAAAAAAAACGAGGAAAAAAAATATATATATATTTTTTACCAGGCAGACGGACAGTCGTACTTGCAAAAATTTTTTTCCCATCAAATGAATTGTAGGAGTTGAGAAAATACAACTTCACAAACCTCGAAGATCACCTGCATGCAAATAACCTGTCACAAAAGAAGAGATGGAGACAAACAAGCAAGGGTTCTCTGAAAACTGAAAATGTATATATCATAGAGAATGAGAGGATGAATTGATATGAAAATACAATGAGATCAATCCTTATAAAAGGAGATCGAGAAACCCTAAAGTGTAACCCTAAAAGAAACCCTAAAAGGGAAACCCTAAAAGGAGAACATTTAATAATTAATATAATTATTAAATGTCACTTTATGCAAACTAAAGTGAAATCTTAAGAAGGGAATAAAGGTAACTTAATCAACATAATTAAGTTAAAACCTTTACTCTAACAAAAAACACTCTTGGGACTTTACATCATAGTCCTTATTCCCTTGGTGGTTGGCTAGAACCACCTACAAGCCAAAATTTGCAAGATCTCTCCAAAAGACCTTAAGGTGCTCCTACACCAGGAATGAAATTCAACTTGAAAGAGGAAAGAGAGGAAAAGATAAAATTTCTAGATGGGATAGAATGGTGGAGAATATGAAGAGACAATTCATTTCAGTAGATTATGAGTTGAGGTTGCTCAAAAAGATGCAAAGTTTGAGACAAGGAACGAGAATTGTGAAGGAATGCACAAAAGAATTTCATAAAGTTTTAATAAGAACTGGATATGATGAAGCAAACAAGGAGAAGGCAACCCATTACATTAATGGGTTAAATCCAAGTAAACAAGAAGAGTCGGCATTGGTGAGGATGTACACCATTGAGGATGCATATCAGTTTGCATTGAAGGTAGAAGAAAGATTGAACATAAAATTTGAGAGAAAACAAAGAGGAAGAGGTAGAGGTGGAAGGACTGGAGGAAAAAATTATGATGAAAATCAGAAAATTCAGAAGTTTGAAGACCAAGGCAACAACAAAAATAAAAAATCAAAAAATTCTTACCATCCTAGAGAGAAAAATTTCAAAGGTAGAGGAAGATCGGTTAGAGGATTTGGAAGAGGAGGCTTTCAAGGAACCTGTTTTTGATGTGGAGAAGAGGGACACAGAGCATATGATTGTCCTCACAATCAAGAAAGGAGCAATAGGAGACCTAAAAAACATGCTAGATCAAAAAACATGAATGAAGAAGATGTATGGTCATCACACTACGAAGAAGTTTAAAGAGGAAAAACATTAATGACTTGGCAAGCCCCGTTGGATGAAGGTAATGAACCAATGTAAAGGAAGAGTTTGTTTAGAACAAGATGAAAAATGTGAAGGGAAGGTATGTAGTGTGATAATTGATAGTGGAAGTATTGAAAATTTGGCTTCTAAAAAGATGGTGAGAAAATTGCAGCTTGAGAGAAGAAGGCACCCACATCCGTATCAAATTGCTTAGATTCAAAATGATCAAAAACTTTTGGTCAACAAACAAAGTTTGGTAAACTTTAAGATAAGAGATTATTTTGATGAGATTTTATGTGATATTATTCCTATGGATTATTTTCATGTGTTGTTAGGGAGACCATGGCAATTTGACAGGAAAGCCATGCACGATGGGTATGCTAACAAATACTCATTAACGAAAGATGGAGTAAGACATAAGTTGAAGCCATTGAAAGAGGAAATGGGTAAGGTTTATAACAATTCAAGGATTTGTGTAGTTGATGGTAAGAAGGTTTTAGATGGTATGAAGCATGAGAATTTTTATTTTGCTTTGATTCCAAAATCTAACCAAGAAAAGTGGAGGATGTTCCTATGGAAGTTGAAAATTTGTTGCATGAATTTCATGAGATTATTTCAGATAATGCACCAGAGGGGTTGGCACCTATGAGAAGGATAATTCACCAAATTTATTTGATATTGGGAGCAGGTTTTCCTAACAAGGAATCCCATAGAATTTCTCCTATAAAGAGTGAAGAGCTAAATAGGAAAGTGCAAGAGTTGTTGCAGAAGGGTTTGATTAGAGAGAGTTTAAGTCCATGTGCAATGCCTATTGTTTTGGTACCAAAGAAAGGTGAAAAATGGAGAATGTGCACAAATTTAAGGGCCATAAACAAGATCACTATCAAATATTAGTTTCCATTACCAAGAATGGATGATATCATGGATTATTTAAGTGGGGTTGAATACTTCACCACTTGATTGAATTGAAGAGTGGCTATCATCAAATCTGAATTAGAGAAGGTGGTGAGTGGAAGATAGAATTCAAGACCAAAGAAGGTTTTTATGAATGATTGGTCATACCTTTTGGACTAACCAATACACCTAGTACATTTATGAGATTGATGAATGAGGTATTGAAAGATTTTTTGGGCAGATTTGTTATTGTTTATCTTGATGACATAATGTTATTTAGTAAGGCATAAGAAGAACATTTGATGCATATATCAGATTTATTTTTGAAAAGTTGAGAGAAGATAAGTTGCTCATTAAATTGAAGAAGTGCAAATTTATGAAGAGGGAGTTGGTATACTTGGGGTTCATTGTTTCAGGAGAAGGAATCAAGATGGATCTGGAAAAGGTGAAAGCTATCTTAGAATGGCCTACACCTAGAAGTTCTACAAAGGTGAGATCATTTCATGGTTTGGAAAGTTTTTATAGGAAGTTTATTAGAGGTTTCAATAGTATTTATGCACCACTAACTAAGACCATGAGAGGGGATAAAAGAGATTTCAGATGGACTACATGGGTAGCAAGAATTTTTGATTTTTTGAAGGATAAAGTAATAGAGAAGCCTATTTTAGCACTTCCCAATTTTTGTAGTATTTCAAGTGGATTGTGATGCAAGTGGTAATACCACTGGAGCTGTCCTAATTCAATCAGGTAAACCCATTGCTTACTTTAGTGAGAATTTAAATGATGTAAAAAAGAAATATTCAGTTTATGATCAAGAATTTTATGCTATTGTTCAAGAATTAAAAAGTGGAGACACTATCTTTTGCCTAAGGAGTTTGGTTTGTTTATTGATCATCAAGCACTTCAATATTTGAGTAGTCAAGGGAAGTTAAATCAGAGGCATATGAAATGGGTAGAGTTTTTGCAAAGCTACACACTTTTTTTAAAACATAGAAGTGGGAAGTCTAACAAGGTTGTAGATACATTGAGTAGAAGACAAGGTTTGCTACTTGAAATGCAGGTTGAGGTTGTTCATTCAATGAGTTGAAAGAGTTGTATGAAGAGGATCCATATTTTGGAGAGGCTTGGAGGGCTTGAAAAGATCCTATTGAAGCTTATAGGACTAAATGGTTGGATTATTTAATCCAAGATGGTATGTTATTCAAAGGTAACAAATTGTGCATTCCTAGAAGTTAAATAAGAATGAATTTGGTTAAGGAAAAACATAGTGGAGGACTTGCAGGGAATTTTGCTATTGATAAATCTATACAACTTATTGTAGAATAATATTATTGGCCTTAGTTGCAGCAAGATATCAAAAATATGTGCAAATTTGAAAGATTTTTCAAGTGGCAAAAGGGACTAGTCAAAACATGGTTTATATCAGCCTTTATTGGTACCCAAGAGGCCATGGGAAGAGATTAGTATGGAATTTGTTCTTGGTTGGATCCAAAGGGGATATGATTCAATATTTGTGGTGGTAGATATATTTTCCAATATTTCATTTCATTCCATGTAAAAATACTAATGATGTTGTGCATGTTGCAATGTTTTTTTTCAAGGAAGTAGTGAGGCTACATGGTCTACCGAAGAGCATAGTTTCAGATAGAGATACAAAGTTTGTGGGATACTTTTGGAGGAAATTTTGGAAGAAGCTAAGGAATGATTTGAAGTTTTTTTCAACCTACCATCCTCAAAAATATGGGAAAATAGAGGTGGTAAATAGGAGCTTGGGTAATTTATTGAGATGCCTAGTTGGAGACAAGCCAAAGGGGTGGGATTTGATTCTACCTCAAGTAGAATTTTCATATAACAACTCAATGAATAGAAGTACATGTAAGTCTCCATTCCAAATAGCTTATGTCAACAACTCAAGAGTTGTTTCAGATTTAAAAAGGATTGATAATTTTGAAAAGAAAAGTGCAAAAGTAGAGGACTTTGTTGATCACATAAAGAGCATACATGAAGAGGTAAGGAATCACATCAATAAAATGTATTTTTAGTATGTCTAAGGCTGATTTGAAGAGGAGACATAAGGAGTTTCAGGTTGGTGATGAGGTAATGGTACATCTGAGAAAATAAATATTTCCAGTTGGTACCTCTAATAAGTTGAAAATGAAGATGTTTGAGCCTTGCAAAATTATGAACAAGCATGATTTAGGTAATGCATATGAAGTAGAATTTCCAAGTGAGCTTAATATTTCACCTATTTTAAATATTTTTGATCTAACAAAGTTTCATGAGGCTAAAAGTGTGATGAAGTTACAACAGGTGAATAATTAAATATACTAGCACCTACTTCAGAGAAGGAGAAGATAGAAGAAATCTTGGATAGCAAGGTGAGTAAGAGTACAAGAAAGAAGCATTATTTGGAGTACTTGGAAAAATGGATTGGGAGACCTGTAGAAGACTCATCTTGGTTGTTTGAAGCTGAGGTTATTTGCCTTGGATACCCTCTTGAGAAGTGACAGGGTCACTTTTCTTCTACCATGGGTGTTTGATGCAGGTGGATCCATGGTTGCCAACCAACTAACAATATTTGATTTTTGCTCAATTTCATTGTGTAATTATTTTAATAGAAAATTTGCAGTATTTTTGATGTTGTAATGACAATAAATTAAATTAAATAATTTGGACACATTTTGGCTTGAACCTTGCCTCTGGAAACATGCCGAATTTTACAAATTTTAAATTAAAATTGCCAAAAATCAACTTGGGCATGGGAGTCTTGGGAATTGTGAAAATTCAAATTTTCAATTAATGTATAGGAATGATTTGGATGCCTAGGAGGTTTGACTAGAAATTCAAAATAGAGGAGTGGAGGAATGAATGTGCTAGCTAGTGGTGGCCTACCTGGTAGGAGGTTAAACCAACATGCATTAGGGAGTTGAGAGAATTTTATTTGCTTCCAATAACTAATTTTACAGAAGGGGGCATGGATTTTGAGGTACTAGAGTTTTTGAGAGGTATTGGTAGGGTGTTTTCTTAATTATTTTGGTTATGGTTTTTGTTTTGGTTCTTGACTTTTGAGGTGAGAGGACTTGGGCATATCATTCCTAGGAGGACATTGTCAAAATTGAATTTTTTGGTGGAAGGAAAAAATTAGTGGTAAATCATTTGTTGAAGGCATTGGTGGTTGTGTGTTTTGATTTCCACAATTTTTTTGTAGGCGCGGGAAGAAGATTGCAAGAATTGGGAGGAATATTGAATGCATACCTGTAGTTGTTATTGTTACCTGTAGCAAGATACTTACATCTGATTTTATATGTATTCTTAGTCCTTTGGGCTGTCTTGTGTAATTCCTTTCCATTGAATGTATTGCATAGAAGTTTGCAAGTGCCATTGAACAAATATACATTGTCATTGTTGTTGATTTTTGGTGTCTATTCATTTTAATTCATTAAATTCTTGTGTGAGTTTGGAAGTGAAAAGTGTTGCATGCAAAATCTCTTGCATCAAGATCATATGTGCATAATATTGTTGAAATATAACACAATGATTAGTACTTGATATCCCTCCATTTGACATATACATAATAGTTGGAATGACATTTAGAAAAAAATAATGAGTAACTTGTTAATCTTCCCATACTAAGCTTTGGGATTTTTTCTTTATTCCATACAAAGACTTCAAACCTATGAAATTATTTTCAAACAAGTTTCTCCATGTATACAAAAAATATTTCACTTGCTCTTACAACTCATACAAAGTTCCCTCAATCTCTAAAATGTGTGAACTTATACTACTTATCCTTGTATAGGTATCCACTTTCCATGTTACAAAACTTTTCACTATCCTTCACTATAAATTAATTTGGCTAAAATTCTACTGTCATTCCTTATTGTGCTATTTGATAAAAAATAGTAGATCGATCCTTTTAATTAAGATTCAAGAACGTGATGAACACAATATATGATAATGGATTATTTAGAATCACCTTATATTGTCCCCAAATCAAACCCCAATTTGTCTTTGGAGATTATAAATCACAAAATAAATTAAATTCCATGCTTCCTAGTTTAATTTCACCTCTAAAGAGAGACATTTAAGATCAATTTCTAATTTTTCACTTCCAAGGTCACACATTTTCCTAGTGTCATTTTACCAAATAAGACCTAGATGCATTTGTTAAGTATCACATGACTAGTTTCAATTTCATGCATAAGCTAATATTCACTTGACCAATATGAACACCATCCATGATGTCGAGTGTCACTTGACCAATATAGGACCCATGGATTCTTGAGACATCACAATTTCTCTTTGTCCCAAACCCCTAATTCTAATTAGATTTAATTGCATTAACCATTTAAACATATCATGGTTCATTTCCCTCTATTTTCCCCTCGAAGGTTTTATTTTTGGTTTCTAGGTTCCCAGAAATCCCTTTAAAACATCAACGACATTAGCTATATCCTAATGGATCAATTCTTAAGAGGAAACCCTCCATTAGGTTAACACTATTTTTACATCCAATAGGATTTTATTTCAAAACATGTGTGTGGTCAATCGTGTCAACTCAACATGGTTTTAAACTCATAATTTAGCTATTTAACTATGCAACACCTTTAGTTTCCTTCAGAACTATTATGTTGATCCCATTGTTAAGATATATTAAAATTTTACCATCATTCTCTAACACATATTGTTCCCAATAGTGTAACATGGTGGCTCATAGTACAAATTAAGATCATAATTATTATCATCTACGATGATTACGTGATTAGGCATGTGATTATTACCTATAATGATCATACATGACCTAATCTTATTTATATAATTTTAAGATGTACATATTTTGAGTTTACATAATATTTTTATATCTAAGATTTTCCTTTTACATCTATATGCCTCATTGACATAATAGGCACATAAAACAATCCTAAGATCATACTAATATTCCATCACCAATAATTATATTATTGAATTAATCTAGCTTGAATCTCAACTAATTAGCTAAATAATATTTAATTATTCTAATTCAATGCCACTTCTCATTAAGTATTATTATTATTTAATTATCTCAATTTCCACCTCACATGAATAATTAAGTTAAATAATATTTTTCATTTAATTTACCTATATTCCCTCTAGCATTTCTAAAAGTAAATATGTTTTCCTCTCAATTTTTTATGGTAACAAAAAATTAGTATTTTAGTAAATGCAATCTTAGCCATTTATCTTAAACAAATTGAATCTAAACCCTCTATTTTCTTCTTGATTATTGGAAATTTCTCTCATTGAATCTCCACCATTTATCTTCCAAAAAAATCTTGCCATCCATCCTCTCTACTAAAAATCTATAAATCGACACATCGTCCTATGTAAATAAAGGAATTGTCTTTAATAGGTACATGTTGTAGGATTTTTAAAGTGAGTGTTTGAGGAACCACATTACATCCATTTAAAAAAATATACTTCACCATATGATTTAAATTTGGTAACTTCTTCCATTTATTTTCAATGATTTGAGTTTAAATCTAAGTTATTATTTTGTATACTTTATCTTCCCCTTTGTGAAATCAATGTTTAAACTCTAAAAATATAAAAAAATTCTTATATATATAAATGAGAAAGCTAAAACCCCATGTAAAATTGAAATAAAATTCATGATAATTACAAATCTATTATACGAATATGAAACCCTTGTTTGATTGGAAAAAGGGATCTAGGTCTTAAATCACACTTCTTCCAATGAGGGACATTAGGGATTAAAAGTGATCTCAATATCCACTTGGCTACAAACCTCAATGGAAGAGCCAAAATGGTGGGTCATGGTTTTAATCCCTATTTTGTGTGTTTGATGATTAATTGACTAAGTTATGTGGTACAATGTTGTTCCTAGGTTAACTATGAAAATGCAATAAATTGGGATGATTTTTGTAGTGTCGAAAAATGTACCCCTTTACATTTCACACTATGTTTGGGTCCCTTAATAAATTGGACTTAATTAAGCCTCTACTAGGTCCAATTATGCATCTACAAGCCTAATTAATTTCAATTTTTGAAAGGGGAATCAATATTTAATTAATGCAATTATCATTTTTAACACCTTGAAATGAATAGGTCCTGGAAATTTAGGCCAATACCCATTCACCCTTGGGCGAATGGGTCCCCTTTAGTTGCTAAATTCAAAATTTTAGTATGTTTTTGGCGGTCTTTTTATATTCCAAATTCAAATTTCAAATGTCAGCTTGTAATGTTTAATTTTTGGGAAATTAGAAAATTGTCTATAAATACAAGGTCTTTTTATGAATTCAAATCTATCTGGCAAGAGGTGAACTTTACAAGAGCTAAGGTTATTGTCAAAAGTGTTCAAGAGTAGATTTATCAAGCATCTACAACAACATTGAAGATCTCAAGCATCATGTCAAATTTATCTTCATTCATGCATGTTTTTGGAGCTAACATTGTGATGTAAGTTTCAAGCATTCAATCATCAATTCAAGCATCAAGATCAACATCCAATCAAGCCATTCATGCAAGATCAAGACCTTGGAGAGATGTGTTAGATTTAAATCCTTCAAGGGTCTCAATTAAAGGGTTTGGTGAGTTTCAACATATAAATTGTTCATTCATCATTCCTTTCATTCATGTTTCATTTCATTTCAAGGTTTAATTACCAAAACAAGGTTTGACCAACGTAAATCCCCATTCAACAAAAACAAAAAAAAATTCCCTCTTGTGTGGTTGCAGATATTAGGTTGAAGAAGGATTGAAGATTGATCAAAAGTGCAATTTTACAAAGTTGTCAACATTGTTGTCAAGCCACAAAAACTCACTTGTAGAATTTTGAATTTTTGACTTAAATCTAGAGGAATCGAGAGTGCAAAACTAGGAGCAGAGGATTGTAAAAGCGGATTTTGAACCCTTGTAGCAAGACCCATTCGCCCTTGGGTAAATGAGTCCCAGGTGGACACTCAACACATGCTTTTTGTGATAGGTGCATAAAATCACATCCTTCTCAAATCTGCTGAAACTTTCTGGATTCTATTAGATTAATGTTTAAATTTGATGTTTCATGTGTTACATTGCATTATTGCATTCATTTGTTATTTTTCATTTATCTCCCAAAAGTGCACTTCAGGTTGATTTACCCCATCCTCAATCATAAGGAAAACAAGATCTCCATCAAGGTTGACTCACCCAAGGGTTGAAAGTCAATCTTGTCCTAAGGGATCTATTTTTCCTAATGAACTAAGGAAGATAGGTGCATCATACCCCCTTCATATTGGTGAACCTATTTCCTTATGTTTCAATTTATAAGAAATACAAGACAAAAAGATAGAAACATATTCCAAAAATGTCTAGAGGGCAGACACAGGAACCTAGAATATAAATTTAAGGCTGAAATGACTGGTCAAGGGCATGGGGTGTCCTAGATTGGCTTCTTTCTATTCAAGATTTGATTTCATGATCCTATAGCTCTTGGTCTACAAGTCTTGTTCTCTTGGGGTCATTGTCAAAAATTATTTTGTTACTGTTAAAATCCACTTTCCTTGTCTTGACAACTTGTAGAGTTTGAATGCATGAATGAGCAATTAGTCCTCAATCTTCCTCTAGTTTTCTTTAGAGCTAAAAACTTGTATGCATGAAAGAGGGGGAAGGGTTGTGTCGTATAGGGGCTTGGCTAGGTCAAACCCCATTTTGGTATTTCTACCTTTGCAATGGCTATGATCATGTATAAAGAGAGCTTATCCTCGAACAAACAGAGGCCAAATGATAAACGAGTGATAAATTGACAAATTAGTACAACTCACCACTTAGATCTGCATTCCTTGATGGACTGAAGTCATGTACTCATCACCTTCAAGTAAAAATTATTGTCTGATTTGAAATCTTGCAAGTGTTATTACTCACAAAATAAATGAACACAAAACACGAAGAAACTTACATAAAAACATGATGAATGATGGATATGATGCTTGACTTAAATAAATGCTACAATAATTTTGATAATTTTTCTCTTGACTGCTTTTAGGATGTTCAATTTTCTCAAAGAAAGTACTAGGATTAAAATGCTGAAAATGACTAGTATTTATATTAAATTCTTCTAATTTCCTGAAAATAAAATGCTAATAGGTCACAAATGAAATTAGAATTTCAAATAATAAAATATCAACACCAAAATATCCAAAATGGAGCCAAAAAGGGTTGGACAAGGGTGTGGTGTGCCCTAGTCCAGACCCATCCTTTTTAGGGCCTTAAACATTGAGGGAAAATTTAAATACCTATTTTCATTCCCATTGTTTGATTTTTTGAATATATTCATAAAACATGCAATTAGATGCATGATTAGATCCAAGCACATAGGGGGAGCTAAACCTAGTGTGAATTTAAATCAAGGGTGACAATTTTTGACACTAGATTTAGCCCCCACTTTAGTGAGAGTATGAACTTATGCTCATACTCACACTAAAGTATGGAAAACCCAAGAAGGGTTCAATTATCTTAACACTAAAGAGATAGGAAGACATCGAATCTAGGGGATGCACTAGTTGCTAAATTTAAGATCCTATGACAAAACAATATAAGTACAAAGGAACACACATATGAAGTGAAATGCAGCATGAGAATCACAAAGCATACACAATGAAGACACACAACATCACATAATACAAATACAAACACAAAATAGAACACTACATGGTGCAACACAATGCAAACACAAATAATACATATAACAAAAAAACACATGGTTACTACTAAAAGGATTCGATTTGGTTATGCAAAGAGACCTTAGTCTTAAATTTGTCTCAAATACTAAATGACATCTCTTGAATAAATGTGGGTCAACCCACAATATTGTGTCCCACTTTTTGGCCAAGTTGAACATTAATATCAATATTTTTTACAAAATTTCACTTTACAAAACCTATAGTAACTAAACCATTAATAATTTGGAGATGACATGAACTAGTGATTTGTGAGGATTGTGTGTAGATTCTAAATATATTTAAAACAAATAGAAGAAAATTGTAATTGTTTTTTACGTAAATTTTAATTTCTTAATTTTATAGTTAACAACATTTTTGAAAAGTGATGTTTATGTCATCACACAACTTTTTTTATTGAAAGGATAAAATTATAATTTTTAAAATATAGATTTTTAACTTCAATATCTAGTGCATGGATATTGTGTCATAGTTTTTTGTTGGATATTTAAATTAATTTTTTTTTTTAAGTCAAATTAATTATAATCTAGACATAGGTGTATGTTGTCACACATAACTTGTTTTGTATGTATTGAAATTATTTTTTTATTTTTTTGGCTGAAAGAAGAACATCAATAGCTAGTATACACATATTTTTTATAATTTTTTTTGGTATATTTTTCTTTTTCCACTTGTGTGAAACAAATACCTTGATGTTTAGTGAAAAAATAAAATTCACAAGAAATATAATATAAATATAATAATAAAATTAAAAATATTAAAAATTATACTTTTTGGAAAGATTATAATAAGGGCTACATACTTACAAAATATAATTTCTAAATGAATTTATTTAATGCCTCAAAAGGTAAAGAAAAAGTTTTTTTGCTAGAGCATTTTGATAGGTGTGAAGGAGACTCCATTGTGGGTATGATTTAAGAATAGAGAAGCTATATCCAAGGGGGTTTGATCTAAGGGGGTATTATTTAACCATCTTCAATTAAAACCCTTTAGATGAAATCTATCAAGGATTAAATAATTAGTTTTTATAAAAAATATGTGATTTCAGACAAAAATTAGGATGTCCCAATTTTGGGACCCATTATTGTGGGATGACCCATGTTAGACAAGATATTTCTCTCATAAGGGCTTAGCAATATGCGTTGTGCTGAACCACTCATTAGCTACATAGATCTATTGACTAGCAAGTTGTGTTATGCTAGGTGTCCATCCAATATAATGGGTTTCACAAGGCTAGCAAGTTGTGTTATGCTAGGTATCTCATGAAATACATGTATCCACAAGAAAGAAGTGTTATACTAGGTGGTCATGTTAAATAAGGTGCTCAAGTTCATGAATCAACAAGTTGTATTACGCAAAATCCATGGATTATTTTACAAATAAAGTCTTAGGGAGAACACAAAGTTTAGTGTCACAGGGGACTGTTTAACATCACACAGGATGAAATCACCTCAAGGGGTATACAAAGTTTAATGTCATGGGGGACGAAATCACCTCGAGGGGTATACAAAGTTTAACATCATGGGGGAAAAAATCAACTCGGATGGTGTACAAATTTTAACGTCACGAGAGATGAAATCACCTCAAGGGGTGTACAAAGTTTAACATCACGGGGGATGAAATAATTAAGCCACACCTTAAGGGGCGTTATAAATAACACCACCACAAAAAGGGGTATATGCCACAACATGGATAAAAAATGATATTATTCAATATATGGAAGGTCACACTTTAGGGAGTATCATACATGACACCACCAGTAAGAGAGGAAAAATCATGGAATGAAGGGTCACATCTTAGGGGTTATTAAGCATAATACCACCACTAAGGGGAGATAATGTGACACATGAGAAGTCACACTTTTAGAGGGTATTAGGGATAATGCCATTGTCAAGGGGACACCATCATGAATTAAGAAGAAGCCAAATAAGGACACACCATGCAAGTAATCTCACATAAATAGATACTTTCTAAGTGCCAAGGCATCCAAGTAATTGATAGAAATGCTAAATCACAAAATACTCAATAAAATATACTTGGGGTAGATTTTGGAAAAAGTGCATGAATGAATATGAAGAGATTTGAATTACCTTTCCAACACCACAAGAATCACAAAAAATAAAGATACTGGCAAAAATTTATGAGCTCAGAAGTAGAAAATGAAGATCTAACTTTGACTAAGAGTAAAATGAACTAGAAAAAATATGATAATGAGACTTACACCACTAGAAAGAACATAGAACCATCTTTATGAGGATATCTTGTTTTCTCAATTTTGACACAGTATGCCTAAGTTATGTCAAAAATCAAAATGCTCATTTAGACCAAATGGGACTAGGAGAGGGGGAAGAGATAGGCCCTACAACTGATGTCATCATGATGTCAACAATAGAATATTCCCTTCACTTGGAAAAGGAAATGATTCCCCAGAATATGCTTTCCTTGATGCTCAATTTTTTTTCTTTTGTGATTCTCTATATGGTGGGAATATACTCACATGGTTTATGCATTAGATTATGCTCTATACAGTAGATTCTTGCCAAAAATAGGTGTTTAGCATTTTTTCAAGGTCGATGGTTTTGATTTAATTGTTGGATAGTTTTCATAGTAAAGGGAAAAAAATCTTGATATTGCTATTAGGATTCAACTGTGTAGTTTCGAGTCAAACTCATTGACCCATGATTCATGAGTAGTGGTTCACAAGAACCCATCTC
This sequence comes from Sequoiadendron giganteum, assembly GCA_007115665.2. Classification (NCBI taxonomy): domain Eukaryota; kingdom Viridiplantae; phylum Streptophyta; class Pinopsida; order Cupressales; family Cupressaceae; genus Sequoiadendron; species Sequoiadendron giganteum. The sequence continues at coordinate 856,748,479 of CM021101.1, forward strand.
TCATGATAATGAATGGTCCACTTAGCACTCATTGCATCTAGGTAATGCATAGAGAGGTGAAGCATTGGTCTATCCCAGGAGGTCACCCATCCCAGTACTGCTCTAGCTCAAGCGTGCTTAACCATAGAGTTTCCCCCAAGGTTAAGCCCACTTAGCTTGCTACCCCATTTGCAAAACCTTCAGCAAGTGTTATGCCTTATGAACCATTCATTAAAGAGCCCCTTTAGCTCATCAATTGATAAGTAGGAGGTTTCTTCCACAGCGTGTCAAATTATGATATTGCTATCAGGATTCAACCGTGTAGTTTTCCAGTCAAACTCATTGACCCATGATTCATGAGTAGTGGTTCACAAGAACCCATCTCTCATGATAACTTTTAAAAATCTGATAACTTTTAAAAAGGCCCACAAGTAAATTTTGGTTGAGTTTGAATTGCTGCCAAGTGGTTATAATGGGCCTCTAACGAAGGTGTTGAATCCTTCACCATTGGTACCTTGAGGAGGCTGCTCCTATTGATGTGATGTAATGGCAGGTACAATGCCTACCCTTTTCTTGAATTTATTTTGTATGAAATCATTTTTTTATTTTTTTTAATTCTAAAATTTAAAATAAAATAATTTAGATCTTTCTTTTCAAATATATCATACCTATACCAAAGGAGGCTGCATAGGTCTACTATACGACTATACAAATTATTCCTCAATATTTGTGTAGGTCTAAATTTTTCTTTTTTTCAATTTTTTTAATTTTGGCAAAACGAAAGGTGATCCTTAGGTTTTTGGGAATTTTGTACTTAATGGTGATGCCCATTTCTCTCTAGGATGAACTAATTTGTCCCTCAAGACGGGCTCTCTTGGAATTTGGACATCAAGTTAAAGATCTTGTGCTTTGATACTATATTGGAGTTGATAGTAAAGCCCACAACTCCTAGAAACCACCTTCAATTGAAATTCCTATCACATATGATAGATCAGAGAAATGATTGTGTATATACAAGCTTGAGAAGATATTGAATCCGCGCACACATCTAATATTGAGATTAACCTATAATTGTATTGTCAATTAAATGGAATTTACAAATTACTATAATAAATTCTTATAAAAGCAAAAGTGAAAACCCTAGATGAGGATTTGATTAGATTGTGACAAGTGTCCTAATCTCATGCAATGAGACAAATTGACATACAAATATTTCAATCTAATAAAAAAGGAAATACTAAGTTTAGATTAAGTGCATAAAGTAATAAGGGACCTAATAATTAATTAATGATTAATTAATTATAAAGTGATTATCCTAGCTACTTTGACACTAAAGAAGGATTATTCATCTCTCATATAAGACATTGGGAGTGTGCATATTATATGATTTCTTTGAATATGACTAATGGAATGCCAATCAAGACATTGGGATGAATTATTTTATAATTAAGAGTTAGATATAAATAATGACTAGTTTTACTTGAATTTATGTCATCCTCTAATATATTTAGTACTTTATGTCGATTGATACCATCCTCTAATAGATTCATTACTTGGGAGGGAAACAATGGTTGATAAATAAAAAAATCCTTCAATTGTGCATCAATGTGTCAAACTTGTGCATGAAATAAAAGTAGTTAAGATTGGAAAAGCTCATTACAATCCAATAAGTAATGCTAGTCATTTATTTTGGAGACATTTATAAAGACACCAAAAGATGCACCCAATGAGAGACATGATACCATAGATGATTTGTACATGGTGAATTTTGATGAGTAAAAATGATTCAAAAGTGGTAGGATAAATATTTTTCAAACCTAAAGGAACCTCAAATTGTAAAACTTCTAATTAATAAGCATAAGTAACTTGATATTCTAACAATCCTTATGGATACAAAACTTTTTATTTTTTTAATAAGAGGGGTAAGAACTTTATTGAAATCAAAAGATTAACAGTACATAAGAAAGAGGGAGCCCATTAGCTCCCACAAGGGAAAATCTGGAACATCAAGCACGAACAAAACCACCAACCGACCAACCATCTGCAACTTATCCCTCCATATCATCGGAAATGACCCTCTCTAGTTCAAGAACATACTCAAGAGATAATTGTCTCTGCCCCTCAATCCTCAAATCATCCTCATGCTCAGAAGCCCACTTGGCCAAACAATCAGTTGCCCTATTCCACTCACACATAATGTGGAAAAAAGACACCACTTCCAATGTAGATCACCTCTACAAAATATTTATAACCACCAACGTAATCTACCAATTAACATCAACCACCCTTTTCTCAAGCAAAAAATTAACAATAATCTGCAAATCAGATTCACAGATAACCTTATGCCAAACCAAGGCACAAGCACGCTCAATAGCCTAAAGAATCACTAATCCCTCCATAAGGTTGTTAGAATTTTTCCCCTTATGGATGGAGAAAATAAAAATGACCGAACTAGTACAGTATCTACCAATTCCACCAATACCTGCAAGCCCTGGGTTGCCTCTAGAGGAACCATCAATATTAATCTTCAAAAAAATTGTCAGAGGAGGCATCCATCTTCCAACCCTTTGAACCTTCTTTTTCGCTCTCCTACCTCTTCTAACATAGGCAGAGACTGGATTCAACCCCTGCACCCCCAATCTATTCACAATCTCATCATCACTTCTTTCTAATGGAAGGGCCACTTCACATTTAGCTTCCACTATCTCCTGGATCATACCAATAATTCTGTGCCAAACCCTTTTGAGCCATCATCTTTTCTCCACGAAAAATCCTATGATTCCTTTCCAACCAAATTTTCCAAAGGATGAAAGTAGGACCAATGCTCCACAAAATCTGGAGAAAAGAGGCCTAGGAGGGGGGCCTTCCCAGATTATTCCAGAACTCCACAAGAGAAGACACATGAACACAAGGATGTTTCCAAACACCCAACCACTAATGCCAGAGCAACATAGAATAAGAACACCAGAAAAATAAATTGGGAGAATCCTCTTCACTGCATCCACACAACACACACATATAGGGGCCCTGGAATCCCCGCTTATGCAGATTCTCCCAAGTCAAACATCTATTCCAAGCAAGAGTCCAAACAAAATAATTACACTTGGGCCATGAAAAATTGTTCCACATATGTTTCCACCAAGGGACCTCCACCCCCCCCAAACTTACAAGAAAGCAACTCTTGATAACCACTAGCCACAATAAAAACACCCTTAGGGTTCAGGCTCCAAGCTAGAATATCATTATCCCTAAGGGAGTTGCATTGTGTGCTAGCCAATATATTCTGAAGCATAATACCATCCTCCTCCAACCTGAGAATAGTCCATTCACTAGGGTTCTTCCACCTAGCCATCTCCACCTGTCCACTAGGGTCAAATTTCTTAAAATCACTCACTTTAGACCAACCGGCCTCCAAAAAGGGCTGAGACAGAGTCACCAAATTAGGGTACTAACTTAGAATAGGTGTGTAACCATCCAAAGAATCAGACCAAAACATAGCCTCAACCCCCTTATTACAAATCTAGAACAAGCCCTCCTTGTTTAGTGCAACCCCTTTCTTAAGCGTTCCCCAAATCACCGAGCCTTTCCCTACCAGAGGAAACCTGGGAAGCTCCTCCTTAAAAATCCTTGGAAGATACTTGTGGGATAATATCTTAGCCCAGTTATGATCCTATTCCACACACCACCTCCAATAAAGCTTAGCAACCAATGCCAACCCGAACCAAGTCGCCTTCTGCAAACCAAGTCCCCCCACCTGCCTTGGGCTACATGCAACATCCCACTTAACCAGGCTCCATTTAGATGAGGACAAGCTACCCACTAATTAGAATTGTCTAGCCAGTGAGTCCATATCCTTCACAAACCCAGCTGGAGAAACCTGTAACATGCACCTATAAATAGGAAGAGCCTGCACCACAGACTTAAGCAACAAAACACGCCCAACAAAAGACAACCATCGATGAGTCCAATGACTAACCTTCGCACGAAACTTGTCCAAGATATTCTTTCAAGATTCTCTAGGGAGTCTACTGACAAAGATAGGAATACCTAGATAGGTTAAAGGGAGAGAACCAATCTGGAACCTCAAGATATGAGAAATCCTTTGTTGAATAGGCCACAGAGTATTAAAGAAGAAAATGAAGGATTTGTCTTCATTAATCCTTTGACCAACAACAACAAGATAGATATCCAAGGCCTTGTGTAGATTCAAAGTTTCTTTGATCCTAGCTAGACCCATCAAAGCCATATCATCCACAAATTGCAGGTGTGACTGAGGAGGCAAGTCATTTCCCCATTTCCATCCCTGAATCAATCCCAAATCCACATTACGTTTCACTAGTCTACCCAGACCTTTCGCTAGAAGAATAAATGAGTAAGGAGAGATAGGATCCCCTTGATGAAGACCTCTAGAAGCACTAAAAAGAGCGGTAGGCTCCCCATTTATCAACACCAAGAATGAAGTGGAGGTAACACAACTCATCACCCACTGGATCCATTCCTCAACAAATCCAAAAGCAATAAGAATTTTCCGCAAAAAGGACCACCTCACTCAATCATAATACTTCGCCATATCAAGCTTGATGAACATATCCTTTTCTTTTGAGGAAGCCATCGAATGAATGGTCTCCGTAGAAATGACCACCCAATCCAAAATTTGGCGGTCCTCCACAAAATCACTTTGTTCCTCATAGATAAGCCCACTAAGCCATCGCTTCATCCTTTCAGCTATCAGCTTGGAAATAATTTTATACACCACATTACAAAGAGAAATGGGTCAAAATTGATTCAGACAATCCACCCCCTCACATTTGGGAATGAGAGAAAGGAAAGTAGAGTTTAAAGCCTGAAGCATCTACTTGTTTTTTTGAGACTCACACACCACCTCCAACAGGTCCAACTTAATGATGTCCCGAAATTCTTGATAAAATTCAACTGGAAACCCATCAGGACCTGGGGCTTTCCCTTTCTTCATCTGAAAAACAATACCCTCTAATTCCTCCAGCGAGATATCTCATAAAAGATACTCATTCATCTCCTTAGTGACCAAAGAGGGAATACATGACATAACTTGGTTTTCTTCCTTCGTAACATCCTGAGAGTCTTCATGAAATAAAGAAGCATAGAACTCTAAAGATTCTCTAGAAATATCCTACAAGGAAGATAGATGCTCACCCCTGTCATTCACCAGAACAGCCATAGAATTACCATGTCTCCTAGCATTTACCGAGTTGAAGAAAAAGGTAGTGTTTCTGTCACCCTCCTGTAACCACTCAACTCTAGCCTTCTGCTTCCAAAAAATTTCCTCGCGCAGCTCACACTCCTCCAAAGCTCTCTGAGCCCAGGCTTCCTCCTTGAGTAAATCCTCAAAAATACCACACTCCCTTATCTCCCAAGTGATGAAATCCAAGACAACTTGAGAATCAATCTTAGCATGAAAAATATTGCCAAAGTACCGCCTATTCCACCTTTTAAGTTGATATTTTAAAAATTGTAGTAGCTTAGAAAAGGTATACATGGAAGTTCCAAAAGCAAGTCTACCCGTTCTCCACTAATCAACCATATGCACCTGCAAAGAATAATCTCTTAATCACATAAGCTAGAACTTGAAATAAGGGGACCAAGCCACCCGAGTAGAAGAAGAAAAAAACTTAATAGGCTAGTGATCCGAACCCCTCCAGTCCAGAATCTCATAGCCGAAAGACAACCCTCCACCAACCCAGAAACAAGACACCAAAAAATGATCAAGTCTCTCAAAAATACAACTCTCCCCCAATCTCCTATTGTTCCAAGTAAAATTTCCATTCCGAGGCTTAATGTCAACCAGGTTCAAAGCAAAGATGCTATCATGAAAAAGGAAAGCTGAGGGTTCCAATCTCATAACACCACCCATCTTCTCATCTATCTCAATAATAGCATTGAAATCCACTACAACAATCCAAGGGAACAAAGGAGCTAGGCTCCGAACATAACTAATATGAGACCACAATAACTTCTTATTAGTAAAATCAGTAGGCACGTAGATGTTTGAGAGAAGAATAGTTTCCCCCAACTCCAGAATTGAAACAATCATAGAGATGGAAGACTTGGAGGACACCCACCAAAGAGGACAAATCTTCAATGGATGCCACAGACAAGCCACCCCACCTTCATTACCATGAGCCCCAATACACTGAAAATTTCCCTGCACCCACAACTTAGGCATTACACCCATCATACCTTCAATCGATAACTTAGTTTCTTGAAGAAAAAAAACATCAGGAGAATGAGAACACAACAAATCACAAACAAATTTTTGTCAAGGGCCACTATTCAAGCCCCTTACATTCTAGGAGAGGACATTCATTTCGGAGGGTTAGAGAAATGTGAATCCAGAGTCTTCACAAACCTAGCCTCCACTAGAGGCTCCCCCATCAACTTTAATTTCTCCAAATTCTTCTTTCTCCCCGCTTTAGAAGATTTCTCCACCACCCCTTTCTTTAGGTCCTTCTGAAGAATTCCCAATCGGGGAGAAGCCTTATTAACTTTTACCAAGCCCGCTCCTGCTTTCTCCAATGGGCTGGAGATCCCCCCTTCCCCCAACTTCGTCTCCACTGTAGGCTCAAACCTCCCATGAACCACCATACTCAGGTCCGATTCTAACTGAACAACCCCAATTTCCTGAGAAGTTTGGATGCATCTGGGAAAATGCCTTCCTGAACCCCTTTTGAAACACCCTGATCCAAAATCAACAATCCCAGATTTACCTCCTGATGACCAAGATCATCAAGCACCTCAAATTTGTTACAGGAATCTCCATCTCGGCGATCCTTAATTTTCCTCTTTTGGCCCCGGTTCCTATTATGAGACTTGGCAGGAATAAAACCCTCAACATCCATAGCCTCACCCGGCACGAGCTCCTTACCCTTGTCAACCTTTGAGGGATTGCGAGGAGGTTGAGCTACCGGATTACCTGGAGATTTAAACTTTGGGCATCTTCTTTGCAAATGCCCATATTCATGACAAAGACAACAAAAAAAAGGCAAAGTATCGTAGTCAAGCTGTTGCACCCAAGAGCATGAACCTGCACGTATTTCCAAAGAGTCTGGGATAGGGTTATTTAAATCCATTTCAACACAAATACGAGAAAAAAATCATTACCTTTCTATCCTGAGTTTGTTGAGAAGGACCCACCGGTTTTCCCACCAATGAAGCAACTCGATGCAAAATGTGATTGCGCCAAAATTCCATAGGAAATCTAGGGAGGCAAACCCAAATCGACACCTGATTCAGAAGCTCCTCTGAAGGATCAAAACCTGCATGCCATGGCTTAATGAATAGACCAACCTAGTTGTGGAAGTAAGGCCCACCTTCAAAAACTCTATTGTGATCCGCCATGCAATTAAATGTCACCATGAAGTAGTTGTTTGCTAACAAAATTATTTTCATCTCACCTTCCGGGGACCAAGAACGATGAGCCCATGATTCCAAAAATTGGAGCGAAACCCTCATTCCCAAAAATTTGCAGAGCAAAGCATGTTTTGAGAAATACTCGATGTCCTTCGCAATTGATTCAGGTTGAATAACCATCACCAACCTTTCCTTGGAACGTTCAAGGAATCCATTTGTCTTCAGAATACGAGAACCACCAGCGTGAACAAATCCATCATTACTTGGGTCATTTGAAAAAAAAACTATTATTAAAAACTTTTGAAGAACAATTTGGAGGCGAGGCCTCAAAAGCAACACGAAAATCCAAAGGGGGTTTGACCCCTGATGACTCCCCCTGAGCCATGCAAACTCGAGTCTCAAAAATTTGTGAAGGAAAACTGAAAATCACACCTATAGAGCTCGTACTAGGTATGGATCAAACCAAAGGAGAGCCAAATCCCACTCAAAAGTGGCAGCCAACAAAGAGAGCACCTGCAACAAGGAAACTCCACTGAGAAAAAATGCTTCCGCCCTAGCCAAAACCCACATGCCAAGAGAAAAGGGCACATCGAGAGAGAGACACCACTCTTACCACTGGGTAAAAGCACAAAGCTATGTCACACTTTCATCCAACATATCAGCACAACTGAATTTAAGTATTTCTAACTAAAAATCAATTTTGGTAAAACATATGACCTAGTAAGATTCATTCTAGTTAAGTTAGATACTTCCACAATTTATTCAACTAAAATTGTTGGCTAAAAATATATGGAGCACCACTTTGAGTCCAATTTACCAAAAAAAAAAATTATTTGAAAAACTTGAAGTTTTAATAACTCCTCCTCATGTAAATAACATTTTTTTTAAAATGTAAAAATACCCTTTTGTAGATCCATAAGTGTAGTTTTCAAATATATATTTATTTTAATAGTTTAATTATTATTATTATTTATATTTTTATTTATACTAAAAGTAGGTTATCAACAAAAAATATTAGGTTGATTACCATGCCAAGGAAACATACTAAAACTTATTAAAAAAATTTGAAAAAAATATGATGCACTAGATTAAAGAATCTATTTCAAGATGGTGTAATTTTTTTTCCATTTTAGATAAATATTTAATATGAATGTTGACGTCTGATGGAAAGAGTTGTTTTTTATTCACGCACATTTTAATACTTATATACAAATATATATTTATCAAAATTGGAAAAAAAATATATCCATGCACTAAAGTTTCAAGTTATAAATACATACAAAAAAATTGAAAGAAAAAAAAAAAATTTACTATAAAAAGTTTGACGTCTCGTGCAAATTCATTTTTTAGCATTTTATTAGCAACTAAATTATATTGTTAATTTATGAAAAACTAGTTTAAAATAATTTTTTAATTTCTTATAAAAAATACAAACATAAAATATACTAAAAAATACATATTTTACTAGTTTACATCATTTAAAAATTCAAAACATATATGCTACTTTTTAGTGATTCAAGTTTAAAAGTTGGATTAGCATTGGTCGTTTCCTTTATAAAGTGTGACACAGATTTGTGCTTTTACCCCACCCAAACAAACCCCACCCACAAGAATACACAACCCAGACACGAAGAAAGGACATAGAATGAGCATGCAAAGAGGGCAGAGCCCTCATGCATGCCGCGACCTCTCACAAGGAACTGCTACCCGCAACACCATCTCGCTCCCCCCTATTATGATTTCGTGAGCTTTTAGTTATGGATAAAAAACTACTCATGTACCAAGAAATAAATAATATATCAAACAAAAACAAAATAAATGTACAAAATAAGAATTTAAGCAACACAAGTACTTTAATATCATGTGCAAAATACTATATGGGAACCAAAGAAATAAGTTGTGATACATGAAATTCCTATCTTTCTATCACAACCGAAAGTTATGAAGCAAGAGTAAATAAGAAAAGAAGTACCTACTGTTATACCTATTAAACATGTGTTTACACCTAGTATGAAAAAAAGTATCAAGAACAAACAAATGTAACTAAAAAGGAAAGAAAAGAAAAGAAACAAGAAAAAAATGTTAAGATTGAAGTTTCATTAACCTTGCAAATTCTATGTATATGTTATGTATCTCCAACACTCTTGGAAGGTGTACTTCGACTCCTAGGGTGTAATTGGAGAAATATTTTGAATTTATATTCTCCTAGAAATATTAATATTAGTTTTTGTATGAATTCATGAGGGAGGCAGAGCACTATAGTGGTGGTTATGTTTGACCTTGAGCTCATTTAAGGCATATTCTCATTCTTAGGTGCTAAAGGAAAAACTAGATAATCTTGTCATAGTGAAAGGGACCTATATGAATTAGTGGACTCCAAAATGGATCACTATACTTTAGGATGTGAGCTATTGTGGATATACAAGTCAAAGATAGCTTTATGATTATTTTTTATATTTTAGGACTCATTAATTGAGCCCATGTGATGTCCATGTGAAGTATTTAATTAAATTTACTATTCTCAAAATATGGTCTACACTATGGGAATGGAGTTATGCTACCATGGTTTTTATATTCATTATTTTAGTAAAACCATCTATGGTTTTGACCTCTTGCTTTGGCTATTTATTAGAAGTATGATATAGTGCTTTAATATCATTATTTATAAGTATAAATGTGTTTTCAAAATATCATCAAAGTGTAGGTTTTAGTGTGTCAATATTATATCATTTATGTTTAAGATGTGATCCCACAATAGCGTGTCCCAATTTTTCATCAAAGTAGGTCATTGAAATTAATATTTTTCACCAAATTTTCACTTTTTGACACCTATAACAACTAAAATATTAAGAATTTGAAGATGATGTGAACTAGTGATTTTTGAGATTTATTTGTAGATTATAAAAAATTAAGAAATAATTTATAAATTTTTTTACATAACTTTAAATAACTTTTTTTTATAGTTACAATATTTTTAAAAAAGTCATTTATTCGATAAAGCATAACTTTATTTTCAGGAAGGATAAAACTATACATATTTCAAGCAAGATTTGTAACAAAGATATCTAGGACATGGATATTTTTCTATAGTTTTTTGTTGCATAATTTAATTTGTATAACTTCTTGAAGTGATATTAGCTATAATTAAAACATAGGTTCATTTGGTATCACATAACTTATTTTGTAGTTTTTTGAATTAACTCTTTTTTTATTGAAATAAGAACATCAATACCTAGAGTACAACTCTTTTTAAAAAATATATATTTTACTATTTTTATATGTGTGTGGAACAAGGACAGGTTCACAATTGTTGAAAAACCTATCTTCACTAGAAAATAGAAAATAAATATGATAACAAAATTAAATATATTCAATATTATACTTGTTTGAAAGATTACTTCAAGTGCTACAAACTTGAAAAATATGTTGTTTGGTTGATTGTATTTGAAGGTTCAACCTGATGTTTGAAGGTGAAAATTCTAAGAAAAATATCAAGCATGAAAGAGAAGAGGTCATTGAAGCATCTTCGAATGAGGGTACCTTCAAACAAATGGTTTTACCTTCATTTTGAAGGCCCCTTTGAATGAAGGACCTTGTATGGACATGGGAAGGAACAAAATATTCTATAAAGAAATCATTTTTTTTCTTTACTCTTTTTTATCAATAAAACAAGACCTTTGTTTGAAGGTCACCTTCAAATGAAGGCATTAATTTATTATCATTTTAACGATGAAAAGGCACCTTAAAATGAAGTTAACCTTCATTCAAGAAGGTATTGTGTGCACCACCTTCATTCAAAGATTATTTTTTGTATGAAGTTGTTTGAAACTTATGAGTGCCTAACACCTAAAAAATGTGATGTCCCAATATTTTTATTTCATTACTTTCACCTTGATTCTAAAACAGAGAAGATAAATTGGATGACCTTTTTTGGAAAGATGAAGATCTCTTAGATGAGCCAACACATGCAATGCTAAAGGGGACACCTATTATAATACATATATTATAAAATATATATCTACACATACATATAGCTTTTATTTCATTTAATTAGGTACTTTTAAAAAAAAATCTATTTGTTACAATATGTATTGGCCTTTTTTATTATGTCTTATTTATTGTGTTTTTCATGTTCATTTAACCTTCTATATTTGTTTTCCTCCATTTGGGAAAAAATTTAGTTTATTCTCTCACTTCTATTTGATATTATATTTATCTACATTAATTAAAATATTAGCTTCATATATTTTTTACCTTTTACCTTTATCTAGCTTCCCCTTTAGTTTGATCCATTTTCACATTTTAGTAGGTTTTTTATTATCTAATATTGATTTTTGGGCCTATTTCATTTTAAATCTCTATTTGTTTCAACTCCATTTCTAATTGATTTCATTCTTGTTACAGATTTTCATATTTACCATATTTTTCTTTGCTCTTTTATGTTTCCCATCATGAATATCCCACTTATTTTACTACAAGACTTACATTGTATCATTTTCTATTGATTTACTTGCTTTGACATTATGTTTCCATATCATTCTTACTATATATTATATACATTGATCCTAAATTATTCTATCATGCTTATTAGAGCGCCTGCACACTAACCTTGCATTGATCCACACCATGCTTCTTAGAGCTTCCACATTTTCGTTAAATTATAATACAATACACATTCTAGAGTCACTTACGGATCCTATCTTTCCAAAGGCTGTAATTTGATTGTATGTTATTTTATCATAATTTTTAGAGTTACCTTTTATGTTGGGTATTTCATACCTCCCCTTTTTGTACTTTTTACCTTCATGGTTACATCAGATTATATGAGGGTTTCATGCCTTCCCTCTTTATATTTTACACCTTGATAATTATATCCTCATATTGGAAGCCTCTGGGTCTTCCCTGGGTTTCATGCCTTCCCTCTTTATATTTTACACCTTGATAATTATATCCTCATATTGGAAGCCTCTGGGTCTTCCCTCTATACACTTTGCACCTTTTTCGTTGAATCCCTATGTTGGGGGGGTAGCGGCTATCTAGCCCTAGAAATGCACCGGGGCATGGATGCATTATAGGATAGTACCAAAGTGTCAGTTCCCTTACTCCATAATTTGTCAGTAATCACTATAGGTGAAATCAGTTTAAATTCATTTTTTACTTCTATCCATTGTTTCCCTTGCTGGAAGATTTGTCCCTGTATATGTTAAATGTTATATTTTTATTATATTGTTTTATATTATATATTATTATTATTGTTATATAAATATATTTTATTATTATTTATAATATATATTGATTTAATATAGTATATAACAATAATATAAGACAATATATATTGACACAATATATATTTTTTAAATATAATCAATAAAATGATTCTTATAAAATAAAAAAATTATTATATACTATTAATATATTATATAATAATTTTTTATTCTATAAAAAATATTTTATTAATTATATTTATATTAATATTAATGTTATACATATATATTATTTATTATATTAATAGAATATCTATATGTTATTATATATTAAATATGACACATTTTATATTAAATAATATATATGTATAACATTAATATTAATTATATATATAATTAATTTTGAAGTAAAATAAAATATTTTTTAAAGAATAAAAAAAATATTTCATATTAATAATTAAAATTGTTTATAATATATTAATATATTAAAAAAATATTATATAATATATTAATAAAATAAAATAATTTTTTAAATATATTTAATAAAATAATTCTAAGTAAAATAAAAAAATAATTTTAAAAAATTATATTTTATTTTATTTTATACAATATAATACATATTATAATATTATATTATATTTAATATAAAAATAATACATAATATATTGTATTTATATAATATATAATATGCAAAAGAACAATAAATTTAAAACTAATAAATCAATTTTTTATAAAAATATGCAAACTGGTTAGAAATTAAATCTAAAACCTTCTTTTAACTTCTTTTGAATATCCTAAAATTTTCCATTTTATTTTACTATCTAATCTTGCATGGGAAATAAAATAAAATAGTGAAGAAATAAAATAAAATAAAATAGGGAAAAAAATAGGTAGGAAAAATAGATATGCAAATTGATTAGATATGGAAAAAATAACATAAATAAAATATTAGTCATTTTTACTTCAAAATTATTTTATTAATTATATTTTAAAAATTGATACTTTTTTATTTATTTATTAAATATTTATAAAAAAATATGAAATAGTTTTTTATTCTTTAAAAATTATTTTATTTTACTTCATAATTATTTTATTAATTATATATAAAAATATATAATTGTATATATTATATTTTATTAATATTGATGTTATACCTATATATTATTTAATATAAAATGTGTCATATTTAATATATAATAACACACAAGTATAATATTAATATAATAAATAACATATATGTATAATATTAATATTAATATAAATATAATTAATAAAATAATTCTTATAAAATAAAAAAATTGTTATATAATATATCAATAATATACAATATATATTTTTATTTTATAAATTATTTTATTGATTATATTTAAAAATATATATATGTACTTATATATATAATAATAAAATATATTTATATAACATTAATAATAATATATAATAAAAATTATTAAATAAAAAAAAGGGAAAAATGGAGCTTGCGGACGAAAAAGTGCAGGAGCAAAATTCCACAGCAAGCACAAGGAAAACTTGGGGAGACTTGGTTATGGAGGAAGAGAATGAGAAGAAGGCAAAGGTCGAAGCTCTCCCCCAAATCGTAGGACACATCTCTCAGTGGGTATTTGAAAATGGTGACTGGGTAGACAAGTGTAACCCGACCCATCTTCACCTGAGAAACTCATCGGGCTACAACCAGAGAAGAATTTTGTCCGACAATCACAATCGGATTTCGCAGCAAAAAAAAAAGCAAGGGAAATCCTCAGAGGTCCAAAGGCGTGGGTGGCTCCGGGAAAATGGTCGTCAGGAAAAACCCTCATATTTGAATTGGCGCAGCAAAGGCAATTTCATCCCGATGCAAACTAGAAAAATTTGGAGAAACAAAAACCCAGTAAACCCTAACAATGGAAAAATGCATGAACAGTTTGGGGATCATCGAAGAAGGCTAAATCAGAGAGACAGTGAATTGCTCACCCTGAAAGCTAACAGGAGGGTCATGCAAAATAAACCAAATTTAAATCACGGGCTACGCCCCTGGGGAAGCAAACTCTTCCAATTGCCTTCAGATATAATTGAGCAAAGAGTAGATCGCCTAATGGAGTTAGCGATGTTTTCCAAATGGACGGGTCATGGATGCCCAAGTGAGGAGATCAAAGTTTGGTGGAAAAAAAATTTAAAAACTAGGTAAGCATAAGCCAACTTCCAAACTCTTTTTTACTCATAGAATTTAGTGATCAAAACTTAAAATTTGAAATAGTCAATGGAAAAACCTTGTTCATGAATGGCCATAGCTTCCATTGTTTGAACTGGAAGGCTAATTTTGATCCCTAGAACTATAAAATAAATTAAATTCCCGTTTGGCTCAAGCTAATTGACCTACCTTCAGAATTATGGAACTCAGATGCCCTAATTCGTATTGGTGATGCCCTAGGGGTGTGCCTAGGTGTAAATGAGGAATTCATTAATGGAGTAGAAGGAGCCATAACAGGCATTCTGGTGGAAATAGATGAAGGGGTTGGGATCTACAAAAAATTGGAAATACTGACAAAATATGGAAGCTGGCAACAGGAAATTGAAATATGGGCAGGATATGAGCACATAAAATGCCTCTTCAGAGAATCCTGATTGGAGGGCCCCTCAAATGGTGGAAAGTTCTATACCATAGAAAAAAGAAGCACAAACACAAATCTAAACTCCCATGTCCCAAGCTCCTCTTCAGCAGAAGTTCTTCCTAAAAAAGCCATCTTGAGCTTGGAGCTTCAACCACCAGGTGAAATGAGGTCAATTCCCCATGATCTGGAAACACCAGTCAAGGAGCCCCTGGTTAAGAAACCCAGTAATACAGATCTAGCTCTCAATTCCCTAATGGAAGGGGCCCAAGATCTTCAAAAATACATAAAAATCCAATTAGGGATATTGACCAAAGAAACAAGGTCACAAGAACCTAATCCCCAATCACCTCAAGAGACAGAAAAAGAGTCGGAACAAACTGCACCAAACTCACTTATCTTACCTCCTCAGGACACTGAAGGGGTAAATGCTCATTCAAAAGATTAGGGTAGCTACCTTCACTCAGAGGAAGAATTGGATCCATGGGAAGAATTAGAGGCAGGGGAATTATTAGAAATAAGGCAATTAGAACAATCAGAATCCTGGATAAAAGCTCCAAACTTTAAGAAGAAATCCAATAGAGGCAGGATGTCAAACAAAGCCAAGCTGTTAATAGCAGGTAATGCCTCAGGACAACAAAAAATTATAGTTGGGAAGGAAAACATCCTTCCCAGAGTAGAATGAGGATTATTTCATGGAATGTCAGGAGCATTAATGCCCCTGACAAATGGCGCATGGTCAAGCGCCAAATAGACCAGTCAAAAGTGGACATTGTGCTCATTCAGGAAACAAAATGGAGCAAAGAAGAAATCTAGAAGAGATTGGACTTCTGGAGGCAATGGAAAGGTCATTTCAAGGAAGCAATAGGTGCCTCAGGTGGACTTGGAATCCTTTGGAACCCCCTGTCAATAGAAGGTTCAGTGGAGAAAGAGGAAAGTAACTAGCAACTTTGCAAGTTTAAAGAATTAAAGAAAAACACCCCTTTCTTTTGTGTCAACATATATGGACCAATCCCCACAGCAGCAAAGAAACAAGCCTGGGACAAAATAACAAGTGAACTGGAAAAAATAAATGGAGAATTAGGAATTCTAGCTGGAGACTTCAATGCAACCTTGAACAATGAGGAGAAACAAGGTGGCTTGGGGAGAATAATGACCATCTAGAAAGATTTTCAGGAGTTCATAGATTCCAACCACTTAAAAGATATGATTACAAAAAATGGAACATTCACATGGTCCAATAGAAGGAAAGGCTTTACCAACATTGCAAAAAGGCTTGACAGATTCCTCCTATGGGGAGATTGGGGTGACTTGGCAACCACTCTAGAAGCCCAAATCTTGCCGCTGACAGGCTCAAACCACTTCCCCATCGCTCTTACCCTTGGTCATGACGAACCACCCTTGGGGAGCCCCTTCAAATTTGAAAACATGTGGCTAAGAGATGAGCAACTTCCAAAACTAATTGAACAATGAAACCAGATTTGGTGACAACACCAACCTTTTCAAAATCAGTAAAAAATTAGCCTACATCAAAACTAAACTCAAAGAATGAAACACTTCTCACTTCAAAAATATATTCCAGGAGAAGGTAAGAGTGGAGCAAAAAATTAGAACGTTGAATGAACATGCCATAGAAAATGGAATGGATGCTATGGATTTTGAAAATGAAAAATCCCTGAAGGAGGAACTTTCAGAACTACTAAAAAAAGAAGAATGTTACTAGTGACAAAAATCAAGGGAATCTTGGCTGAAAGAAGGAGACAGGAATACCAAATTCTTCCACAAATCATCTATTGCAAACAAAAATAGAAACAAAATATCATAAATTAAAAAAGAAAATGGTGAAGTGGCTCAAACCATTGCAAAAGTTAATAAGGAAGTGACCAACTTCTTTGCAAAACTGCTAAATAAAGACTACCCTAAAAACAAGGCTATTAGAGATAATCTATTGAGGTCTATACCATCTCTAATCAACGATGATCAAAATCGTCTTCTATTCCAGAAGATCCCCTTAGAAGAAGTCAAAAAACCAATCTTTCAGATGAACCCATACAAAGCCCCAGGTCCGGATGGTTTCCCAGTTGGCTTCTTCTAGAAGTTTTGGCACATAGTGGGTGAGGATTTAGGAGTAGCAATAGAGGAATCAAGGAAAAAAATGACAATGCTGGGAGCCATGAACCACACCTTCCTAGCCCTAATCCCCCAAAAAAAGGACCCACAATCTATGAGCGATTTCAGACCAATAGCCCTCTACAATACAGTGCACAAAGTGGTCACCAAAATAATTGCAAACTGACTCAAAGTCGTTCTATACAAAATAATTTCAGAAGAACAAAGTGGCTTCGCTCTAGGCAGGTCAATTGTGGAAGGAATAATCAAAAGTGAAACCATCCACTCTAAAGGGAAAACCAGAAAGGCCTGCATGATATTGAAACTAGATATTCTTAAAGCGTATGACATGGTTGACAAACAATTTTTACTAGAAGTCCTTAAGAAATTCGGGTTTGGATCAAACTGGATCAATTGGGTCAAAAGTTGTATCTCCACAGCTAAATTCTCAGTTTTGGTGAATGGCTCAACCCATGGATTTTTCTCTTCCTCAAGAGGACTGAGGCAAGGCGATCCCCTCTCCCCTTTCCTGTTTATTATAATGGTAGAAGTTTTGGGAAGGGGAATTCAAAATCTAGTTAGGGAAGACAAGTGGAAAGGCATCCAAGTAGCAAATGGTTTGGAGCTAGTAGCTCATCTCTAATTTGCAGACGACACAATATTAATGGGGGAGGCAAGCAGAAGAGAGGCAAGGACTATCAAAATCTTCTTAGATGAATACTGTAGGGCTTCAGGACAAAGCATCAATTGGGGAAAATCAGAGATCTTCCTTCTGAACACTCAACCAAGCATGCAAAGAATTTTAGCCAGAATCTTGAATCTAAAAGTGGCCTCCCTCCCTGGGTGATTCTTGGGAATGCCACTATTTGCAGGAGTCAATAAAAACTGCTACTAGGAAAACCTAGTCAATAACTGCAAAGCCAGAATGGGAATCTAGAAAGGAAAATGGATGTCCTCGGTAGGAAGATTGCTAATGGTCAAGATAGTTCTCTCAGCCATCCCAGTATACTCAATGTCATGCCTAAAGATACCCAAAGCAGTGGAAAATGACCTCAACCAAATCTTCAGGAGATTCCTCTGGTTGGGGACAAGAGATCACAACAAATTCCCCCTATTGGCTTGGGACAAGGTTTGTAGGCCCCAAGATGCTGGGGGAGTAGGACTAAGGTAGTTGACAATAATGAACCAGGCCATGGGAGCCAAACTGGCTTGGGATATCCATGCTAAAGGGGATCATAAATGGGTCAAAACTCTAAGGAGAAAGTACCTAGACTCAAATGCCCCGACCAAAATTCTCACTACATCCAACCCTCCAAGAGGATCTGCTATCTGGAACTTCATCCTAGATAGCAAAGACATAATCTCTCAACATGTGACTTGGGAAATTAAAAGTGGCGAAAGTGCATCCTTCTGGAATGAATCCTGGGATGGGAAACCCCCCATAAGTAACACCCCCGGTCTAGAGGCAATAAACAAGGAAACTATTAGACTATGGGGGGACAAAGTCGCAGATTTTGGCAAAAAAAATTATAATCAAGGTGCCAGCACATGGTGCTGGAAGGAATTTCAGACCCTCAATGCCCCACAAGTTCAGAAGGATAGCCTACTAAAAATCCTTAAAGACAGATTTTTCATCCCTTCTAGAGGTCCAGACACGATCCCGTAGGGATCCCTATGGGATCATACACGGTTAAACTTGGCTACAAGGTGAAGGAGCAGTAAATGCCTACCCAAGGCAGGGTTTTTGCTTGGTTGGAAGTCCAAGGAAGAATCCTCATAGTAGACAGGCTAGCCACCTTCGACATCCAAGGCCCGGGCAGATGCATTTTATGTAAAGCCAGTGAGGTAACATCAAACCATCTCCTCATGCATTGCCCTATGTTGTATGAATGCTGGAACATAGTAAAGAACAAACTTGCCTTCCAATCCCCCATTCCTGCAGATCTGTCCTCATGGTTCAAAATGTGGCCACAAAAAATCGGCAAAACAGTGTTTGGAGGAATCTGGTAGGCCATCCCATCATTGGTAATTTGGGAAATCTGGAAGGAGAGAAACAAGAGAATCTTCCAAAATAAGGAACTAAACAAAGAAAGGCTTTGGGACAAAATTGAAAAGGAAAAAGTAGTAGTAAACGTAGATGCCAGGTCCAACACATCTAACCAGATAATCTTCACAAATTGGGACGATTGTTTAATCAAAAATTTCAGTGGCCTAAAACCACCGCTTTTGACCGGGAACAGGCCAACCAAGACAACAAAAATCAAGAGGTTGGAAGTAACTTGGCAGGCACCAAAGCCAGGATGGATCAAAATAAATTTCGACAAGGTGGCTCGTGGTAACCTAGGCCCAGGAGGTGTGGGTTTTGTTGCAAAGGATTCCCAAGGCAATTGTCTAGCATAACTATCCATGTAACTAGGCTTCTGCACCAATAATGAAGCTGAGTTCAGGGAAAAATCTCAAGGTCTTCAACTGGGAATCAATTTGGGGGTGCAAAAAGTACATTTGGAAGGGGATTCACTAATAACAATCAACGCAATCAGCCATGGCACCACCCCAAACTAGAAATTAAATCACCTCCTTCAACACATCAAAGAATTAACCGTCAAATTCAAGGCCTTCAAAATCAGCCATGTCTACAGAGAAGGGAACAACATGGTAGATGAGTTGGAAAAATCGGCATCCGAGTACACCACGTAGGCTCCATCAAGCCGTAGTGCTCGGAAAATGTCTGGTGCCGCAAAATCCAAAGGAAGATAACCAAAATCACACGTAGGTGTAAGGACGAGCAATGAATCCTTTCAGATGTGACAAATCCATCAGTGGCAGGCATAGTGTAGGCTACCTGAGCAAATCCCAAGGCTTCAGGTAGATTGTGCGGATCTAAAACTTGCCTAAACTTTAAACCATGACCTGTACCCCAACGTTATTCCAACAAGCTCACACGAGTCTTCTGACGCGTGTTCAAGTTAAAAAAATCATGAAGATTTATGATTGTTCGTCATTTAATATACCACCCGAAGTTAAGCATTCTCAAAAAAAAAAGCTCGATTTCGCCAAAGGAGTTAAGAAATTGTCTGGTAAGAAATGGAGATGCCGCTGGCTCTGGATACCTTTAAGCAGCAACAAGTTTTCTGAGGTGAAATAATGAACAAAAGACTCAGTGGGATAATGTCCTGCTCTCATCTAGTTGTGCTCTTGGCAACCAAGAAGGTGTTGGGCCCTGAATTCCTCAAAGCATACCACAAGTTCAGGACAAACACGGAAATCCCAGCCATGTTTCTTGTAGTCAACCTTCACATGGGAGTCTCGATATGTTCAACGAAGAAGCTGACTCATATGGTGTTTGTCTACGCTTGGTTGGGTGACATCGATGGGGCCATCGACAATGTTGATGAAAACAATCTCATCCCTATGGCCCAACATTACAATGTGCTGAGCATTTGGGGCCATGAGGTGATGAAATTCCCATTGACCGGAACTATCGACCCAACAGGTTTCAAAAAAATGTGGGACAAGCATGACAGGAGCATCACCTTTCTTCTCAGGGGGGTGAAGCTTACCACCAACTTACCACATGGTTGGGCCCTGAGGTATGTAAAGAATGAAGGTTTTGATGCAGTCCTTCCATCTGGGGATGACACCGTCTGGGACTTCGGCACTGGTGAAGAATGGATTCCAATGGATGACAAAGACCTAGAGGAAAAGGCTCTTGGACTAGCACACCATAAGTGCAAAGCCGATTTCTTGGTGGTCGCAAACTACATAGCCTACAAAAAATGGGTGGCGTTGGAAGATGCTCCTGAGGAGTTAGAGGAAGATTGAAGGTGCCTACTACTCTATTTCTATCCAGCTTAGCAAGGGCTACTTGCTTTTAGACAGTCCCGGGTGTTTACTAGTATTGTTTGTAGGTATTTAGGTTCTTTGTTTATGCAATTAGGTACTTGCAAATAGTTAGTTGCTTCAGCAGTCAAGAAGCTCTTTGCCATTTTCAAATTGGCTTCAGTGGTTAACTGTCACAAACTGCAATCGTGTATTTTGTTTTGATAATCAATATAGGGTGCTGCTCCTCTGCAACGGTTTAACTAGCAAAAATATATATATATAATATAAAACAATATAATGAAAATAAAAATATAACATATAAGGGGATGACTTTTCCAGCAAGGGAAACATTTGATAGAAGTAAAAAAATAATTTAAATTGATTTTACCTGCAGTGATTACTAACATACTGACAAATTACGAAGTAAGGGAACTGACAGTTTGGTACTATCCTATGATGCATGGAGGTATGCAATGTCCATGCCCCGGTGCATTTTTGGGGCTGGATAGCTGCTCACCATGCCCCATGATATGCTCATACCATATATTTATTGTACACTAGGGGCATCATATTTCTCCATACATCATATTTTTCTTACATATATCCACTAAGGATGTATTTCCTTACATTATAATTGTGTATTTATGCTCTTGAATCCTAATTGTGGGCATATACTAGTCTAATGACCTATGTTTCTATATGAATATATATTTTTCATTGAGAACCACATCACCATTCATATTTCCCATATTTAGAGAAACCCTAATTCCTTGATGCTTTCTCTAGTCCATACATTTTTATCATGCCTTATCTTTCTAGATGTTGCTTATGCCTATCACATGATGTATTCATTATTGAGAGACTACTTTACATTGTCCATATGCTAAATTTCTTATATATAGATTATATTTATTCCTATGCATTATTTTCACTGTCCTTTAATTACTTGCATCTTATGGATAGAACCAATTGAAGGGGCGTATATTGTCACTAACATTACTATGTTGAGATTTTAGGCAATGGCAATGTTACAAAGACTCCTCACAACATGTGACCAAATGAAGCATTACAACATAACATTCCTTAACCCCATGCACCTTTTCATCCTATGGGCATTGTGTTGAGCACACCATTATAAATTTTTAAATAAAGAGAACCATCTAACTTCACTTATTTCATACGTTGTTCTTATTTCCTAAATAATTGACAATCCCTTGTTTTTTTAATCAATTTATAATTTTTAGATAGAAACTACTCATGGCATAATTTCCTCTATTTTTTAGGTTACCTTAAAGAGTGTGCATATTGAAGGACACACTTACATAATGACACCTTATAGATCCATTACTTTATATAGACTCATCTTAATACATCCTTTGATGTTTAAATATTTTCTTTGCATGCATATTTGTGAGTGCTACATAATTTGAGATGTATAATAATTTTAGGCTTCATGTGAACCTCAAAGTGGGGATAAAATGAAATGGTGAAACTTGCATATCCATGCCATTCCCTATTTAGTTTTGTGTCCATTTTGAAGAAAAAAGTATTTTAATACATGCACATATCAACAAATGGCATAATATTTTGTGAGGTTAGGCACATTTCCTAGTCTTTACCCATCAATATATACATTTTCCTATGTATTACTCCTTACATTATCTTTATATGTACAAACTCCAATAAATTTATCTTATCCACATATTTATTACCATCAACAATTCACCGCAAGAAAATTAACAACCAAAAATTCACCATGGGAAAATTTACCGCCATGAAAAATTCACCTCAAGGAAAATTCACTACCAACAATTCACCGCCACGGAAAATTAATCGCATGCGGTGAATTGCTGGTGGTGAATTTTCCCATAGTGAATTGTTGGTGGTGAATTTTTCGGTGGCATGGGATTAATTTTCTGTGGCGGTGAATTGCTGGTGGTGAATTTTCCTTGAGGTGAATTTGTCATGGCAATGAATTTTCCCGTGGTGAATTTTTGGTTGTGAATTTTCCGACGGTGAATTGCTAATGCCAAATTTTCCTAGAGCCATTTATTACACATATATGTACACTTATGTAGATATAGTCATTAGTTATCTAGATTTGACCATTTATTTACCTAGGACCATTTTTATGGTTGCAAGGTCAATCCTATAGACACAAAATTAACCTTTACTTTATACAATTTTAAATTCAAATCTTGATCAATTGTCCTCATCCATTTTCTTTCCTTGAGTCAACTAAGCATACATTTTGTAAAATTTGATGTTATGTGCTTGTAATTAAATATATTTAATTGCATTCATTTTGCATCCTTAAGAAGCACTTGTAATCCTCCCATTATAAAGAATTTAAGGAGCAATCAATAGCGACGCACTCAAATTTAGAGTCATAAAAGGAGCAACAAATATACATACATTATTTTAGGACCCCTTTTCTTTTGTCTTTGAACTTTTGTACACGTTTCTAGGGGTAGACCAAGGAAAACTCATCTCCTTGCAGCATAATGGTGGTTTCTTTTATAGGTATTTATAAAAATTGATAGCCTTCAGACATAAAAAAAGGGGTAGAGCAAACAAAAACTATTTGGATGAGTAATAGAGCAGATTTTCACACTACATGGGTTCTAGTGTAGACTTAGAGGACAAATTTGTGATTGAAAAGTTGACCTGGGCCTAAAAACTCAATCTCTAATGGAGAACAAATTCATAACAAGTCTTGAGACTATCAATTGATAAAAATATCATATTAATCAAGCATAGAGTAGTCAAAACTAGAATTTCCAACAATGACAACTATTATTTTGATCATAGAACTAAGTACCTTTCCTCTTTACTTTTACTTTCCTAAAATAATTCTTATA
Source organism: Sequoiadendron giganteum (assembly GCA_007115665.2). Classification (NCBI taxonomy): domain Eukaryota; kingdom Viridiplantae; phylum Streptophyta; class Pinopsida; order Cupressales; family Cupressaceae; genus Sequoiadendron; species Sequoiadendron giganteum. The sequence goes on from CM021101.1 coordinate 856,772,443, forward strand.
TATTAAATAATTTACTAATCCTATCACAAATTTAAATTGATTTATATTATTTAATCTGACTATTTTTTATATTGAATTAAAACAAAAGATTACATAAAATGAAAAGCAATCCTAAAAACTGCAAATAACAGATATTCCAATATTGCAATCCCAAAGTTGATGTTGATTTAATACATTATATAGGGTTAGAGGCTATTTTTGTAATGAAAGCAACCCTAGATTCCTACAATCTATTCATCCACATAAAATAAGCAACCCCATTTCCCCTTGTCATGATGTACAAGCTAGAACATAACAAAATGGTTGAGTGGTCCCTGCCGCAAATCTATCAATTTTCAGAGCACTAGGAGTGGACAAAATAAGGTGCCCATTTCTTTCAAATATTTTAATACTCTACTTGCACGGAATAAATTCCATCTTCCTTTACTCTCACTCAACCTTTATAAAAAACTTAATATAAAACACAAATTTCAATTCAAAATATAGGTATTTGGTCATATTCAATTTTTTAGATTGTTTGAAATGATCAAATGTTTGAATGTTCAACTTATTCATCTTGCTAATACAAGAACAATAAGCCAAATATCACCTAATTTTAAATTAATTTTATATCATCATTTCTTATTAGAAGATCTCAACGACAAAAGATTTGTAAGAACAAAATATTTTTTTTTATTTGCATTACAAATTTTTTATTTAAGAAAATAGATATTTCATGGTGCATATTAATCTTTTGTTTATTTTGTACTATTGTCTTTTCATGTCTTTTCAAATTATTTATATTTTGTATATTAGTGTTTGTATAGTCTTAATCAATATTTCGGTTTGTTTTGGAGTTTGTAACTATTTATTTTATTTTATTGTGATTTAATATTGTTTGTTAACAGTTGTTTTTTCAAACTTTATGTGAATCTTTTATTTCCTTGATATTATTATAATGATACCTTCAATCTATTAGTTAAAACTTAACCGTACACATGATTCCTCATCTTTCATTATATTATTTTATAGTGATCGATTTTTCTAAGATATTTATCAAATCTATTAATTTAGGTATTTGATGTATAGTCTTAATCAATATTTTGGTTTCTTTTTGGAGTTTGTAACTGTTTATTTTATTTTATTATGATTTAATATTGTTAACCGTTATTTTTTCAAACTTTATGTGAATCTTTTATTTCTTTAATATTATTATAATGATACTTATAATCTATTAGTTAAAACTTAATAGTACATATGATTTCTCATATTCCATTATATTATGTTATAGTGATTGATTTTTTTATGTTATTTATCAAATCTATTAATTTAGATATTTGACATAAATATCTTTAGGTTAATTAAATTAATGTAAATAGTACAATTAATTTAGATTAATAATCTAGTTACATTGATAAATATTTTTTTTTTTTATAAATTAAATATAATAGATAGGATATTGAGTTTTATAAATAATGATAAATAATTAATATTGATGCCACATAAATATCATCTCTAAGGTACAATAAACTAATGCTCATAATGTGATGGTTGTCTTGGGCTTTATCCAAAGTGAAAAAAATGTAGGTTGAATCTAAGCCTCTTAGTATCAAACTTGAGCATTGCAAGAATGATCTAATGCATGAGAATCAACCATGTTCCATGAGAATGATTTGACAAAACAGTATTACAAGGATCACTTCTCTTTTGTCTTCTCTATGTCTAAATTTGTCAATGCATTATTTACAAACATCTTAAGGAAGATTGTTGGATTGCTAAGGTCAAGTTTTCCCATGTCAACTCCTTATACAAATTGAATGTGTTGTTTTGGGTGAATATTTGAAGACAACACAAACAACAATGTAGGTGGCTTTTATGATGTTGAAGTAAATAATGATTTTTTACCCCTTAAAAAAGATACCGTGCTTCAAAAATTCATTCTTGTAGTCTCATGTTAATTTATATTTAATGTATTTATTTATACAAGAAATAATAATCATTTGTAAAAGTGTGTCTTAAGTAAACTCACACAACTAGTGAAAAGGATGGGAGTTTTATAATTCAAACTTTAAATTTTGGTTTGATCTTGAGCCACTTGAAATTAATCCAAGATTAAAAAAAATATTAGTTTTGAAGCAATTAATGAATGTGTGGACATGGGTGCAAATGTAGGCTAACAAATTATGAATCAATGACAAATATATGGGAATGTACATAAATAAGGATGGAATAAAGTTGAAAGAATGGAAATAGGTGTAGATGAGTATGAAATGGATAGAGATAAACATCACATCATAAATCAAAGTTAGCACAAGAGTGTGCCACTCATTGTTATATGATTGCATTAAGATGCCCATCAAACTGGGGCCAAAAATAAATAGGAAATTGCATGTTAAATAAATTTTGATAGAATGAAAGGATTTTGAATGATGTTGAGGATGTAAAATAAATTTAATTAAATATCTTTAAATATTAGTGTATAGCATCAAATTTTTAAAAATGTGTGCATAGTTGCCTTAGGATAGTAAAATAAATAGGACCAATCAATTGAGATTTGAATTTGAATTTTAGAAAGGGAAGGGTCAAATTTGCAACTAAAGAATTGAACTTGGATGAATAAATGGTTAGATCCAAGTGGATACCAACTATATCTAGTAAAGTGTACATATAGGCATGATAAAAGTGTAGACGAGATTAATATATATTGGAGTATGTATGTATGTATAGGTATAAGACAAGGAATAAATGAGTAAGAATATTTTTCATAGGTGAATGGATAAAGGCTAGGGGAATCAGTTCAATTTTGGACAAGATTGTGTCATTTAAGGATATGTATATGTATCAATACATTTCCTAAAAATAAATAGAAAAAATAGAAAATGACATGGGTATAGAATTTTTACTATACATATTTCTCAAACTTTGAGGTCCATGTGAATCTTAATATGGTTGTGCATTTTAAAGTATATAACCACTCTTAGCCAACATGAAAAGTAAATATTTAAACATTTTAAAAAGAGTATTCGGTCCATGTAAAGTAATAGATCATTCTTAAAATTTTCATGTGTTCATATCACTATTATGAGTGCTCCAAATACCTACAATAGAGAAAAATATATGTAATGATTAAATTTTTGAAAAAAAGTGAACAAACACAAATAATAAGTAGTTCCGACTATTAAAAAAAAGATAAGTAGAGAAAGTTAAGAAAGCATAATTATATTGAAAGTGATATGAAAATACTTCACTCAATGCAACAATATGATATGATATATTTGATATGAGCATGTAACTTCACTTGATTGAGTAAAAAAAATGATATTGCATATTTGATATGACCATGTGACTCTACTCAATATAGAAAAATTTGATATAAATTTACTCGGTTATGGGCATAAAATATGATCAATATTTTCTTGATGTAGTAATGTCATGGAAAATTTCTCAATTATGGAAATATAATGTGATCAATATTCATCAAAGTACAATGATGGGTCTTTGTCTAGCAAATATCAATACCTAAAATCTCAATAATAAGAGTGAACTGGTAATATATGCTTCCTTGAAATTGGTTGCATCTAATGGATGCAAAGAACTGAAGGAGAAAAAAATTATGTATGATAAATCAATAAACTACTCAAATAATATAGGCATGTGAGCCCATAAAGTATTAAAAAATGTAAATTTATGTAATGTGCAAATTTTATAATAAGCATAATGTGACAATCAAATAATAGGTATCAAAATATGAGCATACATAATTACATCAATAATGTGGTAAATGTGTGGCACTCAAATATTGATCATGTAAGCATGGGAATCATGTAAGTAAAAATGTATTTGTAGTGTAGTAAAATGCATACCCTTGCATTTTCACACTTGTTTGGGCCCACCTTGCTTTATTTATCCTCATTTATGGCTTAATTGGTTCTATTTTGTGTCCAAAAGCCCTATGAATGACATCCTTTTCTGGCTAATCCTGACATTCTCCAATGCATAAATGATAATCCAATGATCTTGATCTGTGTGTCCCTAATTTTTGGTTAGGACTAAAACACCACTTAGGGAATCTTTGTCCCTCGAGGTCTTGGGACCTTGATTTTGAGGCATCTTAATTGGGCCCCTTTTTGATGTTTTTGTCCCAAGTTTCATGACGAGACTAAGATGCCACCTAGGGCGTCTTAGTCCTCCTTGAGTCATTTTTAGGATTTAAATTCAAATTCTGGCGGAATTTAGCCTCCTTTATTTAATGAATTCATATGTCAGCTTGTCGTGATATAATTTCAGGATATTAAGCATAGATAAGTATAAATACAAGGTTCATTCATTCGTTTTCATCCTAGCAACTTGAGTATTCATTCCTAAGGAAAATTTATGAGATCAAGAGCATTCAAGAGCAATTCATCAAGCATTTGGAGCCATCATCAAGACTCAAGCATCATATCAAAGGCTATTATTGCATCATGTGTGTTGTTTTTCTAACTTTTGTGATGTAGGGTTTTGATTCAAACAAGCAATTAAAGTCCATGTCTATTGAGCATTTCAAGATCCATATCCATTGCAACCATTTCACATTTTGTAGAATTTACAAGGGTTTGGTGAGTTGTAGCATTGCATGTTGTTCGTTCACCATTTCCCTTCATTACTTTATTTCTGTTAGAAACCCTAGATCAGACATGCAAACCTAAACACCTTCCATAGAAGAGAAAACATAAAAAAGTAGAGCTTTGCATGCAAATGTGCAAAATGATATATTCAGGAATTCAATATTACAATGAGATGATTTGCTTTATAAAAGAAAAGTATGCAACCCTAAAGTTGACCTAAAAATAGCTCAAACTAAGTAAAGTTATGCAAGTGTAATTAAATATTAATTACACTAACACCCCCCCATAAGTGCAACTTATGGAGACTAGATAAGCATGCACCTGAAACTAAGATGAATGCAAGAAAGCATGAATGGGTCCCAACAACAAGGCCAGATCAGGTACCCATGTACAAATGCAATAATGAGGTAGAGAAGGAAAACCCAATGGGACAACCCCCCCTACAATGAGATGACTGCTGCAAAGAAGCACTGGAAGAACACTGTGGAGTAACACTAAAACCGCAATCTGGCAAGCAAGGAAAGATACTTCTGTCTAAAAGAAACCATATCGAAATCATAATAATGTGATAGCAGACCCGATGCCACGGAACACTCGAACACTCCAAACTGGAACAACCCTAGAATCCATGAAGCAATAGTAGATGATATGATGATGACATAATCTAGAAGTCATGAATCTTGATGCCGATGTCAAAACTGAGACTGAAACTCTTCCATGGGAAAAATTACCATACAAACTCGGGAACAATAACCACAAATTTAGTGGCCCTCAAACTGAAATGGATCCGATGTGGATCACTAACCATAGGCTCTCAATCTAAAGTGTGAACCAAAATGAATCTGGTATGTGTCAAGCTAAGACAAAATATGGCCAAAAGAAACTAAGAAACCAGATTACAACCCATGTGAGTTGCCATCAAAACATGATGAAGATTATTATGCAAGAAACCCCCCTGATGGAACTTTATATCAGTTCGTTTATTACAATCCCTAATGACTGCAAAAGGAGAGAATGCCTAAACATGCATAAATAGAAAATAGAAAAAAAACCTCAAATCTATGTAGAGGACTAAACCAGCTTTCCAATGCCACAAGAATGGCAAAAAAAGGATCACCAAGTCAAAAGATATGCCCTCTAGAGTGAAAAAGACAACATCTGAGTTCAAGGACCTGCAAAATAAAATTGGTGCAAAATAAGGAAAAATAACCTATACCACAAGATCAGTGTCGGAATCAGCTTTCCAATGGTATCTCATTTGTGAAAAAATGACACTGTACGCAAAAGTTACGCCCAATTTGGTGAAGGTGCTCCAGAATGACCTATAAGGCTTGCAGGCAGCCCAGGGGGCTAAAAAAAATTTGGCCCCTGGTCCTGTGCGCGACCAGGGGCTGGGGCAGAGCCCTTGGTCACCCATGTGACTACAGGCTAAAGCTAAAGGGGTCGGGGGTTGGGCGCATAGCGCCCGGTCCCCCATATGACCGAAGGCTCTGCGAAACGGGCCCGCGGGGGCTGAGCTCGGGTCGGCAGCGGATGGAGGGGGAGCCACCGACGGTGGCAGTTGCTAGGTGGCCGCCCGGTGGTGTGGTGGCATCGACGGGATTTTGAACTAGAGGCGGTGGTGCAGATCCCCAAAACTAGAGTTTTTTTGCATTTTTTTTGAAAAATGTGCCTCGGGATGCGTGCTGGGGAGGCCATATGGCTTCCTTGGCAAATTTTGTTTGCCTTCTAGATCAACTTCGCCAAAATCGATGAAAAAAAAGATGATCTTAGGGTTTTTGGCTGCTACGAACGCAATGGTGACCTCCGTTTCTGCTCAAAATGCTTCAAAAAAATGGCCACCTCCAGAGCTTCCAAAAAATCAGCAACCATGAAACCCTCAGATCTGGCAAATGATGACCAAAATCTGCAAAATAAAAGCCAAACCTGACTTTTTCTAGCACTCTAAATCCAATGGTGAGGCCTGATCTGATCCAAGACAGTACATAAATGAACTCAAGGCATAAAATCCTCGAGGAACCCCGAACAAACTCTGCAATGGTTTTCTCCAGAATTTGAGAAGGGGCTGCATGTCAAGGCTCTAATACCATGTTAGAAACCCTAGATTAGACATGCAAACCTAAACACCTTCCACAAAAGAGAAAAACAGAAAAAGCAAAGCTTTGCATGTCAATGTGCAAAATAATATTATTCAGGAATTCAATATTACAATGAGATGATTTGCTTTATAAAAGCAAAGTATGCAACCCTAATGTTGACCTAAAAATAGCTCAACCTAAGTAAAGTTATGCAAGTATAATTAAATATTAATTACACTAAAAATTTCATTTCAAAGTTTAATTACCAACAAGGGGTTTGACCAAGGCAAACCCCCATTTACTAAAAATGAACAAGTTTTTCCCTCTCTTGCATGTTTGTGATTGCAGATTTAGGTTGAAGATTGGAAGATCATTTGGAGTGGAAGATTACAAAGTTGTAAAGTTGCATTGCAAAGTTGTCATCTTCATGGAAACTCACCTACATGCCAGATCCAAAAGTCTCAGAACCTGAGATCTAAGAAGAAGAAAGTGTAGACCTTGGAGCTTAGGGCCACATTCAAACTTTACATAAATTTAGATTAGGACTAATACGCCACCTTTGGAATCTTAGTCCTCCTAGGCATATTTTTCAGAGATTCTTTTAGATTTAGTTTAGACATTCGAAGATTCTATATTTTTCCCTAGAAATCAGCAGTGGGACTAATACACCCTCTTGGATGTCTTAGTCCTCCAAGGCATATTTTGGCAGCTTCTTTACATTTTCAGAATCCTCACATCTCCAGACTTCCTAGGTACACATATCCTATCTCCTTATTGATTAATTTCATTATTTGCATCTCTCATTTAGCTTGCATAACTAGGTTTTGTAGGTTGAATGTTCATTTTTCTTTTCCAAGCGTTTGCTTGGTGGTGAACCCCTTAAAATCTAAAAGATCCCCCTTCCTAGATTATCCTCATTGTGAATTGATTCACGTTTTGAGGTTGTTAGTCAATCCAATTAGGGCTCATAGGACATAATTGAATGACCTAGATAGAATAGGAAATCCCCCATATTCCTATTTTATTTACGATTCAGTATCAATATAGCATAATTATGCAAATCCATAGATAAGTAATGAGCATTAAGGTGTGATATTACCCCCAATATAGACCAATGATGAAGAATAGGTGGCCCCAAAGGATAAATAAGAATTATATAAGTATATCAAAAATGTAATCAAATTAATAGATAAAATTGCACAAGAAAAATAATTATGATCATAAAAGAAAATAAAGAGATAATTTTTTCCAAAGTAGGCCAAATAACTAGACAAGGTTCATAAAATTATACACTGATGATATACGAAAGATAATATAAATTGAATATAAATGATGTCATGTGTTTAATCAATAATAGTAACATTGTAACTATTGTTAGAAATTTAAAATAGATGAATAACCAACATCTTTCTATGAGAGAGATAAGTTATAAAAACATAAATGAAATAATATAAATATAGACCTACAATTCCAAGAGATGTGTAAATGTCAAGATGACAATATTGTATTAGGATCTCAAAGAAAAATTGTAGAATAATGACTACATGCATCAATGTACATCTATACCAAAGTATGTAGAACTATACAAATAAAAGCTAGGTAATGAGTTTATATATAACTAAGGAGAGGATGGAGATGGTAAATCCAACCAATAGCATTTGACCAACAAATTTGTAAATACTCCAATCTTTAAGGATGGGGATGCCTCATAACTGTTGGAAGAATGAAGAAGAACATCTAGCTATGCAGACTTTATGTTATCATTGATGTCACCATGTTGATTAAGTCATTCGTCTGATCCGGTACTCTAAACTGGTATGAAGAACCAGTTTACATCCTCCGGTATTTTGGTTTGCAATCCTCCTCTAGTGATCATCATTGCTCAAAATTAAATGGGAAATGGTTTTTGGATGTTGGAAGCTTGTATGTTTAGGATCTCATGTGTTCAGGTGCTTGTATAGTGAGTTGGCATCACTATAGTTTTTCATTTTGCTATTAGGTCTATCTCTGGCCGACCTAATAAACAATTGGTGGTATAATGGATTAATTTGTGTTGCAGATATATGTATGACCTATCTTTGGGCCATGCTGACATGATATAGCATGCTACATAGTTGAATTATTTTTGGAGAAGTTTTGTACTAACTTGGAGCCAACAATTAGTCTCTTTAGTGAATAAAGATTGCATCTAATTAGGCCAACCTAATTGATGCTTGCAGATGAGTTAGATATATATACTAGATAATTTTGAGATTGAAGATAACAGATAGAATGCAAAGTGTGATTCAAATGCGAAGTATGTGTGAATGTGAAGTGAAGTGTGCGAAAATGATGAAGTGTGTTAATTCTATTTATTAAGCATCAAAGGAACTGAATCAACACTTGTTAGGTGCACTCTTACCAGTTCATGTTCTGGTTGTAAGCCATTTTGTTATTGTAATCCTTTTGTAGGTAGTGAGCCTCCTTACTTGGACAGTGAGTCCTTTATGTAAGCAGTGAGCTTTTGTATTTGGTAGTGAGCCTCTTTTGTATCCGGTTTTGGAACTACATTATATAGCGAGTTAATCCTCATCGTGGTTTTTTTTCATTCTAGGTTTTCCACGTAAATTTTTTGGTGTTCATGTGTTGTGTGGTTTCATGTTCTCATATTTATTATTATATGCATTGTAGTAATTGGATGGTGTTTGTTCAATAAGTTTAAGAAGATATTGATTCACCCCCCCTCTTAGTATCTTGGGTATTCAACAATAACCTTATCTCTTCGTTATTAAATAATAAATGCACTTTATTATCCTAAGAAAGCTTAATAAAAGTGTAGGACAAACTTAGGACTAAGGGAAAATTAATCTACCCACTAGTAAAATAAAAACCTACACCAACACCTCCCCTTTAAGTATAGTTTATGAGGATGAAAAGATGATGTGTCTCAACAAATGAGATCATGTTAGGTACCCTGTACATATAAATCCCCCTCAAAGGAGAAGAATCCCCCTCCCATAAAAAGGAAATACACCACCCATAATAGAGAGAGAAATAAAGTGGAAGGACAAAGAATCTCCCCTAAAGAGATCCAATGGTAGATGCTTGAAACTGGATGTAGAATATGGTCTATGATCATCGAACAATGCTCCTCCCCTTAGGAAGAAAAAAACCAAAGGCGTATGCAAGCTATCTACCCACTTCTAAAAGGAATATGTAGGAAGAAAAATCAAGATGTATGAAGTCTCTAAATTTGAATCACATGTCCCCATGTTGATGCTAAAGGTTCTCACAATCAAATCAAGTGTTCTAGGCCACACTGATGAAAATGAAAACTTAGGATCTCCTAGAGACAAATGCAGAACACAATCCAAAGACTCAATTATATCTTCTGAAGATGTCTCCTTTAAATGTTGATCCAAAGTATCCACACTCATTGTAGAGGATGAGATTTTATACCCTTGTGTCTTAGGACAAGAAGAGTCTTCAAGGAGAAAATGGTCCTCAACTACCTCAAGGAAAAAGTGATGGGATAAAATGATGAGAGTTCCAGAAATAGAAAGAGTAGGTCATAGAGACCTTTTAGACAGACTAGCAAGCTTTCAGCTAAGGAGGATAGTGCAACACATGAACATCCCCATGGTGCATTGACATCTCATACGACCCAAAAAATAAGACTATCACATAAAATAGCTTAAGTGACTACTACCAATCCTGATTACTAGGAACTCTCGAAATGTAGGAAAATAACTGAAAGTAATAAAACTAAAATAAAGAAAAAAAATATAGACCAAACAAAATGAAGATATAATAATGGAAGGGAAAGAAAACAATCACAAAAAATCAATAAATGAGGCCTCTAACAAATAAATATCTCTAACACCTACACACATAAGATTGAGAGAAAATGTTGGGACTATTTAGGGGCTTTCCTTAGACAAACCCTTGTTTTGATGTTTCTACCTCCACAGACAACCAAATAGACACATAGATAGAAAGATAAATAGAAAAGAAAGTAAAGTTCATAGACAAGGGATGTGATAAGTCCCAAGATGCTCAAAGACATAAAAAAAGTAGATATAACTAATAAGGCTTGAGGAAGCCAAAGAGAGAAATAAAGAGATAGTTGTGAGAGCCAAGAGAGTAGTAGAGAATGTTGTGAGAGCTTGATAACATTGTATCAAGATATAAAGAGTTTTACAAGCTTGATAGAAAGAGAAATAGAAGTGAGAATAAAAGAGTAAGAGATAAAAGATCCAAAGAGCAATAGAGTGAAAGAGATAGTTTTAAAAGAGAATATGAGGGAAAAGGAGGTTGGTGAGCTGTTACAAGTTGGTTGGAGCTATTTCCACCAACCAATGTAGGGTTATAAGTGACAAGACAATTGAAAATGACCATTTGAATGTTAAGATGTCATGGGATGCTAGGACGCCGCACAAACATCTACATGGTCTGCTAGTGTCTAGATAAATTATGCCAAAAATAATGGGAAATAAGGAAGACACAAGATTGACACGCAAAGGTAGTTGTTGAAAAGGGATCTTGAGCATCCTAAGGGGAAAAATGCTAATGCAAGGGCTAAGATGAGCCTACACAAATACTAAGGGAGTGGACACTGAAGTGGATACAAAAGTGTAGGTGAAATTATAGGGGTATAATATAATTTTTGACACTACACTCATGTCAAACTATGATGAATGATCATGTAGAGAATGAACAAGAGGGTCAAAGTGTTCCCTCAAAACAACTCAAGAAGAATTTGTTGATGATAATGATAACTACAGGAGTCTACTTTCAGGTGCATGATTTCCAAGAAGACAACAAAAAATGAATGTAGCCTTATGGCTATTCAATTTTATATGTTGCTTGAAGAGGAGGCCGAATTTATGCATTTAATTAATGTTCATTTATTATTATCTTTGGGCCGACCTATCTTGCTATTTTTTAAATTCTTTATTTATGTAAGGTGGCCGACCTACTCGAGGAGACACCTCATTTTGTATAAATACAAGGTCATGTTTGATCATTTGGATATCAAGTTCATTAAGCATAATTCACATACAAGCAGAAGTTCACACTTGAGCAGCAACTATTCATCTTGTAGCAGTAGACCGATTTCAAGTAGAAACATATTCGCATCTAGGAGAGGTGCTAGTATTCATTATATCAAATTCAGCCTTGTGCTAGGCCTGAGTTGTAAGCAGATCTCTGCTCTTGTTCCTCCATTATATAAGAGAAATATTTGCTGGGTTTTTCTCCCTCAAGTGGAGGGTTTTCCCAGGGTATCTTGTTGTGTTTATTGTCTTATGTGTTGCAATTTTTTGAGTGCTTTTAGTTGTATTATCTAATCATTAAAATATTGTCATGGTATAGAGTGGGTTTGAAGAAGATCGTGATCAAATTTGTTTTGCAGCATTACTCCTTAATCTCTTTTTATGTCTATCTCTATTTTAGTCAAGATGGTAAATGGTCTAAAAATTGAGGATAGACTCAAAAGAGCTTCTAACTACACATCATGGAGGTTTAGAATCATGCTCACCTTGGAAGAGAATGATCTAGCTGATTTTGTGGAAACCAAAGTCACCGAACTTGGGGAGGAAGAAGAGAAGTTGCAGTGGAGGAAGAAAGACACCAAGGCAAAGAAGATGTTGGTTGATTCCATTAAATATCATATTGTTCTGATTGTCTCCAAGCTGAAGACAAAAAGGGACATGTTCAAAACATTGAAAGAGATGTATGAAATCAACAACACCATCTGGGCACTTGCACTGAAGCAACAACTTCACCATGTGAAGATTGTGAAAGGAGAAACAGTGATTGATTATTTCATGAGGATTTTAGAATTGAGAGACCAACTCTCTACAATTGGTCACATAATTGATGAAAAATACTTGACCATGCTTGCTCTCAATGGTCTTCCATTATCATGAGAGTCCTACATTCAGGGGATCAATGCAAGATCTAAACTTCCCAAGTTCGATCGGTTGAGGGCTGACTGCATTCAAGTGGAGTCAAGGTTGGTGGCTGGAGGCGTTGGTCAAAGTTCAACTAATGAAGATATTCATGTTCTCGCCTCTCACTCGACGAAGAAGAAAGGAAAAGATTGGAATAAAGGATTCTTCAAGAGGAATCGAGATAATGGAAATGATGGTGCTCCTGCTTTCAAGAAGAAGAGAGACTTATCCAAAGTACAATGTTTTCGTTGTGAAAAGTATGGTCACTTTGCAAAGGAATGTCCTCTTAGGCCTAAACAATAGGTTGCCATTGAAAATGTTGAAGAAATCTCTCCACAAAAGGACTCAAGTGAATATTTGTTCTATTTAGCCTTGTCAAGCAATGTAACCACCGACACCAACACTTGGCTAATAGATAGTGGTGCCTCTCGCCACATCACTAGATTTAGGGAGCATCTATCTAATTTGATTAATATAGATTCCAGTGAACAAGTCATTATTGGAGATGATGTTAGGTACTCTATGAAAGGAGTTGGGAACTCCTTTCTTCACTTGGATTCCGACATTTCATTGGAGTTGAATGATGTGCTATTTATTCCAGGCATAAAGAGAAATCTTGTTTCCATTTCAGCATTGGAAGACAAGGGTTATCAAGTTGTCTTTCAGAAGGAAAATTTCTTATATGGGAAAAGAACTCCAACATCAAGTTTTCTCGGGTAATTGGAGCTAGACATGAATGTCTCTATAGGATATGCACTCGTCCACTTCAGGCTCTAGTGCATGATTCTTCTAGTGTGTGTGACCTTTGGCATCGAAGATTGGCTCACATTCACTTTTGAGTGTTGCCTTTTATGGAGAAGATGGTCATCGGCCTTCCAAAATTCAACCAGGAACATGAAGGCACATGAAAAGGCTATGCCTTAGGTAAGAATACAAAAGGTACATTTCATAGTAGAGAAAGTAGATCTAAATGTATTCTTGATCTCATTCATTTTGATTTATGTGGTCTAATGTCTATTGCATCTTCTAGTGGTTTCTTGTATTACATTATTTTTATTGATGACTAATCTAGAAAGACTTGGATTTATTTCTTGAGATCTAAAGAGTATGAGGAGGTATTAGAAAGATTCAGAGAATTCAAAGAACAGGTGGAAAATTTGTTAGAGAAAAAGATGAAGGTTTTGAGATCCAATAATGGAGGAGAGTACACTTCTGGCAACTTCCATGATTTGTCCATTCAATCAGGGATTAAGAGGGAGTTTAGTGTTCCTTATAATCCTCAACAGAATAGTGTTGCTTAAAGAAAGAACAGGTCTATTGTGGAAGCAGTTAGAGCAATGATACATGATCAAGACCTGCAAACCTCACTTTGGGTTGAGGCATCTAGGACAACCATCTATGTGTAGAACAAAAGTCCCCACAGAACCTTGGAGAATATAACTCCTGAAGAAGCATTCTCAGGGGTGAAGCTTGAAATCAGTCATTTGAGGATCTTTGGGTGTCCAGTGTATGTTCATAATTCAAAGGAAAAGAGAACAAAGTTGGAACCTTCTCGAAAGAAGGGAATTCTGGTGGGCTATAGTGAGACATCAAAAGCCTACTTAATCTACATCCTAGGTCATAAGACTATTGAGATCAGTAGAGATGTCACATTTGAGGAAGATGTTGCATTCAAAAGATCCAAGTGCACTCATATGGAGATCGATGAAGAAGAGCCTCCTCAGGATATGGAAGTTGATCATGTTCCTGAGAATCAGAGGGAGGTTTTAGAACCTAAAGAAGATGATGATCGAGCTGAACCCTTGGAGGCTACTGATGGGCCTACATATATTTTGATTGGAAGGAAGAGACCTCTTTGGGCCAGGAAAATAATGCAGGATGCATAAAATTTTGCAGCCACAAAAGGAACCTTCAGAGAAAGTAAGAGACCTAATAAGTTCTCCAGTTATGTAGCCTTGATGAGTTAGATTATTGAGTCAGAGCCTTCCAGTGTTGAGGAAGCTTCTAGTCAACAAGTTTGGAAAGATGCCATGACTGAGGAGTATCAATCCATACTTAAGAATGATATTTTGAATATTGTTCCTAGACTTGAAGGCAAATCTGTGGTGTCTTCTAAATGGCTCTTCAAGATCAAGCATGCGACTAATGGGAGAATTGAGTAGTAAAAGGAAAGATTTATGGCAAGAGGATTCTCACAAAAAGAGGGAGTTGACTACAAAGAAATCTTTGCTCCTATGGCTTTTTATACTTCTGTCAGAACCATTTTTGCTATTGTTGCATCTAGAGGATGGAAGATTCACCAAATGGATGTTAAGACAACCTTTCTGAATGGTGTAATAGAAGAAGAGGTTTACATTGAGCAACCCGATGGATTTGAGATACATGGGAAGGAGTCTTATGTTTGCAAGTTGAAGAAGGCCTTGTATGGTCTTAAGTAGGCTCCTCATGCTTGGTATGAAAGGATTGATTGTTACCTGTTGAGTTTGGGTTTCTCAAAGAATGATGCAGATTCTAACCTCTACTTCAAGGTAATTAATGGTGAAGCATTGATTTTGATTTTGTATGTTGATGATCTGATTATCACTGGAGAAGAACACCTCATTCTCAAATGCAAGAAGGAGTTAGCTTCTGAATTTGAAATGAATAATCTTGGTCTCATGCATTACTTTCTTGGCTTAGAAGTTTGGAAAAATCCAGACGAGATGATTCTGATTCAAGGGAAGTATACCATTAAAATTTTGAAAAGGTTTGGAATGATTGATTGCAAACCTATGCCTACACCTATGGAGACTAATTTACATAAGTTGAAGGAGGCTGTAGCTAGTTCAGAACTGGTGGATTCTATGATGTATAGACAACTGATTGGTTCATTGATGTATCTAGTTAACACTAGACCAGACATCTATTATGTAGTGAGTGCACTTAGCTAGTTTATGTGTGAACCAATGCAGATACATCTTGTTGTAGCTAAACATATCTTGAGATACTTGTGTGGCACAGTTGGATATGGGTTGAGATATTCTACAAGTGTGGATTTGGAGCTGCATGGTTTTACTGATTCTGATTGGGCAGGGAGTGTTACTGATCGAAAGAGTACCTTTGGTTTTTGCTTCAATTTGGGATCTGCTATGATATCTTGGTGCAATAGGAAGCAATCTTTAGTAGCATTGATTACAACCGAGGTAGAGTATATTGCAGCTTGTTTGGCAGCTCGTGAAGCAGTGTGGCTTGGTAAGCTCCTAGCAGGATTGTTTGGATAATCAATGGAGCCTACTATCATTCATTGTGATAATCAGAGCTGTGTGAATCTTTCTGTCAATCTCGTGTTTCATGACAAAACAAAGAATGTTGAGATAAAGTACCATTATATCAAAGATATGGTATTGAGGAAAGCTATACAGTTGAGGTATATCAACACTGATGAGTAGACGACATACATTCTCACCAAGCCCCTCTCCGGGATAAAGTTTGTGTACTTTCAAGAAAAGGTTGGTATGGTGGAGAATGTAGCCTTGACTGAGAAGGAGTCTCAGTATCAGTAATCCTCTATAATGAGTTCTTCTCTATGAGAGAAGTTTGAGGTGAAATCCCTTGATAATGAGTTCTTCTCTCAGGAGAAGTTCAAGGTGAAATCCCTTGTTTCCACCCTCTGGGAGAGCCATGGTGGATGTCATGTGTGTGACTCCATGACAACATCACGTGAGGGAGTCTGTGATGATTTTCTTGTACTTGTGTTTCACCCTGTGGGAGAGCCATGGTGGAAGTCACGGTGAGGTGACAACATCACATTGAGTGATGAGCACTTGTACATATCATCTATGGAGGTAGCTATGATGGTTGATATCACGATGAGGTGATATCAGATATCATGATGAGGTGATATCTTATATTCTTGCACGATGAGGTGATAAGCTTCTTTATCATGATGAGGTGATGTGTCTTATACAGCTGGAAGTATTCCTCCCTTGCTGAGAGGGAGTGTTGATGATAATGATAGCTACAAGAGTCTACTTCCAGGTGCATGATTTCCAAGAAGACAAAAAAAATTGAATGTGGCCTTATGGCTATTCAATTTTATATGCTGCTTGAAGAGGAGGCCGACTTTATGCATTTAATTAACGTTCATTTATTATTATCTTTGGATTGACCTATCTTACTATTTTGTAAATTCTTTATTTATGTAAGGTGGCCGACCTACTTGAGGAGACACCTCATTTTGTTTAAATACAAGGTCATGTTTGATCATTTGGATATCAAGTTCATTAAGCATAATTCACATAAAAGCAAAATTTGTACTTGAGCAATAGCTATTCATCTTGTAGTAGCAAGCTGATTTCAAGGAGAAACATATTCGCACCTAGGAGAGGTGCTAGTATTCATTATATCAAATTCGGCCTTGTGCTGGGCAGGAGTTGTAAGCAGATCTCTGCTCTTGTTCCTCCATTATATAAGAGAAATATTTGTTGGGTTTTTCTCCCTCAAGTGGAGGGTTTTCCCAGGGTATCTTGTTGTGTTTATTGTCTTATGTGTTGCAATTTTCTGAGTGCTTTCAGTTGTATTATCTGATCATTAAAACACTAAGAAAATAAACTCCATAAAAGAGAAGATGAATGAAATAAATAGTATCCCCTAAATCTATAGTATGTGTCTCCATAAACAACTCTAAAATACTTATCAAGAGATCATCACAAGCCAAATCTGAAAGATAATGTATTTCCTACTAGAAATAATCATTAGAAAATTTTGAAGAAGCAACACTAGAATTTTTAATAATAGTAGATGGAGGATATATAATGTAAATCTCAAGAACTAGATCACTTGTGAGAATACCCAAGTTTAAGTAACCAAAATTCTCCTCAAAATAAAAGTTCACACTAGAAGTGTGATCATCATCCAAAGGATCAAATCCATCATTGAGAATAAAATATGAAAAGGTGTACATCCAAGATGCATGATCAACCACCCTAATAGAAATAATCTCTTTCCTTACCAAATATTTGATAGTAACTAAATCAAGAGTAAATTCCATAGTTTTCCTTGCTTCACTATGAGTAATATGATAGATGGAAAGAAGAATTTTAGATAAATGAGGTACATACAATACATAATTGAAGGTTTTATCCCTGATATCAAAAAATCCTTTCCCAATTACATTCATATATGTATTGTTACCCATTAAAATAGGTGGCATAAAACAAGGCTCAAAAGAAGAGAACATGGATTGTGAAGAAGCCACATGATGGGAAGCTCAGAAGCTATAAGTTATCTCCTTGATCCAAGACTTGTAGAAGCATAGAGATATTTTCCTTTTTGTTTGTCTTCATGGTGTTTTTCCTTTTTCTTAGAAGATTCTTAGTTTGATGAAGATGGAGATTCAGTGACCCCTTTATTTCTCTTCTCAAGAAGATGTGTCAGGTGGTCAATATATTTTTCATACATTTATGTTAATCATGACCAAGTTTCTTACAATAAACATATTTAACCTGAACTCCTTAGATTTTCCTTGATTTGAAGAAGTTTTAGTGTCTACATTAGAAGCAGGCAAAGATACATTTGAATCATTCTCTCATTGGTTATTTATGCTCTAATTTGCAACCAAGGCATGAGACTTAGAAGATTTGATAGTGCTCGTTGAACCAACTTGTCTTGTTCTTTTATGACTTAATTAGAAAACATATCAAGAGAAGGCATTGTGTAGGAAGCTCCTAAGGAACTTTTAGTGGCATATAATGTAGAAACAAAGACTAAATATTTGAAGAATTTTTAGTGTCTAAATTAGAAGTAGGCAAAGATACATCTGAATCATTCTCTCATTGGTTCTTTATGCTCTAATTTGCAACCAAGGCATGAGACTTAGAAGATTTGATAGTGCTCGTTGAGCCAACTTGTCTTGTTCTTTTATGACTTCATTAGAAAACATATCAAGAGAAGGCATTGTGTAGGAAGCTCCTAAGGAAATTTTAGTGGCATATAATGTAGAAACAAAGACTAAATATTTTGGACCAAGTTTAGAGTGAATACTCAATATTAATTTTTTATCATCTTTCCTAATTCCACATTATTTTAGTTGTAATCTTATGGCCTTTAGTTTGGTGATGAATTTATGTATTATATCAAAAATTGAAGGACTCTACATATTAGATCATTATCCAATTGATGGCCTCTTAATTCATTTTGTTTACCAAAGAGATTTTCCAATGTCGTCCAAACTTCATTTGGTGAAGATAAATTCAACATGAAAGAGAAAATCAAGAGATGTAGACATACACAAGGTTCCAAATACTCCATCACACTTATTAAACCATTTTTTATTTTTTGCATCTATAGTTGGCTTAGTTTCTAGTCCCATTGTTACCCTATTCAATCCATACTTTTTCAAGTAAAGCGTCATTTTAATTTTCCAATCAAATATTTGTAGGTTGTTAACATAGGAATTGTTACTTGATCCATCTTAAGAAAAAAATAAGATTGTTTGTGAGTGCATGAAAAGTATTGTTGGCACTTTATGATTAGTATGATTACAAGACTTTAACCAGATTACAATGCTTACTAGGCCCACAATGGCCAAAATAATGATTTTTTATACAAAATGAATCTGATAAAAAATATGGAAAAAATATCCTTGTAGCTATGTATTTCTCTTCAATACCTTTTCAATGCCTATTCATTTTTGAAAAATAGAGCTCTGGGGAAAAGTTATTGCATGTTGAAGAAATTTTCAAAAAAAAGCTTCAAAATACAATATTTGGAAAAAAAAGGAAAAATTTATTTTTAATACCTCCATAGATAGAAAGTTCTCATCTCCAAATTTTTGTCGATATCTCATTTGCCAAAATCTAGTAAACAAGGAAAAATTTGTCCAAGTTTCAAAAAAAGGCCCAATTTGGCCTATAGGAGGGTCATGGTGGCTAGTGGGGGCATTGGTTGAGGTGGTGCCCTAGCTAGGCACAACTAGCACTTGGGTGGTGAGTTTCAATGATGGTTAACAAGACATCTAGCAGTTTGTAGTTGACTTCTGGTAGTCATTGTAGTAGTCATCGGTCACAATTATAATAGCAATGTTGTTTAAAGGTTTGTCCACAGTTTTAGTCTTTAGACCATTGTCATGCTTATTAGCTAATGTTGCTCAACAAATTTAAGGTTGTTGTGGCCTATGTTGTCTCTAGAATATTTAAAAGCCATAGTGGTTAGGCCACAGGCAGTCTAAGGACCACCAACACTTTTTAAAGAACCATTTTATTTTAATTTATATTTTGTGATTTTTTTATTGTGATTGTACTTGTGCTACCTAAGGGGATGTGTGACCTCTTGGGTATTTTTTTTTGCAAATGTGATAGCTTTCGATACCAATTATGGCAGAATTTTATATCAAAAAATTGTCTCCTCAACCTCCTAAACACATGGAAAAGTCTATTTTATCCAAAAATGCTTCAGCAAAAATGTGTTCACCAAATATAAGTTTCAAATCCTTGTTTGCTACTATCATATAGTGGCCAAATTGAGTGAAACAAAATCCAACAGAGCTGGTTTTGTCTAGCCTCCCCACATGCAATGGGATGGTAAAAAATGCTACCACTAGATATATGAAATAGCTTCTATCACTAAATATCACTAAATACAAATGTGAAAATAAGATTAATAGATCTTCATAATTCCTTTTTGATTCCCCAAATCGTATTGAAACATAAGAGAAGAGAATACAAGTATTTAAAAGATCATACAAAAAAAACCAATCTATTAACCAGGAATCCAAGTACTCAAAACTCTCAAAATCTAAGCTTTGATATAACCAAGATCTTTCTATGAGAGAGATAAAACTATAAATGAAATAATAAAATTATAGACTCAAAAATACAAGAGATGTGTGAATTTCAATATGACAAGATTATATTAGGAGCTCAAAGTAAAATTGGAGAATAATGAGTGCATTCATCAATGCGCATGTATGCTAAAGTATGCAAAAGTATGTAAATACAAGCTAGGTGGTGAGTTTATATAGAACTAAGGAGAGGATGGAGGTGGAAAATCCAACCAATAGGAATTTACCACCAAAAGTGATAAATGTTCTACTCTTTAAGGATGGGGACACCTCATCACCTTATCTCCTAGTTATTAAATAAACTCACTTTATTTTCCTAAACAAACTTATTAAAAGTGTAGGAAAAACCTAAGACTAAGGGAAAATAAATTAACCCACTAGAAAAATAAAAACCTACACCAACAAGTACATGGTATTAACCAAAAATTTCACCAATTTTCCTTCAAGAGTAGATAATCTAAAGTCTCTAGATCCAAACTGAGAGACAATGTTAAATGGCACAATCTAGCTAGGATGAAATTTATCATGTAATTCCTTCTTATCATTAGAATTTTTAGTATTAGTGTGAAGAACCAAATCTCCTATTTGAATATCTCTACCAATGGTTGCTTTATGATAATTTTTTATTAGTTGATGAGATAATATGCTCATAGAAAAACTACATTATTTAATCATCATTTATCTAATCTTTCTAGTTCTTTCAATCTATGCTCTCAATGTGTATCATTAGTAAATATTCCATGAAGGGATGTGTGTAATGAAGGAATTTTTAACTAATGATAAGGTGTAAACTCTAGGATACTATGAATGTTAGTTTGATAAAAGTTCCATAATGTGAGATTAAGTTGTGTATGCCAATTTGTTCCGTGTTTATCGATATTTTTCTTCAATATTTTCTCCACGGTTTTATTATTTTCTTCATTGTATTGTTACCTTTATTTATTAAGAGGGGTAAATGCTATTGAATCAAAGCTATGAATCGATGAGGTCACAAATGGGGGACCTCATCCCCAATATAAATTCTCAACAATTACCACCCTAATGGGGTTTGAACCTTATGGTAAGATTAACAACACAACAACTTAACCATAGCACCATGCCACTATTGACGTCATTGTCTTGTTACCTTGTGTATAATAAGGTGCAGGAAATTATTTGAAAACATGATTGTTTTCAATAATTTAATTTCTTGTAACTTAATTTTAAAATATGGTCCATTATTAGTCACAATAGTGAATGGTAAGACAAAATAGGAAATAATAGCATCCATGATTAAAGTACAAATATTGGAAGTTCCATAGTGGATTTTAAGGGGATTTTCTTCACCCATTTTGTGAAGTAATCAATAGTAGAAATGATAAATGTATGTCCATCAAAAGAAGTTGGAGAAATATTTGAATGTCTAATTAACATCCATGGGAGATAATGAAGGTGAGGTGAAAGGATGGATCTTATGTTGGTGTAAATAGTGACATTATCTATCTAGTTAGATTTTAGCCTACCTAGGAGAGTCATATTCACATTGCTTAAGTCTCCACTTAGGGACTTTTAGCCTTTTATCTCATTTCATAGAATTGAGCAATGTGTCCTTGTCACTTGAGACACTTATTTCATGTATATTTGACACTTTCTCACACACTTGTCAAGTAAGCTCACATGTGTTTCATTTTTGGAGGGTTACTCAGTTGTTTAGTCCTCCCTTCCTACCTCATTTACCTTTCCTATTCATGAAGGTTACTCATTGTACTTAAACACTCTTCATATTATATGATTTAAATCCTATTGTGTTCATCATTTCACTTGTGGAAGGGTATCAATTCATGCTTTTTGGTCTTGGCATTTTCCAACATGGTATCAAAACCATGGGAGAACATTTCTTCCTACATCAAGGTGACTCTTGCATATAACCATATCGGAGTGTTGTGGAGCCAAATGGGCACTGCCATTACATCTAGAAGGATTAAGAAACAAAAAATTTCTCATTTCATCAATTTTGGTAACTTTCACTTTTTTACAATTTTTAATTCTTGTAATTTATCGTATCATATAATTCCATACATTACCATATAAAACAATACAATATGGAATTTTGTGCATAAAAATGAAAATGTTTTTAGTAGATGGTTGAATTCCCCTCTACCCATCTACTTATTTGGTAAAAAAAGGGCCTAGATTTATGCCCTATTCGATGTGATTGCTAATATTTTGTGAGGGTTTTATCAATTTAGCAAAAAATTTAGGTTTATTTGCAAGATTCTTGGTGCTTCATTATAGGGCTTATTGATTTATTTCTTGTTTGAGAATATTTCATTTTTTATCCCTCATTGGGCCACACCATATACATCTTGGTTGCAACCTCAAATGTGGTACATAGCCAAAATTGGTGCCTCAAGGTTACCATGCTAAGAGATTACATAGCAAGTGGTGGGCTATCACATTCTACATAAATATCTTCAGAAAGGAAATAACATATACAAATCACGGTGTCCTTTCTACAAGTTTCTTGTATCTAAGGTGTCACAATACTTATTATCAACTTTGGGCATTATTTATTTCTGCATAATTTATGGATTTTTTGCAAGCATGTTGGCATTTTTCTCACCTACACTGCACAATATTCTCATACCTAAATGACCTCATAAAGACCTCTTTTGGTATTTCCTCTACCATGCAACCCCCACATTTTTCAAGTGGCTACACTTATGGTCTCAACAACACCTCCTTGCACCATAAAATAATACTTTTTTTTATAGGTTTTCAATTTGCTCGAGGCGCCAAAAATCTGTGTCTTTCCCTCATCAATCCATGCCACTCTAGTGTGCCCTCCTAGACACCTATCATTCCAATAATCATTACATACACATTTTTAATGGCCTCTCCTTTCCTTCTACACTAGATGTGAAACATCATCTGGCAATTGAAATGTTGTAGGGGAGCATAGCATAAGTGTTTGACCTAGCAGGTAGACTTCCACATCTTATTGCCTTCTCACATATTTAGATCAAAGTCTTCAACATTGTTGAAATCAAAGGATATATACAAGGGAATTTTTGGTTAGGTGTGAATATATCTCCCACTTAACATAGACTACATCCTCCATTTCCAATGGGAAACATTTTGACTTGGCCAAACTCTCCACTTGGCGAAAATACTAGATACTTGTTTTGAGGACCAAGTCAACACCTCCAATGATCTCCTTGGATATTAGGTTTTTGAATCCTACATTTGGCTCAAAGAATAGTATTCTTCAACCCCATACAACACCATATGCCCTAAGACATGATCAACAAAGGTTCTTTTACATTGTTTTTTCTATAGTTATCATATATCAACATAGTATTTTATGATATTGTAATTGCAACATCTATTGCATTTACAACATCACATGTTAACTATAACGTTGTGTTAATTACTAAATTTTTATTCTAACCATGCTACATTTTATATTTAACCCTCTGGGTACCATCAAGAGCTTGTAATGGGGAGTGTTTTCTTTTTTACGTAACTTGGGGAGTCAATTTTTCAAGTGTGAATAGTCAACAAAAAGATTTTTCCACTAAAAACACTTTGACATCAAGTTGCTTTAGAAATTATACTGTTTTAATTGATTTTTTGGCCTCTGGAGCCTATATTGTAAGTGAATTTTAATAGGGTATAATTTTCACCCCATTTGTCAAAATTTCACAATTTTTTAAATTTTTTTTAAGAATAATGCAATGATTCAAAATTTGTAATCAATTTTAAGTTTTTTATATCCCTCTTTTGTAAAATTTTATGTTCTTTATGAACTATCAACTTAGGCATCCAAAATTAACAAACTTGTAAAACATTCTTGCGCATATTTCTAGGGGGCTCAAATCATTAGTAAAAAAATTAGGGGGGTTGTCTTGTGCGTTATTCTACATAATCCTAACTCTATTTAACTTCCATAAATGAAACAAATCAATTGATATGAAGCTCAAGAAACTAGGATTACTATTGGCTTCTTTTTGTGGCATTTTTTCCTTGATGCCAAAACTGCCCTGGGTTGGTGCCTTGGCTTTTCATAGTTTGGTCTTTTTATGGCATGCTTCGGTTCACTTGGCATTTCACTGGACTTAAATGACTTGTTTACAGATTCTCCTAGACAGTGTTGATATACATCCAGTTGTTTATTTTTGGATGTACTGATTATTTGGTTCCATGTGCAACAATCTTGGTTATGTCTGAAGGGTTGAAGGTTGTTTCAAGTGATATCATTTTGGTATTCTTAAAACCTCTCCCATTGAGGTATACACATACAAATTTGACATTGTTTTTGGCATATGTATATCTGCAAAGTATTTTTGAGGTTTGACAATTTATGTCATTGGAATACAAGTTTCACTTTGGCATTCACTAGTGCTAGAAACAATTTTATGTAAAGTGAATGACACTTGGTGATATGGTTTCAAAGTAGTACTTTATGATTTGTTCACATACTTTCAAATGTGAACACTTGCATTATGTTGGTTTTCATGGCATTCTCTTGGTTTCGCTTTAGTGTTAAATCATACACAAGGGTATATGTGAAACACTTGATATTGGATTGAGCATTAGGTATATTGAATTTGGCATGGGTGAAAGGCATATTGATTTTGGCTTGAAATTAGCCTTTATTACATTTCACAAGGCTTTGGATATATTGAGTATATATGGCATTATATGGTTGTAATCAACATTTGGTTTTTAATGTGGTCATGGAAAATGTCTAATGACATTTTATGTCGGCATTCTTACTTAAGTAATTGTTTGAACATTGTTAATGATGCAATTGACTTGTATGCATTTGGTGGAAATGACTTTGAATAGTCAGTGGATTTCAAGTGTATTATGATGTTTGAATTATCACTTTAGTCCTTTCAGACTTCAAATTTTATCAAACAGGGTAAAGGATATCGGTTGTTTGCTTTGGAAGTTTAGGGCAAACACTTTACCATTTCATTGTTCATGGGTCTCAAACCCTATTCTGGCTGCCACCATGGAAATCACCTCTCAATCATTTCTCTGATTTTTTTTTGTTGGTTTCTGGAAATATTTGACAAGCGTATGGGAAAGTTGGAAGACCATTACAATGGTCGATTCATTTGTTAGTTTCTTGACATCGGATAAGAGCTCAAATTAGGAAGAAGCTCGGGCTGCTCAACTACTTTGCAGGTCTGGTAAATTGCTCATGGAAAAATCTTTTCTGGTCTTCTCAGATATTCTTCTTTTAGACTACTTTGCAGAACCGCTACCTTTACTGGCAAGGTTAATAAGAGATAAGTGTTTACTTCTAAATGGAAGATGAAAAATTGGTTTTCATGGTCAAATCTAAAATGATTACCCATAATCTAGACTGCATTTTACAAAGGTTACCATATCAGTATTATGTGACAGTGGTTTTTGTTTGGGGGAAATCATGATGTCTTCAAATCTGTTCAGTCTCTTACCTGGATTCATTTATAACTATTCTTGGATGCATCATTTTGGAGTTTCGGTTACATTGCATTGGGGTTTTGGTTACACTGTTGTTGTAGTTGTTTTCTCAAGAGTATTGTTCATGAATTTCAAATATGCTTTAATATTTTTGGATAAGCACTGCCTGTGCAGGCTGCTTGAAAGGACAAGGGTTCTGTCTGCTTTCTAAATATGCATGCTGCTTGGGTTTTCCTGTCAGAAGAAATTCCAGATGATGATCTTTCTCTCAGGAACAAAAGAACAACTGGCAAGGTTGTTCGACAGAAAATGAGTATTCTGATAATCACCTTTGTTTTGTTTTCTCAAATATGAAAAAAAAGGAAGCTATTGTTGTAATATGATTGAGATGGAATGATGAATTTTGTGTAAGAAGAAAAATAGAGAGATTAGGGCTTTTAGTCTTTTGGAAAAATTGAGAGAATGTGTTAACTGTTTCTGTGTGAGAAAAAAGAAAAGAAAAGTGGAGAACAATGAAAAATAAGTGTGAAGGATAATGAAAACTATGAAATAGTGTGAGTACATCACAGTGATTGTATTGAAAAAATGTTGAGCTCTGAGATTGAAAATCTGAAATATGAGTTGATTATGAAGCTGACTTAAGGCTTGACAATGGCTGAAATTCTGAAGGTTCATTTTTGGAACTTTGAGGATTTTAGATATTGTCTGTCAAGAGGCACTTGATAGATAAGAGAGAAACAAAGAGATCCTCTGTATCATTGTATGATTTACTGAAAACAAAAGAGGGGTTGGTGCTTCTTGAGTTGGTGCTCAAAAATTTGCCTATTAGGCATTGTTAGTAGTGGTTTAGAAATTAAGCCAGTAAGGCAGTTTAGGAGTGGTTTTTCTACCCCAGGAGGGTTTTCCACTCGACAATTTATGTGTCTCTCATTTGTGTGATTTGTGTCTATCTTACATAATCTTTCTTTCAGTCACTTATGTTATTGTGCTCATTTAGTTGGTCAATGCTCTGATACTTTAAGGTGGTTTAAATGTTTAATGTCAATTTGTTCATGTATGTCATGCAAATTTAGTTTGTGCAAAATCTAATGGAAAAAGTCTTTCATAAATTGAATTTATATGTACACTTTGTGTTCATTATATAAATTCTCAAAAGTTTGTCATAAGCAAGTCGAAGTTGCATTTTATGAAGTATTATAGTTATGTTCATAAAGCACAACAAGAGTGTTCATAATGCTTTGGTTGAACAATATCATATGATGCTTTTATTATAGATGTTAGTCAAGTTTCATGTGAATCTGATCCGAAGTCTTAATGTCCACTTGCTGAAATAAATCTATCACGTTGGGTTAAAATTTAAAATTATTCCACTCTGATTCACCCCCCCCCCTCTTAAAGTGAATCCACTTCCAACAATTACATCAAGTCACTATGGGTTTGGAACCTAAAGCTACAAGAGTAGCTAAAAAGAAAAAATGGCATAATTGAAATGATGAAGCCTATGGAACAATATGTACATTTATTTGTCTTGACCTTCTCTTTCTTATTGATTTTTCCAAAAAACTTAATGATGTACATGGAAAACATTAGAAAATATGTTTGGTAAGAAATATGTAATGAGGGGGCATCAATTAGAGAATGAACTAACAAGTCTTAATCCACTAGGCCTAACACAATTTTGGAGTTCTTCACTAAATTAGATTTTCTAAGGTTCCAAATCAAGAAATATGGAATAAAAAAGAAAAATAAACAATTGGTCCTAAGTGTCTCATAAAATTTAGGTCCTTAATATTCAGTGTTTGTTTCTAATTTTCATACAACAATGAATTATTTTGGTGCATGCTACACTATGCCATCTCTTTCAAAATTTGATGTTTCTCTTACAAAGGAGAAAGAAAAACTAATTAAAATGGGTACCATGCAGCCCTGAAAGCCACAGGCTCTTGTTGAAACTCACCAAAAGGCTTCCAAATATAAAGGAAAGAAACAAAATAAGGATCAAACTAAGGGACCAAAATTAGAGTGTTTGTATGGTTCATCTCCCTCATCAAAAGGGAAAATTATAAGGAGAGGTCCACATGTACTTATTGGAATAAACAAAGGAACGAAGAACACCAATGCTTTAAAAAGGAAAATGATGAAGTGATGCATCTTCTTAAACAACATCACATTCATTTTTATACATCTAAGATAGATAGTTCTTCCTCTTCTCCATCTAGATCATCTATATATTCAAACAAAGATAATAAAAAAGGTATGCCACTCTTTTATTATGCAAATAAAACATCACAAGATTATAAATAAAGGGATTGGACTTTCTAATGATCATGTAGTTTGTTCTTGTAGAGGTATCAAAAGACCTTCGTGTTATAATTTTGAAAATGTAGGTGAACAAGTGATAGTAGGAGATAAAACATATAAAAAATTTAGGGTGAAAAATAAGTCCTTTCTTCTTCTTGGGGTAAGGGTAAGCGACAAAAGCATATAAGCAATGAATTATTTGTTGGTGAAAGAAAAGTTTAGGATCATAATTAGATAGGTGAAAATGTAAATACTTCAAATAATTTGATACATGATGGTAATTATTTTGATGGAGTTGATTCGTTGAGCTCTAGCTGATTGACACCACATTTGAAAAATAGCACAAGCCATGTTACACCGAAAACTCTCATCTCTATAGGCATGAAAGGTCTTGTGGACCAAACTTTGGTAAATTAAGACATAGGAAAGTTTGCACATGATTACAAATATTTTGTCAAAAAAATAATAAATGATAAGGTGCCACCATGGGAAATTCAACGTGAAGTGTTTGAAATGTCATCTAAAATATAAATTTATATACCCCATTTGCAAACTAATATCTCTTATAATATTAGTGCCAGAAGATTTGGATATTGAAGTGCATCACATGGAAAGGTCAACATAATAAATTTCCCTTCTAATACCTTTAGAGACTCAAGTGACCATCCAGACCAGACCATGAACAAGGTGAATATTGTGAAGGGTGTTACCAAGCATGCAAAGCTTAACAGGTAGGAGAAAAGTTCACCAGGATTTATTTCTATTGAAGAAAGAAAGTAGGACACTTTGAGGAAGAAATGTGTTAATAAAATTATGGACTTAAATAGGCAACTTGATAATCATATTCAATTGTAGGAAGGTTTATCTACATAAAAGAAAATAAAGGAAGGTTGCACATGCAAGGAAGGACAAACTAGAAATTAATACAATCCTATAGATAGAGTAAAGTCTGAAGGTCAAAAGAATCTACCTCCCATTCAAGATATAAACATCCACTAGATGCTTCTAAAAAGAGAAATTATTGCTCCTTTGATAATTCAAATGTTACCAATATGCCCTCTTTTGGTAGTGATCAAGATCTTGAAAGGTGTGAATCTCATTTTCCTTCCAAAGAATGTAAAAATTTAAGTCCAATTTTATTTAATATTCACTCAATGCTAGTTTTTTTGCACACAAATAGATAAGTTTCACCCCATGTGATCACCATAGAACATTGTTTAATATCAACATCATAGATTGATCACTATGAACATTCCTCACATCCTTTAGAGTGCATATGTGATCCACATAGTTGCAACGTGAATGCATCATCAGAGAGAGAGGAGTAAGAAGAGATGGATGGAGAGGTAGATGTGGAGGGAGCGAGAGACCTAGAGAAAGAGGAGAAAGAGGGGAAGAGAGGTTAAAGACCTATAGGGGGAGAGAGGGGAGATGGGGGTTTAAGGAGGGAGGGGAGAGAGAGAGGGGGGAGAGGAAGAAAGGGAGGGGACATCCTATAGAGGGGAGGGGGGAGAGAGGAGAGACAAAAGAAAAAAGATAGAGTAGTGTAACAAGGGATGGAGGGAGAGGTAGACATGGAGGGACCGAGATACCTAGGGAAGGAGGAGATACATAGGCGATGACCTAGAGAGGGAAGGGAGAGAGAAGAGGAGAGATAAGAATGAAGAGAAAGAGAGGGCTAAGGAGGGATGGAGAGGTAGACAAGGAGTGACTAAGAGACCTAGAGAGGGGAAAGGTAGAGAGGTGAGGGGGAGAACGAAGAAAATGAGAGAAAATTTCACAAAGAGGGAAATAGCGATAAGGAGGGAGGGAGAGAGGTGGAGAGGGAGGTAAATAACTACAAAAAGGGAGAGATATAGAGGTGAGAGATCTACAACTTGTGGAGAGAGGGGAGAGAGACATAGGGGGAGAGATAGAGGTGAGAGAGATAGAGGGGGAGAGAGGTGGGTGATGATACAAGGAGGGAGAGATAGATAGATAAAGAGGGAAGGAGGGAGAGACCTAGAGACGGGGAGAGAGAGAGGGTGGAAGGGAGAGGTAGTGATTGAGAGAATGGAGAGAGATGAGAGAGAACAATAATAGAGGGAGAGAGAAGAAGATAGAGGTAGGAAGACATGGATAGAGATGGGGGTAGGGAGAGAAGGCAAGGTAGAGAGGGAGAGAGGGTGGAAGAGAACTAGAGAGGGGAGAGAGAGGTGAGAGAGAAGAGGAGGAGAGAGAAAGGGAAGTATTGGTAGAGGGAAGGAGACATAGCAAGAGTGAAAGGTAAAACCTCAACTATCCATCATCAATTGTAAACCCTAAACTCTAAGCCTCAATCAAAGTGGGGGAGATAGAGAGAAAGAGAAAGAGAATTTGTCTCTAGCATTCTAAATGCATTTTCATTTGGCACTCACCAAATGATTTGCATTGAGAAATACAAACCCTTTGGGTTTGATTTGCCTTGGGCATCCAACCCAAAGGGTTGGACGACCATTTCATGCCAAAGACATGTTTTTTTGAAAAGGTAAACAAATTTCACACATTTTTGGCCATGCTCTCCATCAAGTTTGCACGTGTTTCAATGCAAATTTATAAAAATATCGCGATGATGTTAAACTCTCTCTTAGCTATCTAACAATATATTTTTTTTTCACATTTTAATTATGTTAAGGT
The DNA here is from genome assembly GCA_007115665.2 of Sequoiadendron giganteum. Lineage (NCBI taxonomy): Eukaryota > Viridiplantae > Streptophyta > Pinopsida > Cupressales > Cupressaceae > Sequoiadendron > Sequoiadendron giganteum. The sequence continues at coordinate 856,803,251 of CM021101.1, forward strand.
TTTCTCTTTAAATTTTTTGGTAGTGTGTCCATTTTTTGTCAAAAAAAAAAATGTGGTATTTTGGGTATAGTTTTTTACTCGTTCATCGAATTTTGAAATCAATTACATTTTTAAAAACTAGACTCCATTCTACATGTATTGAAAAAAATGATTTTTGATTAGTTTTAAAAAAGTTTAGGGGGGAGCACACTCAAATCTTCTTGTTTTTTAGGATGTGTCCACTTCAAAAATTAGTAAAAAATAATATATTCATTAAAAAATTAGTCAAACAATCTGGCATAAACTACATGGTGTGAGCTAATTTCTCACCAAAACAATTTTTGAAATTCTAAAAAAAAGTTAACATTTTAGGTGGGACACACCAAACACTATGTTATGTTTTTTTGAAAAAAATAGGACCACTTTGTGTGCTCCCTCTTTTTGAAACCCTTAATCTTCACCATTTAAAAAATAATAATAGTTTAGAAAGTAGATTCAGAGCACTACAACTCTTGTTCTTGTTTCATCTTCAAATTTTGAGTGTAACTATCTTCATTTTCTCATTGAATACCAAACTTTATTGATTTCATGAAAAGAAAGTGGCATCTTAAGACCCCCTTTTTGTATCACATCTTGGTGCAGTTACCTCGAGCAATAACTTGAATTTTCTATTTTGGCTTCATTATTTCCATCAAAGATGTCTTATGATGTGTCATAAATTACATCATAGGTTGGTCAATAAGTATAACTCCCTCTTACAATAAGCAATGTTGAACAATCCAAATTTTTTATTTTGTCCAAAAAATAAAGTCTATAGCCCATAAATTGAGTTTTTGTATTTCATAGTTTGAAAACTACATTCTTCATATAGTTAACATTAGGAGTAAGGTTGAGACACCTTTTCTAAAAAATAAATAAGTTTTCTCAAATCAAATGTCAATAGAGGGAATGATCACAATGAATGACAACTTAAAAATGTAACAAGGTTGCACATAAAAGATCAAAATTGAAGTATTTTGAGATTATTACAACATCAAAACAAAAAGAATCCTTTATTTTCTTAGCAAAATTATGCTCATACTTTAAAAAAGATTCAAAACTATAAATTCTACTATAAAAAATTACATGAAACTCTTTGCACTTTCAAAAATTATGTAACAAACAATTATTGATTGTTAATTTTATTATTGATAATTAGATGAGAAAATGTTTAAAATAGAAAATCTTATGATGATATATAAATAAACACAAATATATAATTTAATGTTTAATTTTTATGCCGAAGGCGTGTCCCTATATGAACTTTTCAAGTTCATTTTCTCCTTCAACGGTTGAAACGTAACAAGAAGCCCTGGTTGACAATGAAACAAATCTCAGTCGTCCATCATTTTTCGCCATTTTTCCTGAATCGCAGAGGACAACAAGATTGACGGGCCTTGATTGTTAGGGTTTCGACTGTCGGGAACTGCACTTGTTATTACGCCCCTTGCGGAACCGGTGACCGTGAACTCAACTGGGAAACAACTTTTGGAAGTTGTTTTAAGGGGATGAGGAAAGTTGTTTACTGGACAGGGCGATGACGAGGGTGTGGGGCTTCTGTGGCAGTTCGTTCATTAAAATAACACAGGGAAAGCGGTTTTGGGAATGGACATGCCTCTTGCGTAAAGCAGTACACATCCACGACGGTTGTTTTTGATGGCTTTGGTTTAGTGTTGCATTAATTTTTAGGTCTTAAATCTATGTTTATTTCATATTTTCTTTAATTATTGGGTCTTAAATGTTTATCTCTTAGTCACAAGTTTAGTCAATTACTGGTAGCAGGTAGGCTTTGATGATGGATTTAGAGTTTGTTTATTAAAATGCACATTTAAGTTTTTAAATAAAATGAAAATTACAATCAAGATCTTAATAATGAGTATATTTAGGTTTTAAAATTACGACATCTTTTATCTTACATAGTAATATATAATGTATATTTTATATAATTAAAAATATTTATTTATTATATATTTTAAGCATCCTTTATTCTAAGTAGTTAAGTATAAATTAGCATAAATTATAGTCTTAATAACGAGCACATTTAGATTTTAACTTTACAACATAATTAATTAATTTTATATAATAAATAATTTGGTTTATAATATATAATGTTATATTATATAACAATATAATAATTAATACAATAGTTAATACATAAATAATAAATATAATAGATTAATATAATAATGACATAAATAATACATATTTATATAATAATATAATAGTTAATACATAAAATTTAAAAAATAAATATAATAATATTATTTTATAATTAAAAAAATAAAAATAAAATAATAATATTAAATCATTTTCTAAATGATCTATCAATTGATCTCATTTACCATACAAATGTGTGCAAAAAATAAATCATTTTTTTTCTAATTGAACTTCCACACCTCTTCGACGTACCCATTGCACAATGTGCCATAGCTAGTTTATTTTTATTAAGAAGGGTAAATGCTTTATAGATCATAAATGAGGAACCTCATCCCGAATATAAGTTTTCAACAATTACACCCCATTGGAATTTGAACCTTATGAAAGAAATAACAACACAACAACTTAACCATCACACCATACCACTCTTTAAATTAAAAAACTAACTTATTTCAATTTAATTTTACTATCAACATAAAATAAACCCCAAATCTCCATGTACAAACAACTCTAACTACCATTTGATCTTCTCCTTAACTACTACTTTATTTAATTCCATACTTTGAAAGCCATGCATCACTATGCCAAGGCGATCTTTAAAAGACTTCTTAAAAAACTTACCTAAAAAAATGTGTAACTTAAAACTTGATTCTACTGACCTAAAAATCCCCATAGAAATCTTAAAAGCTCGACAAAAACATTCGCAGTCTTCTCAAACAATGTAACATTGCTTCTTAGGAGAATCCTTCCTCGAGACTACACATGTTTGAAGAGAAAAGAGGCAGGAATCCTTCCTTGCCAAGGCAATCTTTCAAGCTATGAAAGAGTTAAAAAACTGAGTGGCTCCCTCCACCATGTTCCAGATAAACAAAAAGATATTTTGAACTGCTCCCTCCTGCACATCTCTTGTAATGGAGGCAGAAAACGAAGGCAATGGCATTGACCTACATTGCAGCGCCCGACAATCTCGGTTGGCGACAGATTCTGAACACAGGTCCCACTTATTGTGACAAAATCTATCTCTGAATACGGTACGGGGCCCACCCCAACACTCCCCTCGGGTCCCACTCCCACTCCCAACCTCGGCGCATTACGAATGCGAAGGGGCGGGACCCACCACGGCTGGACCGTTGTTTAAGGTGGGCCCATGGACTGATGAACAGCGGACCTACCAAAAACTCTGATGCGCATGAGTGTGGGACCCGTGCGGAATATTGACAGAAACTTGCCTCTCCGGGTTGCGTGAAGATATCGTAGTTCACGCTTTATGCGAAGGAATATAAGATGAAAAGCATGTAGGTAACAGAAAAAGCTAGAAAATAAACGGCGGTTGGAAGGGGTAGTGACGTAGAGGAGAGAAGTGGTCACGTGGGGACTGACAAGGGAAAGCGATAGGAACCAATTCCTGGATCTGTGTGCGCCTCAACTACCGTTCCATGATCCATTTGCCTCTCCACCGCGTCAGCCTGACCTAGACAAAATGATTGAAAACAACCTGTCAAATGTGCCGCTGGGTCCCACGTTCCATGCTCCACCCCTTTAACTTCCCTCTTCGGAAATTAAGAAAATGTATCTCCCATAAAAGCCAAACCGGTTTCGTGACAAGCTTTTCAGCAAATTAAAATCTGAGCGCGATCCATTCCTTGGCTGTACCAACTTCTCCCTCCTCCACACCATTTCTTGCAGCTTTATAACCTACTTTGCTTTCACTACTTTTCTTTTCCTACGTCGGTAGGGGGGAAGACCCACTTTCCGTCAGGATTAGTAGAATTCAAACTGTACGTCGAATCAAACAATGGATGACGGTAATTGGAACTTCTCTCCTAACGTTTGAAAGTTTCCACGTTTCTCTTGTTTTTTAAAAATTTTCTCTCACTAAAATTGGCGCACTTCATGGAAAAATAACTTCCCATTGAATAAGGACGAAAATATATTCGTTTAATGTTTTAACTTAAATTAAAATAAGAGACACTAATAGTTTTTAGTTCCCATTGACCTCTCCATCTCGTCTCTAACAATACCTTCATGTCTTGCAGGAATTACGGGTACTTTTGCAAAGGCCGTTTTCATACTGCAAATTTATCTATTTAGAATAATACCTGCCAATTTATCTATGTCACACTTTTGAGAAAGTTCACATTGTGCTTACAAGTATGGACATCTTATTGTTTAGGAAAAGGTGGTTTGGTTGTTTAGGTAAAAGGTGGTTTGGTTTCTCTTTTTGATTGCAAGAGTATAGTATTGTTTTAGGCTTAATATATTCTAGTATATAGGGTATCATTACAAGTTCTATTAATAATATATTTTTGTTATAACAAGTTTTTTTAGTAATGATAATAAGTTTTTTTTAGTGCAATTTAAATCTTTAGGTGAATTGATTTTCAATTATGTTATAATGACAGGGATTAGTTATGATACTATTCATTATTAAGTTTGTTTTCACACATGTTGGTAAAGACTAGTTGTTAAGCAACATTTGTTTATTTGAAAGTGTAACATACATTACAATTTTATTAAGCAAAGAATAATTTATAAAAAGTCACATAGTATTAGAATTAGGTTTGTTATTTATTTGCAAATCTTAAGTCTTGATTTGTTATATTTAATTATGTAAATGATAAATAAGATATGATTTTCAAACATCACATAATGGACAAAATGAGACATCCATGTGAGAGAAGAGACATTATTTATTACTTATTTATTCTCTAAGACATTTTGATTGGTGTGTAAGAATGCATTGAATAGGGAGGTTACATGGAAAATGTCAAATCAGGGGTTATATACAACCTTCCCAAGGTAGGCACTATGACAAGACTTGATTGTCTTCATGAAATGCCTATATTTAAAAAATTGGTCATTATAATGGTTATGATAGAATCTATGGTGCATAAGAGAAGTGTAAGACGCATAAGAGGAGTTACATTCTATTCAAGATTGCTTAATCATGAGTACAAGAGATTAAGCTTTTGTTAGTGGCTCATACTTTTGACTTTTAATTTGAAATACCACTTGTTGATTTCTAGTTTTTTATTTTCCTATATAATAGATACATGTAATAAATGTTTGTGAGAATTTTTTTTACAAATATTGTTATGCTATCAAATTATTATCATTTTAATGTTATTATTAAGATTAATATAAATTTGAATCTCTTTAATGATAGAGATTTTTCATATAATTAATTGATTCTATACACACATAAATTATATTTAATAATTTAAACAGTATATTATTAATATTCTAATTACACTATCCACCCTTTGTAATCAATATATAAAAAGAGATTTTATATTACTTTTCAATCCTACCACTCTACTATTTTTTTCTTTAAAACCTGATAAATGTCTATTTACGAAACGACTCCTCTCAGCTTAATCATAATCTTTCTTATATCATTAATTCCTAAATTTTTTATAGAAGCGCCATTTTCTAGATAGAATTCAGAGATGTATTATGTGGGTAATCATTGAAGAAAGAATCAAATATATTTTTGCTTTCCGTATGGGCGAAATTCTTAATGTAAAAGTTTCATGGGAAGAAGAGATGCCTCGATAGGTCCGCTTAATTTAGATTACCTAGAGCACCGTCGTGAAATGAAATGAAAGAGCCGAAGCAATCAACTACTGCTTTAATGTCGTTCTTGTTTGGTGGCATTTTTACACGTGGACCAATCGTCTGCCATATTCTGTAATCGGAAGTTGAATGAATGAATGAATGGGATTTTACTAACATCCACGAGACCGAAACGGTCTAAGGGACCAAGGAACACAAAAATAAATTATGCAAACTCCAAATTCCTCTCAATGTTGGACCTTCTTTAATGAATTTTGACCAAAAAGCTATTAGTCATGTTGATCTTATCCTCATCGAATAACTCGTGCAGATTGTCAATTCTTAAGTGGTCCACATACTGAGTATGAAGATCCTCGTAGGCTGTGCACTCCTTGATAAAGTGCCATTCTGTCTCCACCGCTCCTTTGCTACAAAACTTGCAAATTCTGTCCTCCCATGCTTCTTTAGGAATAGTCCACCTTCTGGTCTCACACCTAAGATGATGAGACCTGGTCCTCAACTGGGCAATTAACAACCTTGCTTTTCCTTTAATATCTACCCCTAAATAATTTTTTTCACCGTGTTCCCAAGTTGGGTTGAACTCTTTGACATAGTGTGCTTTTTTCCACCCAATCTGCTTTGTCCACATGGCAGCCATGAATTTTTTGGTGACATAATTTTTAATTTCCTCCTTGGTGTTAGGACACTCATGCAAGACGATGCCCCATTTACTCAACCAATTGACATTTTGTTTCATCCACATTTTCTTCCTACGGTTTAAGGCCTCTTTCACAACTATTTTGGGCCAGCGGTGGTTATCCATATTTTCGACCTTCTTTAAGTAGTTTAGCAAGCGAATTATAGTTGAAGCCTCCAACGGAAAGGTTCCCGATTCAGCCAAGAGAATATCATAAGGGACTGAGGTTTTGACTTTAAGGTTGCAGGTAATGGTATGTTTTTGAATTCTTTCAAGTTGTCTCCATCGATACTTTGACATGCTGCTACCCCACACTTCGCAGCCATAAAGAACCACTGGAGTGACCAGCAAACCAAAGAGGGTTTTCTTAGTCTTCCAATCCCAAAGTTCAGCTTTCCTGCACCTATTTTGAAGTAAGAAAAAAGCTTTCCAACCTCCTTGTATCCTTTTGGTTCTACTAGTCTCCCAGCTGAGCTTATAGTGAAAGTCAATTCCAAGGTATTTGTATTCTTTTACTATCTCCAGAGGGTTGCCTTCAAAAAGGAAGTCATCATGATTCCTTTTCTTCTTTAGGGAAAAGATCATGATTTTAGTATTTGTGGCATTCACTTGCATTCCCACTTCCTGGCAAAATAGATCTAAGGCCTTCAAAAGTTCTTTCAAACCATGTGCAGATTTTGAGATTAGAATAAGATCATCGACATAAAGCAGCAACTTCACCACATACCCAGCCAACTGAATACCCCCTTCTTTGCTCATTTCATTTAACCAATCTTCCAGCTTGTCAATGTAAAGCCCAAAAAGAGTGGGTGATAGAGGACAACCCTGTTTGACCCCGATATCGCTGCCAAAACACTCAAACATACCTTCACTTGTTTTGACTTTTGCTCTGACCTGCTCATAAAGCCTATGGACCATAGCCCTATACTCGTCTGGTATATTTAATTCAACCATTTTGTTCCATAGTTTGTCTCTAGGTACCGTATCAAAGGCTTTTTTAAAGTCAACAAAGTAGCAAAAGGCTTCTTCACCTTGAGTGTCCCATATTTTCTCAATCATATGCCTAAGAGTGATGCAGTGATCAATGGTAGAGTACTTAGATCTAAAACCAGCTTGACCTTTTGCTCTTTTTCCCTCTTTTTCTATCCAACTGCTGATTCTACGCTCTAACATGCTCCCAAAAAGCTTTCCAAAAATAGGATTGACCATAATAGTGTGGTAGTTGGATGGGTTATTAATGTCACCACTTTTGTAGAGAGGGATGACGACACTAGTTGTCCAATTCGATGGAAAACCATCCCGAGTAACATCGTTGAACAACCTTTTGATGTGTGGAGCAAGGGTTTCCACTCCCCACTTTAGGAATTTAGCTTGCAACCCATCAATGTCCATCGCTTTACCACTTGCTAAACTTTTTATACCTTGCTTGATATCCTCAATTGTGAAAAGCTCTCTTGACATGCTAACCATGGGAGGGGAGTTTTTCCCCTGGGTTCTCTCATAAAGGTGTTTTGCATATTCTAACCATTGAATATCTGTTATGTTATTCTCAATCTGCTTTCTCTTTTGTTGCAGCTCCCTCCAAAAACCCTTGGGGTTGTGTTTTCCAAGAGAAATTAACTCTTTCCTCTTTGTATTGACATACGTCTCTTTTTTTGTTTACCAACTCTAGATTAGGGGTGATAAAGAAATTAAGTTGGTAGGATAGGTTTTATCTATTCCCTAATCTGCAGGAAGTCCATGCCCCATCAGATTACTTTACTACACTTTTTTAATTTTTTTGTACTATCTCTATCTCACATAGGATAGGTCTAATCTTGCTCATAGAAATATTTCTCATTTATGTTATTCTAGTGGAATTTGGAATTGCATTTTCAAGTTCCAAGAAGAAGATTCATGGATCGAGTGGTGTTTTGCAAAATCTTAATGAACTTTTTTTATGTTTTTTTGGGAGGAGAATCGCTTGGTAAAGTGGAAGCAAAAGACTCTAGGGAAATTGATGCATGGTAGGAAACAGTTCAGACATAACACAAAAGATTTAAGCCATTCTTATAGACATTAAGGTATAATTGCACAAAATCAATAAGAACTCAATTATATTGGATATACGACAAATTCACCGTCAATAATTCACCGATAAAAATTTTTACCGTGGGAAAATTTACCGCCATGGCAAATTCACCGTTAACTAAAATTCACGTCAACCAATTCGTTGTGGGGGAAAATTAATCGCATTAATATTTTTTTGATATGAATGTTTTTAACATAATAATATATTAAAAATGATTTATATAATGCCATTAATTTTCCGCCGCGGTAAATTGCTAGCGATGAATTTTACTTGGCGGTGAATTTGTCATGGCAGTGAATTTTCCCACAGTGAATTGTTGGCGATGAATTTTCCGTCGGTGAATTGCTGGTGGTGAATTTTCCTAGAACTGTTCTATTTTTTTTAATTATATAAATTACAAATAAACAAGAAGAAAATTTGTATCATGCAAGATGATCTTGGTTCTTTACATACATAGTCTAATGAGATAAATGTTATTTAATAATTTTATGAGAATCTTTCTGGAGAGGATCATTATTGGAATGATATTCAACAAACATTGGAAGAAATTGTTAAAGAGTGTATTCCCAATTGATTTGGTCTTGGCTATAGCCGATTCTTAGATCGTATTCTCTTTTTGGAATAATTAGAATGTGTTCTTTTTTCTATTGCCCCTAATAAAAGTTCAAGTATTGATGGGATCCCCATGGAATTTAATCAAGCTATGTGGCTTTGTATCAACAATAATTTTTATCTTCTATACTTGGAGGCCTTTGAAAAAGGTTCCTTGGGTCCTAATATCAATAGAGGCTTAATTATAATTTTATCTAAAGGGGAAAACGAAGACACCATATTTATTTGGCGATCATTACTTTATTAAATACCTCCTATAAAACTATAATGAAATCATTGGCTTTGCGGATCAAACCTATGTTCAAGGTATAGTAAGAGTAGAACAAACAAAGTTTCTTGGAGGTAGGTTCATTCTTAATAACTTAATTTTGGCTATGGAAGCTAGTAAGTGGGCTCAACACTCAAGCCAAAATGTATTGTTGGTTAAAATAGATTTTGATAAAGCTTATGGTAGAGTATGTTAGAGCTTTATTCTCGATATACTATAATGGTTGGGATTTGGGCCTAAAATTTATGCAATGTTGATATGTCTAGTTCAAAGATGCCTAATGCTTAGAGAGTTATTAATAATTACACATCTAATTCATTTTTTTTGCAATATTCTATCAAACAAGGATGCCCATTATCTCCATTTTTATATGTGCTAACAATTGATGCATTATGTTACTTGTTACAAAAGGCTAATTAGATTAATCTTATTTTAAGCATATCTATTTGTTGGGATATGGTGTTGTACACTATTGCATGAAATATTATATTATAATGAACTATAATTAAATAATGATTTAGTTGTGATGCACCTAGGAGGTGTAGTTAATCACACTAGGTAATTATTTGGGGACCACTTTATGTTGTATTGTAACATTGGATTATTATTTAATGTGTGAGAGACATGAGATAATAATCTAATATTGGGGAAATATTTAAATAAAGTGAAAACTTAGTACCCAATATTAAATAAGAGGTTAGTGGTTTTGTATTCACATGGTTTTGTGGTACATGGTTTTATTTTATAACTTGGTTGTATTTGTGTGAGCTTGAGTCTATAAAAGAAAGCACACGTTTAGTGGTTAAGGTTGGATGGGTGAGTGGGTTGTCATTATTGAGTCTTTTTGAGGAGTACATATGTGAAGCATGGCATGAGATGTGTGGATTCATTCTTGGACACATGGAGGATGCATTGGAGAGGCTTGATGCTTCATAAGTATTCATGATAACTCTTGTAAGTGCATGCATTATTTTATTGCCAAATAATAGATGGAGTATGGATGCTTTTGGAGGCTGGGTTTTTCCCTCTTAAGGGTTTTTCTAGGGCATATCTTGTGTTATCTTGTGGCTTGTCTATTTGATCTATGCATTATGGTTATTTGCATGCATGTTTTCCTCTCATGGGGTTATGTAGGGAATGGATTAAGAATGTGGGTATAATGCTTTATTTCCTAACAAGTGGTGAGCTCCCAAGTTTTGTTATAACCCTTGTTTGAGTAGATTTGATGTAAATTTGAATCCATGGCTATGTAGGATAGATTTGAGGAATTACAAGGTATGGAGCACATGTTGCAGGTGTTATTATGTAGATTTGGGTTTTTGGGTTGTCATAGTTTGTTGGGTTTATTGTAGATCCGAGGCATGCAAAATTTGAATCAAAAGGGTTTTTTGGATTGAGCTTTCATATGAGGGTTTTGTAGAGAAAATTTCATGGATGACCTCTTGAGACAAAACATACCTCACCATTGGATCTAGGATGGTCATGAAATGAAGATTCATATAAAATTTACCCTATTTTGGAAAAATTGAAAAAAATGCAAAAAACATTTAGCCCCAACTCGGTTGTGCGACCGTCTAGGGTGTTTGCAGAAAAATAGTTTGAAAATTAAAAAAACCCTACAAAATATTACTTAAAAGGTTTATTAAAAATTATGTGATTTTTTTTTAAAATTAATATAGTCGGGGGGGGAAGGAGGGGAGGGGGAGGGGGAGTCCTCCATACCCCTTGACCACTGTACTCCCCTCTACCGATGTCATCTTTGTGGCTGTTAGTGTACCTACCAAAATAGCTGCCACTGATAGGTGTTGGGCCGCTGGGCCTTTGGCCCCCGGTCCCAACCCCTAGTTGGGTGGGGCTTGATGCCTAGCCCCCTTGTAGGCTTGTAAATATTAACAGTTATAGGTTTAAATGGATTTAAATAAGCTTTAAAATTCACAGTTTAAAACCGTCACTAAAAATAAAACAAATTTAAATTGATTTTAAAATCTATCACTGCCATTAGTGGGCCACTCAAGGGCCACCGACCGGCCACCCACCAACCACCCTCATAAGTCAAACTAGGCAATTTTTTTCAAATGAGCATAACTTTCACTCAAGATGTCTGTTTTTCGACTTCTTATACTTGTTGGAACTTAGGTGGTTTCGAGTACTACATAGTGGTACAATTTTGGTTCCATGATTTTTTTTGTTTTGATTAGTTTTTGGAGCCTGAAAGCTAGATGCTTTTCATTTCATGATTTTGGTCATAACTTTTGCATACAAAATCAGATTTTTGATTTCAAATAGGCATTGGAGAGCATGTACAACATAATAGATAGTGGATTAGATAGATTATCATTTTTTGGCACATGATGAGGATGGTACTTATTTGATCACTTGTAGGAGCCTGAGATTCAGGGTGTGATTGCATGAGCATCAGAATGAGTTAAGAGACTAAACCTTGAGGGAGTAAATATTTTTATTTGATATTTATGATGATACAAATGATTATTAGTTTGGTGCTTACTAGTATAGGTTTACAAGTGTTTTCAGTTGGACTTTGATGGTGACAGGTACATAGGTTATCTTTGATTTTGAGGACATGGGTTGAAATGAGTGGAGACTTGGAGTCTTGAATGGGTGATAGTTGAGTGCAGGTACAAAATTGGATATGATTATGGTGTCATGGATATGAAGGTACATTTGAGCATTGGCATGGCATGATCATGTATGTGGTTGTTTGGTGGTGATATGGTTTGGTGTTAGGAGGTTGTTTCTATTCCCTAGATGCTTGAATGATTCCTTGACTATGGTTACTCATTTGTGAACATGTTTGGAAAATCAAATCTATGGATGATTTAGTGTTTGAGTCTTGATGTCTATAGGATATATCTTCTTTGATATCTTAGTTTGTAGGTTACTAATGTGATGATGAGTTTGAATGCTTCATTGTTTGGGATCTAAGAGTTATGCAACTTGTAGGTGTGTATATCCTATTGGTTTTTAGTGGGATGACTTGGTGTGGAATGTTTATATCCACGAGATTTATTCAGTGTTGATGCAGACTTCATTAGATGGCCTTGTCTATGGTCATTTGTGCATTTGTATGTTGCCTTGGGATGAGAGGATGGATGGTTAGATTACTTGATTACTTAGTTGTTGGGACTTGTAGCATGTGGTTTTATCATGATGTCATGATAGCTTGGTTACTTCATTGGTTACACATTTTAGTGGGAGCTTTTGACAATGATGATATAGCGGTGTAGGATTGGTTCCTGATGGTGGTTGTATCTTCGTGGCTTGGAGATATTGGATCTACTTGGTATGATTGACATTTCAATTATGTGTGTGGACCTAGATGATCTTCATGGAGGAGTGATTGTCATGCTGCCATGTGTAGCTCAATATCACGGTTCAGTGGGAATTGTTGGCAATGACATGGTTTCATCATTGGAGATGATTATCTTCATGTGATTGGAGATGTTGATTCTTGGTTTAGAGTGTTTTGGTATTATGCCATGGTTTACTCTTGATAAAACACTCCAAACCAAGAATCAACATCTCCAACATGATTTGGAGTGGCCCTATCCCATAGAGGATTCCTAAAGAATGAAAGGAAATAAAACATGGGGAAATTACAAAATATCTTGGCATAGCCTTTGTCCTACTGACCCAAGTCAATGGAATCCATTCAGGATAAATCCAAATGACTTGTCAACTTCTTCCTCTTACCTCATCTCTCATTTTTGAATTAATATTTTTACTTTGAATAATCTTTTGGCTCTCTCTTATGCTCTCTTGTAGATCTGCAAGCTCTCACATAAATTTCTCAAGCTCTGCATATCACTACAACACTCATACAACATTCTTTTTAAAACTCTCTTACTTTTTGGCTTCCTCAAACCCTCATAGGTGATATTATGATTTATTGTTGTTTTTATTATATTCTCTCTATTTATGATTGCAATATTTATTTATTTTTGTGCTCTTGAGAACCTTGGAATCATTACATCCCTTTATTTTCATTTTGGTTTTCATTATTACACATTAACATCTTTGACCATTCCCAAACACACTTGGTATAGGAGCATTTTCACATACTATTTTTCTATCTATCTATCTTGGCTACTATAGAGGTAGAAATACCAAATTAGGGATTTGAGTTGAAGGCAAACCTTGAAACACCCTAATATTTTTTGTTATTCTTTGTAGATACAATTTTTATTAGGTGGAGATATCCAAATACTTGGGAGATTGGTGATATCTTCCCTTTCTCCTCTCTTTCATTTCACTATCAAAATTTTCTACTCCTTTTTAAAGATTAATTATATATCCTCTTACTTATTGGTAATTTTATTATATTTTTCTAGTTTTCTAGTTTTGTACTTGTAGGTTGTAAGTTTTTGCATAGAACATCAATTTTGATATTTTGGAGCATACACATTATAGTGTGATGAGTGAACATCCATGCAAGGTATTGGTGTCCTAGATAGTGTCTTTCCATCTTTGGCACTAGATTCCTTTCTTTCCCCTTTTCTAAATTTTTAATAAAAATTTGTCAATTAATTTTTTTTAGAAATCAATAATTTTTCATTTCCTTCTATGCTCTAGTTATTTCAAAAAATCTCATTTAAAGTATTCTTAGGATTGCATATTTAATTTTTTAAATAGTAACAAACTAGGCTCAATCCTAATGTGAAAGGATTTTTTTTTTAGCTAATACATGTTAGCTAAATCACAAATTTTTCTCTTTTATAATGGCAAATTTTTTATAATCTCCTAAAGTGCAAAGAATATTCATTTGAACATTGAATCAATTTGTATCCTCTTCCATATGGTTGAATAAACATGTTCAATAACAAGGACAAACTTTGGCCATTAGTTCCCTCCAACAAACTTATTTTTTATTTAAAAAAGGTGTTCATCAATTTGGTAAAATTTAGAATTTCACTTCTTTGAAGTGGTCATCTTGGCATGTGTTTCAATGGAATGCTTAAATGGGTTGAATATAAAGTTTGAGTAATTTATTATTTTTGTACAATTTTTGGTTTTCAAGGAGATAATAATGAAGTTATGTACTCTTATCAAGTATAGTTTTTAAAGTGTAACTCCCATTATATCTCAACTTCTTAGAGTCATAAATTTTGATTTGGGCACTTGATCGAGCTCATTTTTTAAACTATAGTGCTTAGAGCAACACATACTTGAAATTTAATTCATTCAATCTCCCTAAAATTGGAGGCCTCGTTTCATTGTTTCAAGCCTCAAAACTCAGTTTAAAATTTTCTTTTAGGATTTTCAAAAATTGAAATCTTTAATAACTTCACATCTAGACCTAGTCTTGGCTTGAAACTCACCCATAATGTTTATTTAGCAATTTTAAATATCTGGATAAAATTTTAGGTCCCTATATACACAAGTGAAAATTTTCTAAAAATAGAGGCCCTACTATTTTACCCCTTTTAGAAACTTTGGATGTTCTAGACCATTCCTTGGGACTTTTAAAGGAAATGATGTTCATGGGTATTTGAAAAATTAAATTTAAAATAAAACAAAGTAATTTTTTGGGTGGTACAAGATTACTCTAACACCTTTGAATGATCCTACATCAAACCAATAGTATGGTACAACAAATTATTAGACATGGTGATCCCTAATATAGTCTTACATACCTTTTATAATGTGCACATTGATGGAGATAGGTATGTAGGTTATCTTCTAGTGTGAGGAGTGTTAGAATCTATGAGAAATGAGAGTTGAAGCTAGGATTTGATGTCAGTTGTAGATCCACTCACTCCAATCGATAGATGATCAAAGATAAAAATAGTATAATGGAGAGAGAATCCTAAAATACAAGAACTCAAGAGAGAAAATACATGAGATTATAAGAAATATTCACATTACTCTTTCTAACTAACAAAGAAGAGAGGTGAGTGATGCATATATAACACAAATACATCTAAGAGGTGTAATAACTTTGACTTCCAAAAATGGGTAAGAGTTATACCTACTTGGTAGATATCAAATTACATGGTTACACCTACTTAAATAAAGACAAACAAATGGTTATGAGAGGTGACACATAAATACTAAGGAGGGTGTGAGGCTCATCTACCCATGTGTGGGTGAGAACAACACATATAATTGATGGATTATTTTCATGTGTTCTCATAATAACCATGCATAAGTAACCTAAGTAAGCTTAATAGTATGTTTAGGAAAAAAGTATCCCCTAACATGAGGAAAATAAAAAAACCTACACAAAAACCCACCTTAAGAATAACTTAGGTGGGTGAAAAGATGGGTCCTAACAAATGAAGACTAATGAGGTACCTTTGTATAAAAAACCCCCCCTAAAAGGAATGGATCCCCCAAAATAAAGAGAGAAAATACCCTCCAAAGTAGAGAGAGAGAAAGTGAAGGAACAAGAAGCCCCTATTGAAGTAGACGCTTTTTGCACTCCCAATAAAGCTTGGAAAAAAAATAACTTGCTTTCATTGAAGGGTTTGGTGAAGATATTTGTGATCTGGTTTGATGTTGGATAGTACTTAAGATTGATGGTTTTTTCTTGAATTATATCTCAAATTTAGTGCATATGAACCTTAATATGTGTGTAGGAGTTAATGGTGAACTCCCAACACCCCATGTGTTGGAAGAATGAAGAAGAACATCTCATTATACAAATTTTGCGTTGTCATTGATGTCACCATGTTATACGAGTTATTATTGCATCACCATAAGTTCAAGCTTGATCTAGTATTCTGAACCAGTATGTAGAAATACCCTCTGGTATTTTGGTCCACAATCCTCCGCTGATGAATATCATTCATTAGAATTTTGGGAGATGGTTTCTGAAGCTTGTAAATTCATAATTTCATGTGTACCAGTGCTTGTATGGAGAGTTGGCTTCATTCTGTTATTGTATTTTGTTATTAGGTCTATCCCTGGTCGACCTAATCAATAATTGATGTTATAATGAATTAATGGTGTGTTGCGGATGTATTTGTGACCTATCTTAGGTCCATGTCGACATATTGTAGCATATTACATGCTTGAATTGTTTTTGGAAAAGTTTTGTACAAACTTGAAGCTGATAGTTAATATTTTTGGTGAATAAGGGTTGCATCTAATTAGGTCGACCTAATTGATGCTTACAGATGAGTTAGTTATATATATTGGATAGTTTTGAGATTGAGAACAATAGACGTGTATGAGAAGATGAATCAAGGCGAATATATCTGTTGGTATGTGAGTTTACTAAGCATCAAAGGGACTAAATCAACACTTGTTAGGTGTAACCTTATTGGTTCATATTCTGACTGTAAGCCATTTCTACATTGTATCTTTGTAGGCAGTGAGCCTCTCATTTTTGGACAGTGAGTCCTAGCAGTGAGCCACCCTTTGTAAATATCTTATAACCGGTTATATCATATTGTGAGCTAATCCTCACCGTGGTTTTTTCCGTTTTGGGTTTTCCATGTAAAAATTTTGGTGTTCATGTGTTGTGTGTTTTTATGTTTTGCTAATGCTCTTGCTCATTCTTATTGTTATATGCATTGGAGTATTTGGATGGTGTATGCTCAATAAGTTTAAGAAGATACTGATTCACCCCCTTCTTAGTATCTTGGGTGTTCAACAATTGGTATCAGAGCCTGGTTCCTCTGAAGAAGCCTAACAACTTGAGGAATATCTTGAAGATGGAACAAATGAATGATAAAGAAGAATTCCGGACAAATCTTGTAGATCTTGACAACGCTGAAAATGAAAACAAAGATTTGAAAGAAAATCTTGATGAGGAAAATGAATGCATCAAGAAATTGAAAGAGCAATTGAAGAAATTCAAAGAAAGACATACAAAAGTAAGTGAGCAATTAAAACAAGCAAATAAAGAGATCACTGGATTGAAGGTGCAAGTGGAGGAAAAGAAGAGAATTGAAGATTGTATGAATACAATGGTCCAAAGAAATTCTGATGAATGCTCAAGGCTTGAACAAGAAGTGGTAAACCTGAGAGCAGATCTGGAAAAAGCAAAAGTCTATCAAGATAAGTTCAAAATAAGCTCCACCATGCTTGATGAGTTGATTGCAAGACATAAACCAACTAAATACAAAGGTGATTTGGGATTGGAAGTAGGTGAAAGCTCAAAGGCTATGCAGACCCCAAACAAAGTGGACAATCAAAAGACTCAAGATAAAGGAAAACAAACAAGAAATCCAAGAAGCTTTGCTAGAAGACCGCCTATCAGACAAACAAATGCTCAAAGGTATCCATCTTTCAATGGTGTTTATTTTTCATGCAATAAATTTGGTCACAAGGCAATAGAGTGTAGAAGCAGAATAAACTAGTATGCTAGATCCTTGTCTAGACAATGTTTTGCATGCAAGAAAGTTGGACATAAAGCTAGTGAATGCAAAACTCAGATGATGAATTGGTTTAAAGGAGGTAGAATGAATCAATATTTTTTAGGCTACTGCTATGCATGTAATAAGTTTGGACACAAAGAAAATCAGTGCAGATCAAGGGTTAATGGAGGTCAAACAAATCAAAAAAATGTTGTTTGCTACAATTGCAGCAAGCCCAAACAAATTTCAAAAGTATGCAGAAATAAAGGAGGAAAGCAATCTGATCCAGTAAAGAAGAGTGAACCAGTGAAGACAATTGACAAGAATGAGGTTAAGCAAGAAATGAACAAGATATGGAAGAATATAGAAGAGCCAGTAACATCAAGTGAGTCTGTGCCCTCATCTGGTGTAGACAATCTTTGATAATTAGACCCAACATGGTCTTAGGGGGAGCATTAACAAAAAATATTCGACCCCCTGGATATTTGGTGTGTTAGATATTGGTACAAAGATATGTTTTAAAGAATGAATAAACAAAGCTTATGCAAAAGGAATCGAAAGAAAATTTGTAGGCATGATCATATACGAAGGAAATTAGGGTTTTTTCAGTTGAATGAAGAAGGGTTTTTATCAATTTTTTTAATTCTACTGCATTTAATACGAATTAGGGAAGCTCGTTGATTTGTAAAGTGAACTCGTAAGATTTTTTGATCACTTGTGCAATTGAAGATAGTGGAGAGTGATTTGGAGCAATCTGGAGGCGATCTAAAGAGTGAGTTGAGCAAAACCTTAGTTCACGTTCTCACGAAAGAAAATGGTATTTTACTCTTTTGTGCTATTGTGGGTTTGTGTGAATCTTCTTTCTAAAATCATTAGAGCTCAGTGTGTGAAAATATGGAAACCCATGTAGTTGTAAACATGTTAGAAAGACCTAGACCTTCCTACAAGAAGTATTCCATGAAGGTATTCGAAGATGACCCTCTAGGCACCTTCTCATCAATTCCTCATGATATCTTACCCACTGAAGACACTATAATATAAATTTGTGTTAAAACTAAGGAGTATAATCACAAAAAATTGATAGATATGTGGCATAATGAGCTCACCGGGGATGATTTCTTGATAAAACCAGAGTATGCAAATATTGTTGCGAGGAAGTTGGAACAGTGGAATTATTTTCCCAACTTTAGCTCCACTCTTGATGACAAGTATGTTAAACCCACTCTTAGCATAATTCATGATAAGTTTTTATGGACTGACAGACCTCACCTTATAACAAAAGAAGTGATCAAGGTTGTTACCAGACTTTGTGATACCAGACTCGTACTAGTGTTGAAGTCTATGGAAAATGAAGTGGTGATAGAACTCACCAGAGCAACATTTGACATAAGAGCTCTTGCAATAAACCCATTACCAATGTTGTTGTGAAGTATGCAACCATAATGATTGGTCACAAGATCTACTTCACAAATAGGGAAAAATTTGTGTCTACTACAACAATATACACCAGATATGACATGGCAGAAAATGGAGCAGAATATGATCTGTGTGAACTCCGATAGCAATTGTTTGAGAATCTAAAGATGACAAAGGAGAAAAAATATGAATTAAGTTTGGTTTCCTAATTGTTTTTCTATTGTTCTACTTTCTCAGATGGCTTATCAGAAGATATGATGTGGTAATATGGGATACATGTCAGGACTTGTTGCACATCAAATTTTTGATTACATGCACAACTTGGGTGATCTTAAGAGTCGAAAAAATGCTCCGAAAACATTCTTTGTTGTATTCAAAAGAAACATGAATGAATGAGAAAGGATCCCAAGGATAATTGTTGAAAAATATAAGGATGACATCATATTTCATGTCTCCTCAAATGAGTGCATGATTGAAGCAATTGAACCCCAGACTATCTAGATCCAACCGTTGGGTTATGAAGTTACAAAGGATGAAGCAAAAGGCTATGTGCAAGTCTTATTGAAAAGCCCAAAAGATTCCAGTGAACCAAGAGTGGGCACACATGTTAGAAACCAAGATTAGACATGCAAACTAGAAAATACCTTCACAAGAGAAAAACTAAAAAAGAAAGAGCAATTTGCATGAAGATGTGCAAATAAATTATATTCAAGAATTAAGAAATTACAAAAGATGAATTTATTTATAAAGGAAAAGTATGCAAAACCCTAAAGGTAAAACCTAATGTTGAACTAAAATTAGCTCAACTAAATAAAACTTACTTATTAATTAAGTAATCTAACTATTACCTAAGTAAACTTAATAAAGTGTAATTAAATAATTAATTACACCAACACCCCCCCTTAAGTGCAACTTAGGGAGACTCAAAAAACCTGCACCTAATGCTAGGATGAATGCATGAAAGCATGAATGGGTCCCGACTACAAGGCCATATTAGGTACCCATGTACAAATACAATGAATGGGAAGAAGGAGAAAACCCAATGGGACAAAATCCCCCCTCCTTAATGAGATGACCTATTGCAAAGAAGCACTGGAAGAACATTGGTGGAGTAACACTGGAATCCTGAATCTAGCAAGCAAGGAAAGATACCTTTTTTACAAGAAACCATATGAGAGTCACTGAAGGACTTAGGCGAAATCATGATAATGCAACAACAGACCCGATGCCAAGGAACACTGGAAAATTCACAAACTAGAACAACCCTGGAATCTATGAAGCAATAGTAGATGAATAAATGATGCCCCCCATAAGAGGGAATGATATGATGAAAGAATCCGAAAGCTATGTGTATCTCGATGCCAATGCCAACTGTGACTAAAAATGTTCCATAGGAGCAAGTACCATGAAGATTCTAGAACATTAACCATAAAATGAATGACCCTCAAACTGAGATGTGAGCTGATGCAAACCAAAATGTGTCAAGCTATGAGCAAGATGTGGCCAAAAGAAACTACAAAATCTAGATACAAATCATGTGAGTTGTCATCAATATGAAGATGATATCAAAGTGCATGTGATGCAAATACACTCTAATCAAATTATTATGCAAGAATCCCCCTGATGGAACTTTATATAAGCTCATTATAGTACCCCATGATTGTAAAAGGAGAACATGCAAAACATGCATAAATCAAAGAGAAAAAGAAAACCTAATGCATGGAAACAAGAAAGAGTGCATGCACAGATCAATGTTCACATCTAACTCCATGACTAAAATTGACCTCAGATTTGTGTAGAGGACTGAGTCAGATTTTTGCTGCCGCTTGAATCACGAAAACCTAATAACCGAGGCAAACGTTATGCCCTTTGAAGTGAAAACTACTTCATCTAACTTCAAAGGCTTGTAAAATAAATCTGGAGCAAAATCTGGAAAAAAATACTTGCACCACTGGATTGGGCTCGGAACTAGCTTTCTAGTGGTATCTTTTTTTCGAAAAACGGACTTCGTATGCTCAAGATACAACCATTTTACTAAAAATGCTCATTTTTGGCTTTAAACCAAGTATTTTATTAATTTAAAGATTAAAAAATTAATAAAATATTCAGCTGTACCTTCATGGCATGAAAACTGAGGCAACACAAAAATCGAGAGGGCACAAAAATTGAGGCAAAATGGTACGAAAAAATGAGGCAGCTCAAAAATGTTCTAGACACCCCAAAAATATGACATGAAAATCAAAGCATCTGTATGAATCCGTACAGTCATACGGATTTTTCTGGTAGCTTTTTTGAAAATCCTAAAAAACACAAAAAAGATCAATTTTCAGCAAACCCTATCATATTCTATATGAAAATAGGGGTTTTTGGGCCTTCTGAGCGCACTCATGAGGTCCGTTTTGCACCAACATGTACCGTTTGAGATATCAAGATCAAAATTTCTCAAAAAATGATGGAAAAACCCTCTGATCTGGCAAAAAACTATCGTAGCTTTAAACCCTCATAGATCTGATAAACAAAGATGAAAATCAATGAAACAAAAGCCAATCGTAACTTTTTCCAATGCTCTGAATCTAATGGAGATTCTCGATCTGATCCAAAACACTTCAGAAATAAACTTAAGGTATGAAACCCTCGAGGAACCCTGAATGTGCTCTGCAAAGAATTTCTCCAAAAACTTAGAAGGGGATGAAAATCAAGGCTCTGATACCATGTTAGAAACCAAGATCAAACATGCAAACTAGAAAATACTTTCCACAAGAGAAAAACAGAAAAAGCAAGAGCAATTTGCATGAAGATGTGCAAATAAATTATATTTAGGAATTCAGAAATTACAAAAGATGAATTGCTTTATAAAAGCAAAGTATGCAAAACTCTAAAGGTAAAACCTAATGTTGAACTAAAATTAGCTCAACTAAATAAAACTTACTTATTAATTAAATAAACTAATTATTACCTAAGTAAACTTAATAAAGTGTAATTAAATAATTAATTACACCAACAACATATGTAGAAAAATATATGGAAATTCACATGAAGCATAATATTCTTGTGATAAGAAACAATGTAGATAAAATGCTTAAAAAGAATGGCTTCATTGATGAGAAGATTGCACAGGGAAGAGCAGATGACTGGAGAATCATTGGGACTAAGGAGATCCGATAGGACTACTCCTTCAAAACCCACTTTTGCTCTTGCATCAGTAAAGGTAGAGCCCAATGCTCTTGGTAAAGGCAAAGGCTCAACTCCTTCTGGACCTGCTACAAGATCAGGAAAAAGGAAAGAGACTCATCTAATGGTACGATTGAAAAGAGGCAAAAAATAAAATGCAACAAGGGAGAAAAACTGCAGCATCACCGAAGAGCAAGAAGAAGAGGAGAAAGACCTTACAACCAAATTGGTAAGAAAGAAGAGAGGGAACACGCCCCCTGGTGAAAGTACTTCACAAGAAGCAAGTGTTGGGACTAAAAGATACCATTATGTGTCATCCTCCGAAGAGGAAGCAAAACAGGATTTTGGTGTTCATGTGCACACCAAACCAAAATTGAAGAAGGCAAAGAAGTCAGAAGAGGCATCTCCCGAACGGGAAGAATAAAAATCCTCTTCAATAAGACCTAGTTCCCCTCTCATATTAGAGGCATTGGTTAATAGATTAGTACACTTTGAAGATATGTTGCAGCCTACAATAGAAATTTATACTCAAGTAGGTAGAGACAAGAAAACATTGATTTTAGCTATTATTCAATATGTTATTACCTTGGAAGTTAAATGGGACTATGTTAAGTCCAATGTACCTGAGAAATTTTGGGATGCCCTGATGAAAAGAAGATCAGAGGTTGTTGAGTTGGAAGAAAAGATAAGAAATGAGGCATTTGAGGAAATTGGGTCTTCTTTGACCACAAATGATATAGAAACCTTGAAGAAGGTATGCTCAAAGATGTTCTAGATGAAGAAAAGGGTAAATAATTTGATGACAAAAGATAAAAAGAAAATAAAGAAAGAAATTGAAAAAGCCATCAAGGGTATGGCTGAGAAATATGGTATGTTTGGTGCACTCTCATCCGATTCTACACCAGAATCAGGAGAAGAGAATTCTACAGAGGTAAAGGAAGACATTCCTCTAGAAACAGGTGATACAGGCGTCCTTTCAAAAATAGGCATTACAAATGATCCTCCAAAGATAGAGAAACATAATGAGAAAGAAGATGAAGCAGAGAAGCTTGATGTTGTTCCTCCGAAAAAAGTTGAAGGAGAAAAAGATAAAGACAAAGATGAAAAATAAGAAGAAGAAAAAGTAGAGGAAGAAGAAAGAGTAGAGGAAGAAGAAAGAGATGGGGAAACTACCAACAAGAATGAAGAAGAAATAAGGCAGGTTGTGGAATCACAAAGGTCCTCTAGAGAATCCTCCTCTAACGATGATGTATTAAAAGGCTTGTTATCCAAGAAAATAAGATTCTAGCTGGTAATTCCTTTGAAACTTATACAACTCCCCATGGTTCAAGGTAATGTGGATTTGGACAAGATATCTCTAATTCATAAATTGGCGTTAGGAGATACGTTGCATGCATTTGGAGGAAAAGAGATTTTGGGAACACACCGAAAGGGGACAAAACTCATTGATGATGCCCTCAAAACTTTGCAGGAGGCTACCCCTGGTACATGAATAGATACATCTCTCACTTTGATAGAAAAATTGAAACTCCTATTGGACTCCTTTAATGAATATGACTTCGGACTTGGTGAGAAGACCAAACAAGAAATTGAGGAGAAGATGGTAGAGAAAAGGCTTTCAAACTTCATGATAAGTGTGCTCTAGCACACACCAATGTGGAAAAGATCCTAGAAGTTGTGTAGGCTTTTGATTCTGAAGAAAATACTACATTTTCTTATTATATAAGGTGGTTGGATGCCACATAAAATATCAAAAATACCATGGAATCGATTGAGTCCCAATTGACAGCTGTTTCCAGTACATACATTGCGTCTAAAGACAAATACAAGTCAACTTGGAATGCTATCATTGCTCACAAAGATAAATTATTTTCTCTACAAAATCAGAAGGAAGACATCATCAAAATATCCAGTCTTCTAGGTGACCTTGTGAGAATGGAATACACTCCAGGATGGTCAATGCTTTGGAAAATTTTGAAAAACTAGAAAAGATCAATCTGATTCCATGCACACCGGATGATGCTGAAGAAATACTGATAGAGCTAGAATCTCTGAATAGAATACTAATATCTGCTAAGAAGAGTTGGGAGAATGGAAATTCAACATGGCAAGGTATTCTCAAGGAGCTTCAAAGCTCACCTTCCTCTAGTGGTGCAAGAGCACCTAGTTGGTTTCATACCTCCATGAGGCAATTTTATCATTTTTGGTTTTGGTTTGTGTTTTCCTTTATAATAAGGTCATTTTGACAATGTCACATGTGTATTGATTCCTTGTTAGGTTGCTAGGATGTTGGTGGGGTCAAATTGTTACATTTTAATAAGTTGTCAATTCTTGCAAATGTTGTCATGTTACAAAATGCAAAAATGGGAATATGAAGGGTCAAAATGTGAAAATAATGTAAGAAGTCATATATTTTTGGTTGGGGAGGCTTGGGTGTGTTTAAAAGGAATTTGTGTATGTTGGGAACGAGGTTGGAGTTTGTAATTTTGAATTTGAATAACAAACACTATACTTTTCCTGCATTTTTCATTGTATTTTGCTGCTATAGAGGTCTATACGGCCCCGTACAGGTTGCTAATGATCTAAGTTGAATTAGAGTCAATGTTGGGGTGAATCTTATTTCATTCCCAATTGATTTTGTTTGATTTCATTGACTTTGGAGGGTTTTAGAACCAAATTACTAAAAAATGCCTGGAAACCCTAGTTTTGAGGGTTTGAGATAAGAAAAATGAATTTGTGACCCATTCCACGAATGAAAAATCTCTAATAATTGGTGGAATGGGTGTAATTAGGTAGGATTTTATTTTCTTGAATTCTACAGGTGCAAGGGTTAAATTTTGAGACCCATTGGTTGATGCGCTAGATAGAAAACTCATGGTTTTAGGCATATGAAGGTGGCTACGAGTTAGGGTTTGATAAAGAGGCATTGGGAAAGTGTGGAAATTGGTGTAGTGAGCATAGGTAGACCCTATAAGGCATTTATAGGGTCTTGGTGAAGAGAATTGAAGCCTGGAGTATATAGAATCAATAAACCCCTATGTGGACAAGCCTAATTAGGCCTAAAGAGCAGCATAGCAGTCCAATTTTGAGGATGATGTTTCAAGACAACCCTAACTAAATTTTTAATATGTTTCCAAAGGAAAAAAGGGTATCTGAAATGATGTTTAGCTTCTGGGTTTGAGGCCTTCTGTAAAAGATATGAAGAAAATTCACTATTTAGAGCACTATTAGGAGAATAGAGAAATTGTGAGAAGAAACCGACCAAACTAGGGTTCTAAGTTTGAAAGTTTGGTTTGTTTGAGTTAATTTGAGGCCCTCCAACTTACCTCTACATAAAATTGGTATCAAAGCATATATAGGTCTGTAAGAGGGAAAGAGTGAAGTGGAAAAGTGAACAAGATGCCTCCAAAAGGTAAAACTATAGCTAGGAAGGTGAATGAGATGGAAGAGAAAAATACAAGAGAGATTAGAAGGTTGAAGGAACTGTAGGATAGAATGGTAGCAAGGCTTGAGGCTGTGGAAATGGGTCAGAGATGAGGTAAGGTTGTGAGTGTGGAGAGTGACTCCGAAAAAGAAGAGACAAAGGATAATGAAGAAGAGGAAGAGGAAGAGCAATTGGATCCTGATGAGCAAAGGATGGCTAATCTACTAAGGGCAGTCACAGGAGATAAACACAAGGTAAAGATTGGTATACCTATGTATGGAGGTAATTTGAATGATGAATAGTTTTTAGATTGGATTACAACACTTGAAAATTATTTTGAGTGTGGAGATGTACCTAAGGAGCAAAAGGTGAAGATTGCAAAAACAAAGTTGAAAGGTCGTGCATATTATGGTGGGACTATGAGAAAACTTAAAGGAGGAAGAAAGGTAAGTCAAAAGTAGTTTCTTGGGATAGAATGATGGCAAAGCTCAAGGGTAAGTTTCTACCGAGTGATTATGCACTTCAAATGTACAATAAACTTCAAGGTTTGAAGAAAATTGAAATGGATGTCAAAGGCTATACTGATGAGTTCTATAAGTTGAGCATAAGGGAAGGTCACATGGAGGATGATGTGGAGAAGGTGGCTAGATATCTAAGTGGGCTAAGGTTCAACATTCAAGATGAGTTAACCTTGGAAAATCCAAGAATAATTGAGGAGTGCTATCAAATGGAAATAAGGGAAAAAGAAAAGTTAAAGAGAATGAAAGACAAAAAACAAGGGGAAAAGGCAACAATTCTAGAGGAAGAGGGACATTTTATACTTCAAGGAAGTCACATGAAGGTCAAGAAGATACAAGCAAAGCCAACGAACAAGTTGTAGATCAGAGAGGTGGATTTAGAGGAGCTAGATCAGGCTTTAGAGGCAGATTTGGAGGTCAAGGAAGAGGCTCTAGTGGATTCATAGGAAGGTGTTATCAGTGTAAAAAAAATGGACATCAAGCATGGCAGTGCAATGACAATCAACCTACTATTCACATGGAGGAGAAATGAGAGCTCAAGTGGTACAAGAAGATTATAGTGAGAGTGTAAACTCTCCATCACAACATGCTACTCCTGAAGTTGGAGAATCACTAATGGTAAGTGTATAGACTCAAATTTGGTCTGGACGAATTAATTAAATATAAGTTATTTAATTAATAATCTTTAATACTTCTACTTATAAATAAATTGAAAAATTGATTTATATAGTTCACTTTCTCTAATTCTTTCTATTCTAATTCATTTTCTTCATGTCTTAATTAAATGAACAAATTTAATTATTTTGTTTTGTTTTATTAACTTCCTCTCATTAAATTTGAATTTAGGCAAATTTCTACTAAACTCTTTTCACCTTCCACCTCATCATGTGTCTCATGAAATTAAATATCTCTAATATTTAATTTGGCATTTATCCTCAACAAATTTTAACCAATTTGGGACACTTGGCCTTCATCTCCATTTGATTCCTCTTCACACTTGGCAGTTTGTTCTTCTAAAGGGAACACACTCCCCTTTTCTCTCTAACCTCTTCACCTTCAACCATCCATTCTCCAGATCGAATCTAGACCGTTGATTCCTGCCACCTGGGCTCATACCTTGGAAAATCTATAAATGGACCCTCATTTACAGCAAAAGCATATAAAGAGCCGAGCATAATTACACTCTATAGAATTTCATTAGGATTAATATTTTAGTATTGTAGAATCAAGTAGTTTTATCATGGCATTTACATTAGCAACATCATAATTAAAAAAATTTCATCATATCATCTCCATTAGCAACATCATAGCAGTATCATTAATCTTTGCATATCATCTACAACTAGTTTAGTAATCATGTAGTGTAGGAGATATCTCTTGCATTTACACCATATCTCATTCTTCAGGTTGTCATTTGGAAAGTCATGTGCATAAACAATCTGAGAGAAAAAATGACTTAAAGAATCCTTGGGGATAGAGGACAATGGGATGACATTGAGGAATTGGTTTATCAATTTGATTTATTTATTTGAATTCCTTGATATAATGTTTCATTGGTGTGTGGTATAGATTACTTTTCTTATTGAAGATAAATTTTATATAGCACACAGTAAGGAGAAGACTCATCAAAGCATCAAAGGAGAAGGAGCCATCACAAAGAAGGACACTCTTCAAAACCACTTGTAAGTGCATGGGTAAGGTATGTAAGTGTAATGTTGTAGAATTGCACCTAGGGGTAATTCCACATTTTTGCATCTTGCCTAGCATTTATGACACCTCAGAAGCATTAATGAAAAAATCCCATGAGATGAAATTTCATGATTCTGACTCCATGAGGACACATGACGAAACGACAGAAGTTTGATAGGGCATTTCCCAAAAATGTGGGCCTTAGACGCTTGCACGGTGCGCGGACGTCTGCATGACGCGCTAGCGTCCTGGCGATTTTTCTAAGTCTGAAACAATGAATCTAGAAGCCCCGACCCTTGCAACACGTGTCCTGGTGGTTAGGTCTCGAGTAAAATGGCTCTGTGTCGTCCTAACATGCATAAAAATGTCTTTTTGGCCCTCATTTTGGGGTTGGAAGCCATCAATTCAAGCATTGTCACCACTTGCTCTAGTCTTGGGTAAGCTCTATCCTTGAATAGAAGCACTTTTACTAGTGAAGCCATGCCGAACTGATGTCCCTCCAGCAGCTACCAGCTCTCCAACAGCTACCAACTCCCAAGCAAGCACATTGCGATGCACACGTGTGTCCCAGAAGAGGGTCTTGACCCGTAGGTAATGCTCTCTTTCCCTATCACTCTTCCTTACTAGTTCATTTACTACTTTGTGGTGTGGGCTCTACTCCAAAGAAGGTTTTGTTTTCACCACACACTTTGTTTATTTCCCTTACACTCTTTTCCAAACTTGGCTATCCATGGAGGTGGGAACACCAATACGCGAGTCTGACTAAGGCAGGCCCCTATACAACCCCAACCTTTTCCCCTTGATCTTTTGTGTGTAGGTTACGAAGAGAAACTTGGAATAAAGATTCAGATGCACAAAAGTAATCCCGTCTTAAGTTCTCTTGCATTCCCCTTTAATCTCTAGCTTTCTGTCGATTGTTTGATTCTTCACTATTTTTGACCCGAGTTGAGAAGTAAGATTCAGTTTCATCCATCTAAGCTCTTGAGTACTTCGTGGCTCAGGACGCTAGCTTGTTTTGTGGATGACAACGCACCACACTGGCATCTTGAAACTGCACTGACGTCTTTTGGTTGAGAGGTCCTCAACTGGGGATAAAAATCTAGAAGTCTTGCTCCTTCGGGGCTTGAAGCTACTTTTTCGTTATCCTTAATAGTTTCATCGATTCGTTCATTTTGAGGTGTATAATGGCAGTTCGTTCCCTAGTGATCTCTTGAGAATAAAGAGACCCATGTGCAACGAATCCCTCTTATATCATATTTTGGTGAACCCGACGTGAAACGTCAGATCCGTTTTCA
The DNA here is from genome assembly GCA_007115665.2 of Sequoiadendron giganteum. NCBI lineage: Eukaryota > Viridiplantae > Streptophyta > Pinopsida > Cupressales > Cupressaceae > Sequoiadendron > Sequoiadendron giganteum. Next base: position 856,832,463 of record CM021101.1, read on the forward strand.
TAATGTTGACTAGTCATAATGAGTCCTTTTTTGAACAAGATTTCAATATGTTGGAAGATTCTCTAGATGATTTCTTAGAAGCACTCTCCCCTATCTATAAATCTCCAAAACAAACTCCTTGCATGCTAGCTGAAGAGTTAGTAAATGTGGTAGTAGTTTATGTGGCTCCTCCAAGCCCCAAGAAATGCGTCATTTATGTGACCCCGGCTGAGCCATTCCCTAGAAAAGGCGTATTCTATCTATGGGATTTCAAGTCGTAGCAATCTGTCAGACTTATATTCAAGATTTGCAAAGGCTATTGACTCTACTTCTTATAATGATGTCGGACATACCTACCCTACAAGGGGAAACAATCAAAACCCAGAACAACAAGCTACTGTTCCTACATCACAACCAGATCGAACTCCTACTTCTTTACAACGTCTCAACCTGACCTTTCTCTGGCTCCTAAGCCCGCGATCAAAGTACCTGGTGATTATGATCTTGTTGATCAACTTTGTGTTACTTTGACTAAGATCTTGCTTTGGGATCTACTTTAGACCGCTCCAATTTATCAAGAGATGTTGTAGGAAGACATGCAAAAGATTCTCTTACCTACCTCTGCTAGGCCCATAGATGTTGATGCATTGATGGCACATATTCGAGCGGATTCGTCGAATATTACCTTCCACCCGCAAGAGCTCTTGGCTCTGGATGTGCAAAAAAAAGCAAAACCTTTGATGATTATAGTAAACGCTAACAACATTGGTATTAGATGTACCCTCGTTAACACTGGTTCATCTCTCAACGTTTACGATATAGATCTACTACCTAAAATTAAAGTCAATTCATCCTCTTTAGCAGCTTCCTCCTTATATATTCGAGGGTTTGATAAAGTTGGCAGCCAAGCTCTAGGAATGATAATGCTAACTTTGCAGTTGGGCCCCGTTAACTTACCTACGTTGGTCTATGTAATGCTCAGACTGTTACCATACAATCTTCTTTTAGGAAGACCTTGGATTCACAATATGGGTGTAATAACTTCTACCCTACATCGTTCTTTAAAGTTCGTTAATAACAATCAGGTGGCTACGGTTAAAGCAAATCTAGAGGCTATGCACCTTTTTTTACTGGCCGCTGTTGGTCGTAATTCAGCCATTTCCACTCTCAAGAATTGCATTCCCTCCTTAACCATTGACGCTATGGCATGTTCCTCATTGATACCCTCTATGGAAGCTGTCCCTCGAGGAAGCATCAACCAAGACGAACCGCATAAGGTGGAAGATTGTATATCTCCCCCAGCCTCTCCTTCATCCCCTAAATCGAATGCTCTCTTAGGTGAGGACTAGGGTTCCTTGAACTTCTCTGAATTCTTCATAGCGGAGTATAAATCGGACCCCTCTGATATAGAATTTCCAGATTTTGCTAACATGAGGACGAGTGACCCTCTTGTTGAGGAAGAGAAGTGTGATCCTATCCAGGAGACCGCCCCTCCCTGGGAAAGTGACTCTGTCTTCATAAAGGAGGTTAATGTTTATGAATCAAGTAAAGGAAGTGGGACCACTCTTGTAGAAACTTTTGACATCCATTGGTGGAATGAGACGCTCTATATAGAGCTGCCCCCTCCCAAAACTCTACAAGCTCACTATGGGTTTGGCTACGAACTTGCTTCTTAGTATGGCTATGGGTAGAAAGGCCTAGGACGTATTGAGCAAGGAATACATGCCCCTATTTAGTTTAAGCAATGAAAATGCTATCTGGGTTTGGGATGCCCTGTTGAACAGTCTAAACAAAAACCTTGGTGGAATGTTAACATGATTTCGGCTGAATCATTAAACTTGGTTCATCTTGAGTTGATAGAAGAAAGTAATCACATCAAAAAAGTTCATGTAGATGTCTTCTCTTCAAATGAAGCATTTGGGGAGTTTTTGGGTGCTTATTCTCTATTACCTCCTTATCATCACAAGAAATGATTCTCATATCACTTACATAAACAAGCATACTTTGGAGAATCTGTCCTGAGCATTGATGAAGAAGACCCTCTATCTAACATCAGCAATGATGTTTTGATATCTCATCCTGAGGACCACAGATCTATCCTTAAAGGAGATACTGTCGAAGTCCCCATGGATAGTAAATCTTCGAAAACGGTGATTAAAGTTGGGAAATGCCTCTCTTCCGAGGAAGCGGGTGAGCATTCTTCTCTCTTACGTGCTTACCCTAATATCTTCGCTCGGACGTATGAGGACATGCCCGATATTGATGAATCCATAGTGGTCCATAACATCATCCTATATTCGGACACCAAGCCCGTTAAGCAAAAAATTCAAAAAATCAACCGTAGGGTAGCTTCAATGGTCAAGACTAAGATAAAAAATTTATTGAAAGCAAGCTTTATCCGTCCTATTGACTACTCTCCCTAGATTTCAAATATAGTTTTTGTTAGCAAACCAGATGACTGTATTCATATATGCATTGACTTTTGAGACCTTAACAAGGCTTCTGTTAAAGATTATTTTCCATTATGTAATATAGATATGATTGTGGACTCGATCGTAAGCCATGCGTTGTTATCTTTTATGGATGGCTTCTTAGGTTACAATCAAATCTATATTAACCCAGACGATCAGTACAAGACAACTTTCATTACTCCTTGAGGGACTTTTTGCTATGTGGTCATTCGCTTTGGTTTAAATAATGCAGGAGTGACTTACCAACGAGCGATGACCCTGATATTTCATGATTTCATTCATAAAATATTAGAAGATTATGTTGACGACATCTTGGAAAAATCCATAAATCATTAAGACCATGTGAAAAATCTTCATCTTATCTTCGAAAGACTATGATTTTACAAGATGAGACTCAATCTCCATAAGTGTGTCTTCGTTGTAGATGCGGGCAAGCTTCTTGGTTTTATAGTCTCTTATCATGGAATCAAAGTTGACACGAATAAGATTGATGCTATTGCTAACATACCTCCACCAAGGAACACCACCGAGTTGCAAAGTTTATAGGGGAAGATTTAGGAAATTCACAAATTCATATCTCAGTTGGCTGACCGTACCCTTCGTTTCACCCGTTTATTGAAAAAGGATGTTTGCTTCATATGGGATGAAGAATTCCAAAGAGCTTTCAAATCCATCAAAGCCTATTTGCCTAATCCTCCTATATTGCTGCCCGCTATGCAAAATAGATCCTTCCTGCTTTACCTTGCCATGCCACTATATGCTTTGGTGGTCTTGCTAGCTCAGTACGACGTCACAGGAAGAGAGAGAGTGGTCTACTACATTAGCCATGTCCTCATTGATTATGAAACTCATTATTCATCCATGGAGAAGCAATGCCTTACTCTTATATTCGCTACATAGAAGTTGAGGCACTATCTCCTCCATGCTGAAACTCACATCATAGTAAAAAAAGATCTCTTGAAGCATTTGTTCTCTAGCACTGACCTTGCAGGAAGATTAGCGAAGTGGGTTATATTGCTTTTTAAGTTTGATATAACGTTTATCACTCAAAAATCAATAAAAGGACAAGAGGTTCCCGATCAATTGGCAGACGCTCCCTCACCTCATTCCTTTCCTGGGTTGGACCGATTCCCTGATGAGAATATCTACGCAATCAATTATGACCTCGAATGGAAGATGTACTTCAATGGGTTGCGGTGTCAGACCAGTTCTGGAGCGGGTGTGGTCTTGATATCTCTCGAAGGAAAATTGTTCCCCCTATCCTTTCGATTAGATTTTCCTTGCACTAATAATATCAAAGAGTACAAAGCTCTTATTGCTAGCTTGTGTGCAACGATCACATTAAATCTTAAACATCTTCATATACTAGGTGATTTTGAACTTATTGTGAATCAGATCATGGGGACTTATCAAGATAAACAAAGTAAGCTATCTCGGTATCGATACTTCGCTTTGTCTCTGCTCAATTAGTTTTCCTCTTTCACCTTCAGAAGAGAATACAAAGGAATATCACTTTGTGGTTCAGGTGACGTGAACCCTGGCAGTTCCCGATCAACCTGAGCCCAAGTCTTTAGTTTGATTTCATGCAGATTCGAGAGAGTGGTTCTTTAATATCTATAACTACTTAAAAACTGGAAACTTTCCCGGTGACATGATGAAAAGCGATTGTACTTGTATATGAAATATTTTGGCACGTTACAACGTCTTATCAGACGTTATTTATCGAAAAGGCTATAACAACTTGCTGCTAAGATGCCTCAATAAAGCGGAAATACCCCTTGCCCTTAAAGAATCCCATGCAGGCTCTAGGGGTGGACACTTCAGTGGTAGATCCCTGGTGAGGAAACTAATACACATGGGATACTATTGGTAGATGATGGAACAAGATTCCTTCGATTTTGTCAAGAAGTGCCTTTAATGTCAACAACATAGCCACCTTATCCACGCTCTTGCTTAGGAGTTGCAAAATCAAACTTCTCCTTGGCCTTTCACAAAATGGGGGTTGGATATTATTGGAAAAATATCACATCCTTCTTCCAAAGGACATACCTTTATCATTACTGCTACAGATTATTTCACAAAGTGGGTTGAAGCTATACCGCTCTGATATACAAATGTTGAAACCATCTATAGCTTCCTCTTGAACAACATCATTTCTCATTTTGGGTTGCTTGCTACGCTTGTTTAGGATAATGGTACACCATTTAAAAAAAAGGAAGTAAAGTAGTTCCTAGAGAAATTTCGTATTCAACATAGGTTTTCTACACCATATTATCCACAATCCAATGGCCAAACAGAAGCTTCTAACAAAATGCTTGAACTCATTCTTCATAAAATAGTTAATAAACATGGAAAAGATTGGCATATTCAACTGATGTATTCTTTTTGGGATTATCGCACGAGTGTTCACATGATGACAGGAATGACACCTTATAACCTCGTGTATGGCACAAAAGCTATCATGCCATTGGAGTTGGAAATCCCATCTTTGCGGGTTTCCCTTAGAGGATTGATTGATGATGAAACCTATCGAGTTAATCGTTTGCGTCAGCTAGAGATGCTCGACGAGCACCGTTTACAAGCCCTTGATCATATTAAAGCTTATCAATGGTCTCTATCGAGACAATACAATCAAGGTGTGCTTCCTAGAACCTTCAAACTAGGAGACCTGGTTTCTGTATATGGCTCGGGTTCCTATGGATTATCGTCTATGGATGGACTTTAAAAGAACCTGTTTATATGATGCATCTTCATCGATACTATGCATAGCATGTGGCGTTCTCCCTAAAGGGTATTAATACTACATATATTAACATTTACTTATTTCCACACCATAATTTTTTTGTGTGTTTATGACATGACCATGTGTGCGTGCGTGTAATGAAAACATACATACGTGTGTCTGAATATGCTAAATATCCATACATCACATTAGATATTTTAAAGTAATTAGATCAACATAGCATTCAATTACCATGTAAACAAATGTGTTTAATTAAATCATGATTAGGATCTAATGAAAGCATATATCCATATAAGAAAATTACATCCATAGCATGAGCATACGTAAAATGGAAAACATACACATAAGCAAAGCCATGGTACCAAAACTGATGTATATATATGTGTATGAATCAAATTTCATGTACATGTATCAGGCCACTGTTATAAAAAATGAGTGGTTGCTGAATATGTACTCTCTAGCCTCGACGCCTCGTACTCTCTCCTACTCGGCATTTTGCTGAATTTTCTCACAAAAGTCAACAATCTGCTTGCAGTGAATTGTGAAAATGACCCTTCTAGGGGCCCACCTAGGTATATATAGGCCCCATGGGGCCCATTTTTCCTAGAGTTTGTGGCTCCTTGGTTTCTCCTGACTTTACCCCACCATGCTAGGGGAAAAGTCAAGAGGGGGCATATAGTCACCTCTGGATCATATTTTTCCTCCAAATCGATGACTTTTTCTTGATCATTCTTCTCTCCGTGGTAGTTTCTTCTGATTTTTCAAAACTGACTCAAAATTTTAGTTTTGCAGGATACAGTTTTGAATAATCCTTCACAACCGTTGTGTTGCTGATTGCTGAGCTCGAAAGCTTGGGGCATCCTCGGTATCAGACAACTCGACCTTAGTGACCTTTGCGGTCCCTCTTTCTGGCATGCATTTTCGTAAAATTTAGAATTCGGGTTAAATTTTCCTTATCTATTTTAGTGAGGCTAATTTTTTCCAAAATTGAAACCACTAAAGTGGGGGAAAAATATAATGTCACAAAATTACACCTAGGGGAAATTCCACATTTTTCACATCTTGCCTAGCATTTACGACACCTTAGAAGCACTAATGAAAAAATCCCATGAGACAAAATTTCATGATTCTAACTCCATGAGGACACATGGCGAAATGACAGAAGCCTAACAGGGTGTTTCCCGAAAACATGGGCCTTAGACAGCTGCACGACACGTGGACGTCTGCGCGGCACGCTAGCATCCTTGCAATTTTTCTGAGTTTGAAACGTTGAATCTAGAAGCCTTGACCCTTGCGACACATGTCTTGGTGGTGAGGTCTCGAGTAAAATGGATTTGTGTCATCCTAACATGCATAAAAACCCCTTTTTGGCCCTCATTTTGGGGTTGGAAGCCATCAATTCAAGCATTGTCACCACTTGCTCTAGTCTTGGGTAAGCTCTATCCTTGAATAGCAACACTTTTACTGGTGAATCCATGCCGTACTGAGGTCCCTCCAGCAACTAGCAAGTCTCCAACAGCTACCAGCTCTCAAGCAAGCACGTCGTGGTGCGCCTGTGTGCCCCGGAAGAGGGTCTTGACACGTAGGTAATGCTCTCTCTCCCTATCACTCTTCCTTACTAGTTAATTTACTACTTTGTGTTGTGGGATCTACTCCAAAGTGGGTTTTGTTTTCACCACACTTTGTTTATTTCCTTTACACTCTTTTCCAAACTTGGCTATCCGTGGAGGTGGGAACACCAATACGGGGGTCTGACTGAGGTAGGCCCCTATACAACCCCAACCTTTTCCCCTTGATCTTTTGTGTGAAGGTTATGAAGAGAAAATTGGAATAAAGATTTGAACAAACGAAGGTAATCTTGTCTTAAGTTCTCTTGCATTCCCCTTTAATCTCTAGCTTTCTGTCGATTGTTTGATTCTTCACTCTTTTTGACCTGAGTTGAGAAGTAAGATTTAGTTTCATCCATCTAGGCTCCTGAGTTCTTTGTGGCTCAGGACGCTAGCGCATTGAATTGGCATCTTGAAATTGTGCTGACATCTTTTGGCTGAGAGCTCCTCAGCTGGGGATAGAAATCTAGAAGTCTTTCTCCTTTAGGGCCTGAAGGTACTTTTTCGTTATCCTTCACAGTTTCATCGATTAGTTTAGTTTGAGGTGTATAAGGGAAGTTCGTTCCCTGGCAATCTCTTGAGAATAAAGAGACCCATGTGCAGTGAATCCCTCTTATATCAATAAGGTTGTAATTGATTCAAGAAGCACATATAACATGGTTTCTAATGAGATGGTTGAGAAACTTAGATTGCCTAGAATACCACTTGATAATCCTTATAAAGTTTTTTGGTTCAATAAGGGTCAATATGTTTTGGGTAATGAGAAAGCTTGGGTGGATTTCAATATAGGAGGGTACAAAGATTAAATTCTATGTGATGTGTTACCTATGGATGTGTGCCATTTTCTGCTAGGGAGACCTTGGCAATTTGATAGGCATGCTTTGTATGATGGTAGAAGGAATACATATGAGATAGAAAAGGATGGAATCTTTTTTACTTTGAAACCCTTGAAAGAAGATGATAAAGGACAAGCTAATCAAGCTAATGTGATGATGGTTGGTAGGAAAGAGTTTATAAAGGTAGAGGAAAAGGAGGATAGGAACCTTGCAACCACCCCTAGACTTGGAGATGTGAAGGCAATAGGCATGAAGAATCTAATTTTGGAGGGAAATGATATTGAGTTGGTGTCAAAATCTGATTTGTTGAAGGTCAAGGATGAATTGATCTTGGGGATTTAGGAAGGACTTGAGAAGTATGTTGATGTGAAGATAGAAGCATTGATTCACTCAATAATTTATAAAGAGGATAGTGGAAGGACTTGAGAAGTATGTTGATGTGAAGATAGAAGCATTGATTCACTCAATAATTTATAAAGAGGATAGTGGTCATTCAAATCATTTCATATCAGAGGTTGGTAAATCTGAGAAAGCAACAGTCCAAGAGGCAAAATATCAAATGGAAAAGGTGGAAAATAGAGGTGAAGAGCTCAAAGCTAAACTAGAAGGGAAAAAGAGTAAGATCAAGCATAGATAAAAGGTGAAGCATAAGAATATTCATTACAAGCATGGTAGAGGTTTGGTAATAGGTAAAGAGGAAGGTGCAAGTGATAAATAGGTTAGGAAGCATCCATCAAGCAACGCTCAGCAGTTGGAGCATAACTTAAGTGGCAAAGAGTTCAAGAATGCAAAGGATAATCCTAATTTCCAGTACTTGATTCATTGGAAGGGCTTAACAGATGGAGAAAGAAATTCAAGGGTGGAGAATGGCATGGAAATGCATGATTTTGTGTTGCAGCATGGTCCTCAAGGGACTTGAGTCAATTTTTTTCCTAGGAGTATGGTGTAGGAGCACCTAGTTGGTTTCATGCCTCCATGAGGCAATTTTTTCATTTTTGGTTTTGGTTTGTGTTTTCCTTTGTAATAAGGTCATTTTTACCATGTAAAATGTGTATTGAGTCCTTTTTAGGTTGCTAGGAGGTTGGTGGGGTCAAATTGTTACATTTTGCAAAAGTTGTCAATTCTAGCAAATGTTGTCATGTTGCAAAATGCAAAAATGGGAATATGAAGGGTCAAAAGGTGAAAATAACATAAGAAGTTAGTTGTTTTTAGTTGGGGAGGCTTGGGTGTGTTTAAAAGGAATTTTTGTATGTTGGGAAGGAGGTTGGATTTTGTAATTTTTAATTTGAATAACAAACACTATACTTTTCCTACGTTTTTCATTGTATTTTGCTGCTACAGAGGTCTGTATGGACCAACACATGTTGCTAATGATCTAAGTTGAATTGGATTCAATGCTGGGGTGAATATTATTTCATTTCTAATTTAGTTTTTCTGAATTCATTGAGTTTGGAGGGTTTTAGAATCAAATTACTAAAAACTGCTTGGAAACCCTAGTTTTGAGGGTTTGAGAGAAGAAAAATGAATTTGTGACCCATTCCACTAGTGAAAATGTCTGATAATTGGAGGAATGGGTGTAATTAGGTAGCATTTTATGTTCTTGAATTTTTTAGGTGTAAGGGTTAAATTTTGAGACCCATTGGTTGATGCCCTAGACAGAAAACTCATGGTTTTAGGCATATGAAGGTGGTTAAGAGTTAGGGTTTGATAAAGAAGCTTTGGGAAAGTGTGGAAATTGGTTTGGTGAGCATAGGAAGACCCTATAAGGAATTTATAAGGTGTTGGTGAAGAGAATTAAGTCTTGGAGTATATAGAATCAATAAACCCCCATGTGAACAAGCCTAATTAGGCCTAAAGAGCAGTGTAACAGTCCAATTTGGAGGATGATGTTTCAAAACAAACCTAACTAAATTTATGATATGTTTCCAAAGGGAAAAAAGGGTATCTGAAATGATTTTTACTTTCTGGGTTTGAGGCCTCCTCTAAAAGATATGAAGAAAATTTACTGTTTGGAGCACTACAAGGAGAATAGAGAAATTGTGAGAAGAAACTCACCAAACTAGGGTTATAAGTTTAAAAGTTTGGTTTTTTTGAGTTAATTTGAGACCCTCCACCTTACCTCTCCATCATATGGGTAATAATTTTTCATATTGTTTGGACACACTCCTAAGGGGGAGTTAGATTTTTTTCCTTCTGTATATATATTCATATTTTTTGGACCGACCTTTGTCCTTGATGTCAAAGGGGTAGAGAATGTCATGAAGAGAAAAGAGGAGAGTGTATTTCACATAGGAGGTTTGTGCATTCTTTTGGCACATGTTGCCATCAATGACAAAGGGGTTGATTCCTAGAAGAATGAAGAATAACATCTCATTATACAACTTTTGTGTTGTCATTGATGTCACCATGTTATATGAGTTATAATTGCATCACCATAAGTTCAAGCTTGATTTGGTATTCTGAACTAGTATACAAAAATACACTTTGGTATTTTGGTCTATAATCCTCCACTGATGAATATCATTCATTGCGATTTTGGGAGATGGTTCTTGAAGCTTGTAAATTCAAAATTTCATGTGTAGAAGTGCTCGTATAATATGTTGGCTTCATTCTGTTACTGTATTTTTTTATTAGGTCTATCCCTGGTCGACCTAATCAATAGTTGATGTTATAATGAATTAATTTTTTGTTGTAGATGTATTTGTGACCTATCTTAGGTCCATGCCGCCATATTGTAGCATACTATACGCTTGAATTGTTTTTGGAATTTTTTTGTACAAACTTGAAGTCGACAGTTAATATTTTTGGTGAATAAGCATTGCATCTAATTAGGCCGTCCTAATTTATGTGTGTGGATGAGTCAGATATATATTGGATAGTTTTTAGATTGATAACAACAGATGTGTATGTGAAGATGAAACAAGGCGAATATATCTGTTGGTATTTGAGTTTACTGAGCATCAAAGGAACTGAATCAATACTTGTTAGGTGTAATCTTATCAGTTCATATTCTGGCTGTAAGCCATTTCTACATTGTATCTTTGTAGGCAGTGAGCCTCTCATTCTTACTGTTATATGCATTGGAGTATTTGGATGGTGTATGTTCAATAAGTTTAAGAAGATACTGATTCACCCCCCCTCTCTGTATCTTGGGTGTTCAACACCGTGTACAACTACAAGACAAAAATATCTCCCACAAGAGAGAAAATGGCAAGAATAACTTGCTTGATTATGGATACAAGATTGCAATATTGAATATGAAATGTACATGAGAGGCCTTTCTTATAAAGGAAAGGTGAGGGATAGGATTAGAAAAGATTGTGAAATTTATCTTAATCCTATGTTATGAGACAACTAATTTGAAAAAAGATAGAAAGATAATATATGATAAAATATTATCTAGACAACTAAGACTTCTATAAGGTCACATAGGACCTAAGTAAACTTAACATGTGAATAAAGCCACCTTCTAGGAATTAGGTAGGTACGAGAACTTATTCACACCAATGCCCCCCTAAGTGCAACTTAGGAAGTAGATTATTATGCAAATGATACAAAAGATGAAAATGATTATTATGGGACTTGAATACTAGGCCATGTTAGGTAACCATTTACAATATAATCTCTCACAAACAAAGAAAAGGGGAAAATCCAATGGCACAAAAATCCTCTCCAAAAGAGAGAAAAGATACAAACAAGGATGATGTATGGAGGACTCAATGATACCTCCAAGGAATACATCCATTTTGAATATATAATTAATGAACTCCCATAAGAGGGAAAAAAGATACGAGATATCCCACCCATAATGAAGAAGCTCCAATACCAATGAAGAATAACCAAAAATAAAAGATGATCCAATGCCTTAAAGAAACACATTTTCCCTTATGAAGAAGAAAATCCATAGGTTGATGAAGAAGCCACTAGAATTTTCATCTAAAAGGAGGAGGGATGAAGTATCAAAAAATTTGTCTTTAAAAAGTGAGTAGGAGTATCCAAGTTTGAATAAACCACAACATAAGCATGGTCAAACTCAACTAAGAAACATGACAAATCAAGGAAATGATAAAAATCATGAATGGAATCTCCAAAGAAAAAGAAGATGGTATAATAATTGTGTTGAAATTATCATCAAAGAGGAGAGAAATCCCCTCAAGTGTGTCCTTCAAATATGAAATACGAGACTCCATAAATAGGTTAGAAATTTGTGTCAAATTATATTCATCCCACAAAGCAAGAGTTGAAAAGCTATGATCATCTTGCTGGATAGAATCACTTAAGGATGAAGAATTAGGAGGTAGAGTAGGAATCTCATCACTAGTATCTAAAATACCAAGGTTTAGATGACCAAACTTCTCCTCACAAATGTCTCACACTTGATGAATGAGTTTCAATATCAATCAAATGAAAATTATCAACAACAAAAGGAAAAGGGGAAAAGGAGTACAAGCAAGATTAATGATCATCTATCCCTATAGAAATGATCTCTCTAGTCTCCAATTCTATTATGTATACTCTATTAGGAGCGAAACCAACTATTTTACCTTGTCCACTATGAGTAATTTGATAGATAAAAATGATATTAGATGATAAGTAAGGAACAAAAAGTACATCCTTAAAAGTGTCTTCTCACATTTCAATAGAACCCTTCCCACACACCTTCATATATGTTTTGTTACCCATCAAAATATTAGTTGAATTAAAAGGTTCAAAAGAATAGAATATTCCTATAGATGATGCCATAAGATGAGGTGTCCCTAAATCAAGAATCCATCTTCTAGATTCAGGACTTGTAGAGGCCAAGAGTGCTTTTCCATTCATTTTATGTAGTCCATTGACTACTCCTAAAATTCTTGAATTTCATGATAAATTTGTTGTAGATTGAGATGATAAAGAAGAAGAAGAAGAAGACATTGATGAGGGTAGTAGAATGTGACTATTTTGAAGAAGGTGGGTTAGTTCATCAATCTTCTTATCATAACACCTATGCTCATCATGTCCTAACATTTTGTAATGTACATATTTTAACTTCTTATTTTGAGATGATTCCTCTTTGGAAGATGAAGTGGAATTAGGAGTGATTTCTGAAGGTAAATCCTTACCTTGTTGATCAGACTTGGGTTCCTTATTTTTCTTCTTCGCTTTGCCACTTGAATCCTTTGGATATTTTACAAGAGGATCTTGTGATTTGGAATACATCAATTTTCCCATGTGTGATAATTTTTCTTGTTCCCTTGTGAGTTGAGCTAAAAATCCATCAAGAGAAGACATTCTCTATGCATTGCTTAGGGCATCCATAGTAGCATAAAATGCAAAAACAAAAATTGAATGATCAAGACCTAGCTTAGAAATTATAGAAAGAATTACTTGTTCATCCTCTTTGGTGGCCCCACAATCAGATGACTATAGTCTAAGATAATTGAGCTTAGTGAATAAGTCTTAGATATTATCAAAATATGAAGGATAAAGACTTATAGGTTCATTCTCCAACTTAAATTTCTTTATTTTATCTAGCTTACCAAAGAGACTCTCTGAGGTAATGCAAATTTTATTAGGATGTGTAAAAGATGAAACATGATATCTAAGATCTAGATAAATGGACAAGATTAGATTATCAAGGGATTCATTCTTTCTATCAAACCATTTTTTTTAGCTCTTGTGGGTTCTTGATCTGTGCCAAGCGTGATTTTTTGCAACTTCATTTTTAACAATAAGACCCCCATTTCTGAATTCCATTTATGATAGCTATATGGGGTAATAAGTACAACTTTTAGAAAATCCATAATAAAATTAGAAAGTACAATAGAGGAACAAAAAATTAACCCTCACAATACAAGCAGATAATCCCTTTGTGCTAAAAATATGCTAGTTTTTTGAAAATTTACAAGCTATGCCAGAGTACCAATCTAGACTCAAATTGAAAATTTTAAAATTTGGCCATAAATATACCAAAAGTGTATGTATAAACCTAAAGTGCTCCTAAATACCTTTATGATACCATAAGAATCAAGAAAAAATAATTATGGAGCAATAATTTATAATCTCGAAGGCTAAAAACAAGATCTAACTCCATGTTGAAAAAATAGGCATTAAATAGAAAAACATGAAACAATCATCTATACCACTAGAAATTCACAGAGCCACCTTTTCACAAATGTTTCATTTTCAAAATTTCACCTCTTGGATTGCAAGTTATGGAAATTTGAAATAATGCCCCTATTTAGAGATAAGGGGGCTAGATATGGCCCCTAGGGCTTGACAAATAGTCAATAATGTGACCATCTACTAAGTTTTAAGCACCTAAAATTTTAAAAATTTTACGTCACCCATGGTGGAAAGTTGGTATTGTGGCGGTGGTGGCCTCTAGCATGCCACCTATTGGCACTCCATACCTTAACCCCCCTCCATGACAAATGACTGCAAACAAACAACTCCTTGACTAGGAAATTAGTGCCAATGACTAAACCTGCTGGGTGATAATAAATAACAGTTTTAAATTGAAATTTAAAACATTTTTTTTAATGTGACAACACCTAATGTGACAACAAATGATGCATGAGAGTATGCCAACTTGCATAGGAAGAATATGTCACAAAAATGTCAATACTTCAAAATATTCTACTAATATCGACGCACATATTGTTGCTGACAATTCTCTCTACTAGTATGACAATATGGATTTTGTACAAGTGTACAAACGAAATATAACGATGAATAACAAAAAAAAACTTTATGCCCCTAGGACAAAGTGTTTGATTTTGATGATTTGACAAGACTTCTTTAGGTTTTAAAGCCTTTTGGATGCAATAGCAGGGTTAGATTTGGACCAAAGTGCTCTAAAAATTGAGCCACCTCTTAGATCTGGCAACTTTAACCCTACTTGAAACCCTTGTAGATCTAAGAAAACATAATGAAATTTGATGAAATAAAAGGAAAACTTGACCTTCTTTGACACCTTGGATTTAATCATGAGGTCCTTGAAACCCAAAAATACACCAAAAAATATTCAAGCCAAGATATGTCCCTCAGGTTTGGGAAGGAATATGCAATAGTGGAGCTTTATACCATATAAGAGTTAATGGTGAACTCCCAACACCAAAAGAACAATCGTAAGACAAAAATATCTTCCACAAGAGAGAAAATGACAAGAATAGCTTGTTTGATTATGGATTTAGGATTGCAAGATTGAATATGAAATGCACACGAGAGGACTTTCTTATGAAGGCAAGGTGAGGGATAGGATTAAACAATATTGTGACATGTTTCTTAATCCTATATTATAAGATAACTAACTTGACAAAAAGTCAATAAGATAAGATATGATAAGATCTCATCTAGACAAATTAGACTTCTAGAAGGTCACCTACGACCTAAGTAAACTTAACATGTGAATAAGTCCTCGCACTAGGAACTATCTAGGTATAAACCTTATTCACACCAACAATTTGGTTTGCTGGTGATGTATTAGATTCCTTGAGATTTATATTGCACTGCAATTATCACAAATCATGAATGTAGGATTTTTGAATGGAATATGAAATTTAGTGAGAATAATTTTAAGCCAAATAGCCTCGATGGTGGTATTAAATACCCCTCAATATGAAACCTCTAATTATGAAAAATAAATTATAGACTTCTTCCTGCTCAACCAACAAACTAGATCAAAACCAAGTGAGATGAAATAACCTAAAGTAGACTTACAATACCAAGAATTACTTGCCCAATTTGAATATGTGTGTCCCACTAACTAAATATCCACACACATTGCATATTGAATCCCATAATTGTGAGTAAATTGAATGTATTGGAGAATTCTCATAGTTTCTCTCTAATACAAATCATGTGTATCCTACATAAATTGAGAGACCACACCCACAACATATGAAATATTAGGTCTCATACGAGTCAATTAGATGGGACTTCCAACACGATTTCAATAAAAAGTTTCATCAACAAAAGGTGAAGTACACTTAACCTCAAGTTTGACCCTTGATAGAAATGGAGTTGGTGTAGCCTTACAAAATCAGCCATGTGAAATTTGGAGAGCATATCAAGAGTGTACTTGGTTTGTACAAGAAAAATACCTAAAAATGACTTAGTGATTTGAATCCCCAAGAATTAGTAAAAAGGACCCACGTCTAACACCATAAATCCATCATCTAAAGAACCTTTCACTATCTTGATGGTGGATGAGTGACTCTCTATGATCAACGTTATCAAAACAAAGAACAAAAAATGTGAGAGTATCATCTTGTTTTAGAATGTATACATTCAGATAAGAATAACATTGATTAAACCCAAATATTAGAAAGAAGGATTCCAACTTAGTATACTAATCTTGAGGATCATGTTTGAGGCCATAGCGAATTTTGAAGACAATAAACAAGTGAAGGATCTTGTATGAACCCCTATGAATAATCCATATAGATTTCCTCCTTAAGGTCACCATGAAGAATTTTTTTTTTATATCCATCTGACGAGCCTCCCAATGATGGATTGAAGCTATAGAAAAGAAAAGTCTTAGAGTAGTCAATGTTGAGAACCTAAGTGAATCCTTTTGTGACCAAGTGAGACTTATGCTTGTTAACTAACCCATTTTCTACAAATTCTATTTGATAGATCCATTTAGATTGAATTTTTTTTTCTTCCCTTAGAAAGGGGGACTAGATCCCATGGGCGGTTCCTCTCTAAGGACCTAGAATCTTCTTGCATACCTACTTGGTGATACTAGAAGTTTCCTAAAAGGATTTGTATATTAGTAGTTGAAGCTAGGAAGAGATTTGGAGCTTGCTGAAATTGTGACCTTGATCTTCTAGTATTTAAAGGATCACCAACCCAATTACCTATTGCTTATAATTTTTAACAAGTTCAAAGAGGCCTCGATGTTGGATAATGTGGAGGAGAATCATAAACCTTTGATTGATGACTAGGAGATGAATGCGAAACCTCATCATCATTGCTACCATCTAAAGTAGAGGAACAATAATCCTATTGGAAAGAAGGACGGGGAAATATAGTATGAAGATTTGTACCCCAAGATCTCCCATTTAGTCAGTTTATATCCCAAAGCATACAATAAGAGAAACAAACATTTGCAGTATGAAATTAAGATACAAAATATAGATTTACTATATTAACAACAAAAGAATAATTAATTCATCCATAACACATATGTATATAAATCCTTATATCTCCTTATATTATATCATAACCATATAAAAAAGGTAGGTCTTAGTCTTTGCTCATATCTATATATTCCTCATACATATCCTTCTATATCTATCTGCATATGATTTACATTGTATATATATGTGCACTCCCATAAAGGGATATGTCTCCTAGTTACAACTAATGTCTTTTCTATCCTTCACAAACCTTTTATGGTAGTCTACGATAAGATCTATTCTAGCCCTTAACTTGCTAAAATCATCCCCCGTTTTAAAATGTTGTCTTTTCCTCATGACATGTTGTTTAGTTGGACAAGAGATGCTTGTATTTTTCTTTGAGGTTGTAAGAGAGGGGAACCAACCACTACAAGGCCCTAGGTCATGAAAGACCAAGAGTGGAAAGGCTTCCCTAAATTACCTCAGTTTAAAGGAAGGTTAGGATGGACGGGATGAGAATGATGAGGAATATGAAGTCCTTTGATCACTCTACAATCTTGAGAACTGAAGGGAGACTAGACAAGTCATCCTTTAGAGTCAACTATGCATCTGAAGTAGCTCTTTGTCTGAGGACAAAAGCATGGTTCTAGGATGATAGCATGACTTGCTGGCGTCTGTACGACCAGAGAACCAGAAAGACAAGATTCAAACTCTAAAGAATAGACTAACAACCTAGTTTAGAGGTTTCTAAAGTGATAGGACAAGATTAAGAAGAGTGAAATGTAAATACTGATATGATAAAAGAAGTATATTATTGCTAGGGTGACGAAGATAATTTCGTAGACCAATCTTCTCGCCAGCTTGCTCCAAACTCTCTCCACTTGCACAAAAAAAGAAGGAGAAGTGTTGGAGCTATTTAGGGGCCTAGCTTAGTCAGACCCCCATTTTGGTGTTTCCACCTCCATGGACAACCGATTTTGCAACGATAGGAATAAATATAAAGAAAATAATACAAGATACATAAACAAAAGACACTACAATACAGTACATGCTTACTCAACCAAGATGATAGAGAAGATGAGAGGAGCTTACCACCTCCATCCAAAGTGCTCAAGGCTTGTGGAGGAGAAAATGAGAGGAACTCAAGCCTCTGCTGCAATGGTGTGTGTCCTACACTTGCACTATCAAAGTGATGGAGTGGTAGATTTCTGCAATGGAGTGTGAAGTGTTGCTAGAAAGCTTGTGGATGGATGCTCAAAGCATGGAGAGATTTTCTAAGCTTGTACAGAAGATCAACCAACTTGAAAATGGAAGAAGAGATGAGGAATATGAAGGAAGGGGATGAAAAATGACCATATTTAGGTCAACCAACCGAAGAGGGGTGTTACACTTCAACTTCCAATCGAAAGAATAAAGTCTCTGCAGTCTCTAGCTCCTGCAATCTGCTTGGGACGTAAGTGCGCCGTGTGGATTTATGTGCATCGTGCGGGTGTCCTTGATAGAAATGCCCCCATCGACACTCAAAATAGGCACCAAGTGTGATGTGGATAGTGGGCTTAAGTGGAATTAAGCCTCCACCTTAGGTTTTCTAAAGTGCAAGGGGGTAGAAGGGAATTTGCGTTAGGGGTGAAAATTCATGCTCATACATTTTGCCCCCACTTTAGCGAGAACGAGTATTGATGAGTGGTTTAGTAAATTAGAGTAGTAAGGAAGTAACAAAGTAAGAGAATTATACTTAAACCAACGAGGAAGCAAAGAACGGTCTGGCGAACTTGTAAGTGTAGGAGAGGACTCTGTAGTTCCATGGAACTACAAAGATGAATTATGAAAGTTCCTCATAGGCTCACGGTCTTGCAAGGGAGGTATCCTTCAAAAAATCTCACATGAAGGAAACCAGGAAAAGCACCTTACAAACCCGTAGACCTGCAAGGAAGGTATCCTCTAAGAACTCTCACATGGAGGAGACCGAGCAAAAGGACCTTACAGACCCAAAAACTTGTAAGGAAGGTATCCCCCAAGAACTTTCACATGGAGGAGACCGAGCAAAGGGGACTCCGTAGAGTCAAAGAAGGAAACATGTTTACTCGTAGATAAAACATATTAGGAAGCGACCACATAGTCCAGTGAAGGGATAGTGACATAGACCATCGCTAAGTTGCAAGTCTTTCAAAGGGGTCCCTCAAGAACCTTTCAAAAGGAAGGAGGGTCCACTCAAGGGATGCACTATTTGAAAGTCGGGCAACCCCCAAGCTAGACGTAAGGATGTGATGTAGGTCTAGTTGGGCTACCACCGGACTAGATGCAAAGAAGTAAATCTGGTCTAGTTGGGATGCCCCCGAGCTAGACACAAGGAAGTAAAACCGGTCTAGTCGGGCTACCCCCGAGCTAGACGCGAAGATGTGAAACCATTCTAGCCGGGCTGCCCCCAAGCTAGATGCCATAGAACTTGTAAAAAATCCTTCGAAGGGGTCCCTTGGGAACTCGAAATGAAAAGGAGGGGTCTACTCAAGGGATACACTTGTCCAAAAGCTAATGTCTTCGTTCTCGAATTGATTCAAAATCAAGGAATCCTTTCAAAAAATGTTCACTTCATCAAGGAATTCGAAAGGAAGAAGACGTTCCCATGCAAGGGGAAGACTAAGACCGTTCCCGTTTTAGAGGAGGGTTTCCAAGTCCTTTATTTATGAACCCATGATGAAGGAAACATGTTCCCTTAGAGTTTGAAGTCGAGAATACAATTCTAATAAAGAAGTGTGTGAATGATCCTTGAGAAAATATTCGTTTGGAAACAAATGCATTTTCTAAAGATCATGAAATGTAGAAGTGACATTGTCACATATGAAAGGGACAAGTTAAGAAAAGAAGACAGAAAGATAAAGAGAAAGGTAAGAGAAAAGAGATCACACACAAAGGGAACAAGAGGGATTTAGTTTTGCGGGGTAAGATCTGCCTATATTTATATGTGTAATAGGTAACCATGGTGTAAGGTGAGAGATCATCAATCTCCAACCAGATCAGCAAGAATGCACAAAAGATAAAGTAAAATAAAAAATTGGGTCAACATGGAAGGAGGCCTAAATGCTCCTGATGCTTTTCATCATCCCCAATTTGCCGAAATTCAATCACAAACATGGATGAATAGAGATACACATAGAAGAAGGTTTACAACACAAATGCCACAATTGTATCTAAGCACCAATAGGGGTGACGAGGTTCATCCAAGCACATACAACATGGTCACGGGGGAACACATGACAACACATACACACATCTAATGTAAAGATCAAGAAGGGGATCTCCCCTTAACATTGGTCAACCAAGAGGTTGTCAAATTCCCACTCTAGATCATCGTAGGGGGAAGGATGATGAGCCTGTAATAGTATAATGTTAAGGGGAGGAGCTTTCGATCCTCCTGCAACAAGGGCCAAGGTAGAGGGACCTGTAAGGTCTCTGTTGCTCAACTCTTGTTGGTCTAAGGTCAATGAATTCAGAGGATCGCTGACAAGGTCGAAACTTCATCCATCGAGTTAAACACACACTTGATGGGAGTGCCATGTTTCACCTTGGTGGACGGAGGAGTTTGCACTCGAGGTTCACCACTAGGCTCATCGAGAGACTCAAGAGTGGTGACAAACTCGGGGGAGGCTAGAGCTCGTACTGTTACCAAGATAGAACAAGTCAGTGCAGGGCTACCTTTCGGAGGAGGTGGGCTATTCTTACGTCCTCCATTGCTCGAGGGTCCACGCTCTACTTTCTTCTTCATTAGAAGAGTTGAACTCCCCACAGATGAAGCAAGGCAGGTAGAAGAGGACAAAACTGTAGTGGATACAATCAAAGTATTAACCATATCCACGGGTTTTGAGAAAGGCGAGACATCTGGAATGAAATTCAGTAGAGGCAGCTCTACAGAAGGAGCGATGAACACCTGCACCTTTCCAGGTGCATGTGCACTCACAATGAGAGCCAAAAGAGATTCAAAACTAGCTAGATTAGAGACAAGAGAGGGGAATGAGGAGGAAACAATAGGAGGTGTTGTCTTCTCTTCCTCCCTCTATGAGGAGGCTTGCTCAACTAGGAGAGCCTTTCACTGGTACTTACTCTCACATGGAAGGTGGTTCCTATGACTCTGTGAAGTAGAAACCAAAGTTTGAAAAGGGATGGGAGAATTATGCTCAGCCATGGGAGTGTCCTCCACACTTATTTCTAGTGGAAGGACAGATTCGTGAATTGAAGTAGAGGGACTAGGCTCAGAAACAGTGAGAGGAATCAACTCTAGCACCTTAGAGGTGGATCCCTTTATATTTGGGGGAATAGGAAGAGGTCGAGGGGAAAATTCTCTTCACGAGACTTTCTTTCTGCCATATAAATAATACCATGGTCCTGGGGACCCATTAGGGAGATCTGATATCCTGATCTTGCGCCTTCGCCAAGGAGGCATCATCTGAATCAGTGGATAGAACCCGAGATTTTTCATCCAATACTCTTCCAAAGAGAGGATAGTAGATGAGTCAGCCTGAGCGGGAGCGAGCTTCCCCTTTCCCTTTCGGGAGGAGGAGGCAACCGACTGCTCTACTATAGGAAGAGTCAATTCTGACTGTCTCTTGCCTCTAGTCTTATACTTCACATAGTTCTTGTAAAGTAGGTTCATCTTTGTGGGAGCAGACCGATGGGAGAGGGCCAAAAGTGATCCAATGAGTATCCCCATGAGATACCATAGGCTGATATCCAGTATCATGCACTACGTGCATGGCACCCTCATGGGAAAACTTAAGGCACTTATGAATCATGGAGGGGATCCCATTCATGGAAACCAGCCAAGGTATGCCTAGCTACACTCTAAACAAGTCCAACTCAGGAATAACATCGAAGACCATGTCTACATTCTTGCGTCCGACTAGGACATACAAAGTTATCGATCCATAAGGTTAAAGTAAAAGTCCATCGTGTGTACGAGTGATGGACTTTATTTTTTGTACTCCTCCCTTTGTAAGGAATTTAAAAGTAATTTCTCCTCTGTGATGACATTGACTCTACTCGTGGGGTCGATTAGGACCCCTGTCACAATGTTACCATTGAGGTGAGCGAGAATGTAAAGTAGAGAAGGTTTTCTATTGGCTGGCATATTTTGTGAAGTAAATGTCACATCCGGTGAGCCGGTCGCAAGATGAGGAGGAGTAACAATGACCATGTTAACGTATGCCTCGAGGCAAGAAACAAAATCCAAGGGATCGATAATCATGTTGGAAGAGTGTGACGGAAATGGGTCTGTGTATATCTGCAAGTCACTGTTAGCTCTCACCATTGATTTTTTTGTGTTTTGTTTACTCCCATCAAGACAGATAGTACCATCCTCGATGCGGTCTTGTATCTCATGATGCAAGCACATGCAACATTCAGTATCATGTCCGTTAACTTGATGGTACTGGCAATATGTGTTTTCTTCATGCTAGTTAGGGTACAGTTCCCTAACTGGTTTAGGAGGTGGCAGGGTTAGGGACTTATCCTTCACCAGCTTTTGCAAGATGGAAGAATAAGATTCTGATAACTTTGTAAACTTTTGGTCGTGTTTGAGGCCATTGTTATCTACAGTGGCTACTACATTCACAATAGCTTTACCTCTTCCAGAGATCGATACGATATATCTCCTCCAAAACGGGAGCACGAGGGAGGACCCTCGAAGTAGACTGCCATTTGCTGGTATTCTCGTAAAGCTGCACATAGGTGCGCGAAAGAAGGATGCTTCATGAGGGAAAACTTCTCTTGCCAATGTCTTTGTAAATTCCCTATGAAGACCTTATGTACATCAAATTCAGGTAACAGATACAAGATATGTGAGAAGAGTGCTTGGTACTGTGCTATAAAGTTTGTAATATTTTCATTGTCTACTTGTTTGTACCGAACAAGGTCTAAGAAGGTCATATTCAGTTCGATATTGGCTTGGAACTGTTGCATTAACTGGTTCACAAGTTGATCTAATATGAAGATGGAATTATCGGGAAAAGAACAGTACCAATCCAGTGCTGTATCTTTGAGGGATTGGGGAAATAGCTTCACCATCAACGTGTTGTGATGGAAGAAGTCTATGCATAAGGCGTTGTAGGCAGACACATGTGTCTGTGGGTCCCCTTTATTACTGTATTTCTTGAATTTGGGAATCCCCATCCCTTGTGGGAAAGGAGTGTTTAAAATTGTAACTGGCAATGGACTGTGTCAAAAGAAGGGCTAGAAAATAGGCTAGGCCGAGGCTTGGGAAAAGTTCGCCAACTGATTATGCATCTTCCCCATATTCGGAAGTAGGGTATTCAGAATAGGGTCATTAGAAGACATAGGACTAGTGGAGCCACCACCAGAGCCACCACCTAGACCAGCACTGAAGCCACCATGATGCCACTACCACTAGTGTGACCTCCGCTGTGACCACTGCCAGGGCCACCACCAGTGTGACTTCTTCCAGAGCCACCACCACTTCCAAAGCCACCACCATGACTTTTGTTGGAACCGCTTCCACCAATTCCACCCCCACTTACGAATTTTCCACCACCAAAGCATCCACCTATGATCACGCCAAATCCTCCACCATCGGAGGCAGTGGATGGGGTGAAGTGGAAACCCAAAGGGTTCCTGTTTACTTTGACAGTTTCTACACTTTCAGAAGTAGCGGGTATACTGAACGAAGGGATTGCGTCAACGATATAGATGGATGTAGGAGGCATTGACATCTCTAGCTACCTCTCATGTTCCTTGAAGAGGCCACCTCATGTCATGTGACTATGGATTGAGGGGACACATGCTTCGGCCAAACCAACGAGACTAGATAAGAGCTCTATGCCTATCGAGTCCTTTTCCACAATGTACCTTATTTCACTGATAACTTTAGTAGCCCTAACCATCTTCAGGTTTCCTTCCAGGTGATTTTGCAATGCACCTAACCCTTTACCGAGGCTAAAGACATATTAAGAAGGGATACAAATGGCTTCATGCTCATCTATAGAGGATGAGGTTGGTGATGTAGGAGGCGTAGGGATGTGATCAGTTTCATCAAGAAACCTAGGTTCGCTGTGCTCTTGTGTGGATAGGCCAACCACAGAACCAGAGAAAAGGTCGGTAGTGAAACTAGAGGAGACCTTCATATTTTCCATAGGAAGGTGTTGTAGACTTCTTCTGAAAATATGCCTAGAGGTCATAGACTTGGTTGTAAAGCTAATAAACTTTCACAACACAAAAGGGTACAATAACCAAGAGGTATACAAGAAAAAGTTCAGAACACCAACAAATGGGTAGATGTTGGTTCATGTCGGATTCACCAAAAATGTAAGAGAGGGGGACCAACCACTCCAAGGCCCTAGGTCACGAAAGGCCAAGAGAAGAAAGGTTTCCCTAACTTACCTTAGTTTAAAGGAAGGTTAGGATGGACAAGATGAGAATGATGAGGATTCTGAAGTCCTTCTATCACTCTACAATCTCAAGAACTAAAGGGAGACTAGATGAGTCGGCCTTCAGAGTCAACTATGCATCTGAAGTAGCTCTTTGTTTGAGGACAAAAGCATGGTTCTGGGATGATAGCGCGATGCGCTAGCATCTCACAGATTCCCTGGTGTCTCACTTTATCATTTACGTTTTACTTAGTTTACCTTATCTTATTTCCATTCTATTACATTCTGTTACTTTCCTTCATTTTAGAGTTCTTAGCAGTCAAAATTGTAGTAGGTATATTGTTGCTTTCTATCAAGTTCTTTATTTTTGGTTTGTACGAGACCCCAGTGTGCCTTTGGGGCTTCAATGGGTCACGCAATCATTCTTTGGCTAAGAATTCATCAATTTGTCTAGAAAACTGCTATGACCTACCCATTCTGATTTTGAAACTCTTGCTATGTTCCTTGAGGTAGTTTAGGGTAGTTCACCCCTTTTTATTCTCTTGAGAATAAAGAGACTCATGAGTAGTGAATCCCCCTTCTCTACATTTTGGTGAACCCGATGTGAAAACACCTCCCACATTTTTTTTTTGGGGCGATGCCTCGAACCTCATTTCTTGCTATTAGAGTGATGTGTCGTCCTTCGACCGACTTTTTTATACATTGTTTATTATATTTAACTTATTACTTTCAAAATGAATTTAATATCCTCTTTTATCAGTTTAGTTTCTAATTTGATTCAAAGCATTAATGATGTTCCATTCCATGCATGTGATGGTGACTTGGCTTTGCCTATGTCACTTGGTATCTTTGATCCTTCTCATGAAACTCCTCTCACTTCAAAGGATATTTTGTTGCAAGAAGATGAAATCATTGATACTTTTTTTAACATTACTCTACCCTCTCTTCATTCCAACACACTCTCTTCTAGAGATGATACATTAGTGAATGATTATTCTCTTCTTTATTCTAGTGCACTCTCTTCTAGAGATGATGCATTAGTGAATGATGAAGCTCCCCTCACATCATACCCTTCGAGGATGGATGTTGAGAATATTTATTCAAATTATTCCTCTATAAGTTGTAAGGAATCTTTAAATATAGTATATGTCTCTGATGCCCATTAAAGGCTTAAGAGACCAGTCATTTATCTGACCCTGGCTAGTCCTCCTAAAAGTATTTGTTCTATTAATGGTGTTCCATTTGAAAATGATACTCTTGATCTTTCTAAGGCTCCCTCTTATAGAGCAGTAGCCCATAATTGTAAGACTAGAAGGAATAAACAAAATGTTAATCAACCTACTTCATTCAACACTTAAACCTACAACTAAAGCACCTAGTGATTACGATCTTGTTGAGAAACTCTGTGTTACTTCGACTAGGATCTCACTATGGGACTTGCTTCAATTTGATTTGGTTTACCAAGGTATGCTTCAAGAAGCCTTGCAAAAGATCCTCTTGCCTTCTTCTGCTAGGCTGATAGATGTTAATGCATTAATTGCTCATATTCATGTGGATTTTTCAAATATTACATTCTATCCGCAAGAACTCCCGCCTCCGAAAGTATAGAACCAAGAAGACTCTCTAATGATCACAGTCAACATTAATAAAATCGAAATTAGACGTACTCTCGTTGATGTTGGTTCGACGCTCAATGTGTGTAGAATTGATCTATTGCCTAAGATTAATATTGATTCTTCCTCTCTAGCTCCTTCTTCTCTTGTTATTTGTGGGTTTGATAATGTTGGTCGGCAACCTTTAGGCATGATAGTCTTGCCTTTAAGGTTGGGACCCATTACTGCACCCACTCTAGTATATGTTATGATAGAAAAATTATCGTATAATTTTCTTCTTGGTAGACCATGGATTCAAGCTATGGGTGCAGTCCCATCTACCTTGCATAAATATATTAAGTTCATTTGTAACAATAAAGTAGTCATAGTCAGGACTAACCCTGATGCTATACACTTATGTGAGATGGCAACTGCTGGTCAGGTTTTCAATGTTCCTACTCTTATCCCTTTAGCATCTTCCAACATGTCGATGTCTACTCCAGTGGTACCTATTACACATGATACCCTTGAGGAAGATGTCCCTAAAGAAGATCCTTTTGAAGCAAGAAATCCTAAATCTACCTCTTCTCAAATAAATACATTTCCTGGTGACGATTGGGATTCTCTAGAATTTACAGAATCCTTCATTCGAGAATATAAAGTCGACCCGATCCACTTAAGTCTTCTGATAACATCATCGAAACCGGCTATCAAAGATGATCATTCTTATGCATCGCGGGATAATCTGAATACAAATTGTAATGTTCTTAATGTTGATCCTCCACCTTCGGAGGAAGATAATCATGATTTTGTTAAAAAATCTAATGCTATTAGTCCTATCAAGAAGGATGATGATGATCCCATACAAGAGTATAATCCCCATTGCTGGAATAATTCTCTCTATGAAGATCCTACTCCTCAATATTTACAAATGCGTTATGGACCTAGTTTTAAACTTTCCTCTAAATATGGCCAAGGGTGTAAAGGTTGTGGGTGTAATGAACAAAGAATTCGGGTCCCTATAGAATGCACACCTCGTAAGCGTAGTTTTGGGCTTGGCTGCTCAAATGAACAATCTAAATGGAAACCATGGTTGAATGTTGAAATTATTTCCACTCAACCTTGTTCTCTCAGATTGATTCATCTACCATTATCTGTTATCTTCATGTCTTCTTCTTGTGAGTAGTCAAGCTTCTTTGCACAAGAGAAAGGGTTGCTTCTCACTCCTCATTCTTTGTTTGAGCAAGAGTGTATTTTGTTGAGGCTTCTAAAATCCCACCTAATAAATCTTCCTCCTCTAACACATAAGAAATTTCATAAGCATGATCAAGCAAAAAATTCTTTTTGTGCATACCATCGAGTGCCTGGCCATTCCACTAGTGAACGCAAGGCCTTGAAGGACAAAATATAACTTCATGATTTTGGTGTCATCACTCATTCATTTTTTGATGCACCTGCCTCTTCTTCAAATGAAAAATGATATCGAGGTCTACCTCTATCCTGTATGTTCTTAGCATCTTGCATGGATCTCCTCCCCTATACATTGGAGGTAGTGATAACTTGTTTTGAAGATGTGTGTCCTTCTTAAGGACCCCCTCTCTTCTCTATATCTTTCAATTGGAGTGTCCTTGGAGTGGACCCCTTTTCTTTTAAAGGGTTCTTGAGGGACCCACCTTTGAAAGCTTTATTATCAAATGAATTCTATGGAATATAGCTTGGGGAAAGCCTAACTAGACCTATCTTTTTTGTGACTATCTCATAATGCAACTTGTAGTAGCCAAAAACTTATTTGATCAGTATTGCTCTACAAGACTGAGAACCTGTAGAGCTCCTTTGCATCAAGCTTTCCTTATAGGACCGAACACTTGTGAGGACTAATCAAAATCTGTAGAATCCGTTACATTGAGTTTACTTTAGGATCAAGCACTTGGGGGGTGCCTTCTTTACAAGTTTGAGGACTTGTAATGCGCTTTTCATCATACATGATCTCTTTGTTCAACTCTATAGGAGAGAGCACCTATAGTGTCTTTTTCTCACCTTCCATAGTTCAATGGATTTGTGGCACATTTGTTCAACCCTCCCCAGGAGAGAGTACCTATGGAGCCATCTCTCTTGGAATTTTCATTCCTTTCTAGCTCTTAAATTCTCTTCTATCTTCTTTTCTCAAATTGTATATACCAGATCGAAGATCTTCATAGTCTTCATCTTGAGTATATGCTCTTTCTCTCTTCGATGTTGGTTGCTTCCCTAACTTTTGCATGCATTCTTCTCTTGAAGTAATCGATCCTTACATTCTTCTCTCTATTTAAGAATTCTTCTATGTCTTATTTCTTAGTTTGGGGATGATGTATAGTATTGAGACAACCTTCTACATCAAGGTCTCTTTCACTTTTTTGACTCAAATATTTTAGTTTGTTATGTTCCTTTGTGTGTGTGTTATTCATGTATATATTCTAACCCCATGATATTGTGGCTTTTTATGTTCTAATATTGTTGTCTTGTGCAGTTATTTCTTGTCTAATATGTTTGTTTTGTAAGTATTCACCCTGGGGGCACACTTCCTTGGTTTGAAGAGCTATCTACTTCCTCTATAGTATCCTTTTGGTATCATGATATTATTTATGTTTAGTAGATTTATTTTAGTGTGCATATAAGTGTAGATTCATATGCCTGCTAAAGTGGGGGAAAAATGTAATATCATAAAATTGCACCCCATGCAATTTCACATACATTCTTGTGTCCACTTTAGTGTTCACTCCCTTAGCACTTGTGTAGAATCATTTTAGCCCTTGCATTATCCTTTTTCCCCTCTTAGGATGCTCAAGACCCCTTTTCAGAAGCTACCTTCGTGTGATAGCTTTGCATTAAACCTTGTCCTTTTCCCATTCTTGTCATTTTGTAGCATGATGTGTCTGGACACTAGAGCACCACATGCACGTTCGTGTGCCACACTAGCTTCTTGTGACATTTCAATGTTCAAACAACCATTTCCAAGTGCATTTCCACTTGTTAGCTCCTTTTGTCGGTGGTAATGGCCCAAGATGCCTTGTAATAGCTCAAGAAGCTTCTTGTCCCTCCTCTTCTCTCTTTAGAAGCTATATTTTCAATCTATTTGATCTTCTTGGCTTATCTCTTGAATTCTCTTCTCCTCTTTGCAACATTCCCTTGCTCTTTTTCTTGAACAACTTACTACAAAAACACTCTCAAGCTCTTGCAACACCCTTTGCAACTCTCTTGTCTCTCACAACTCTATCTTTCTCCTTGGCTTCCTAAGCCTTGCACATGATATCTACTTTGTGCCTTGTACCTTTGAGCATCTTGGGATTTCTACATCCCCTATTTATTGCATATCTATCTTGTGATACAGGTTCTCCTCCTTGAGTAGGGATTGCTTTTATCACTCCATATTTTCTTATTTTGTTCACTTTCTCTATCTATTTGGCTATCCATGGAGGTGGGAACACCAAAATGGGGGTTTGACTGAGGCAAATCCCTATACAACCCCAACATTTTCTCTTGATCTCAATGATGTAGGTATTGAAGATATTTCTTTGCTGTAGGCTTCATTACTTGGGTTTCTATGAGTAGTTTCTCTCTTGTTCTCTCACTTTGTCATTTACATTTTACTTAGTTTACCTTACCCTATTTCAGTTCTGTTACATTCTATTACTTTCCTGCATTTTAGAGTTCTTAGTAGTCAGAATTGTAGTAGGCATATTGTTGTTTTCTATGATATTCTTAATTTTCGATTTGTACAAGACGCTAGCGCACCTTTGGGACTTCAATGAACCATGTTGTTGTCTATGTACTGCATTGTCATCCTTTGGCTAAGAATTCATTATTTTGTCCAAAAAACAACTATGACCTTCCCATTTCGATTTTGAAACTCTTACTCTACTCCTTGAGGTAGTTTAGGGTAGTTCACCCATTGGGATTCTCTTGAGAATAAAGAGACTCATGAGTAGTGAATCCCCCTTCTCTATAATAATATGGCCTAATAAGGTCCCAAAGGGTACCATAAAGATACATTTATTCAAATTTAGTAAAATTTACATGCTCCTACATCTATTTAGCATCATGTGGAGTACTTGTACATGATCTTTCACTAGCCCATAAAAAATCCAATTGTCCAAGTAAACTTCTACAAAATCATGTATGAAATCTTTAAAGGTGTTAATCATTATTCTACTCAATACCACAAGAGAATTTTTCAACCCAAAAGGCATCATAGTGTACATATATGATCCCCATTCTATTGCAAAATTATTTTTAGGCTAATCTTCCTCCTTTATCTTAACTTGATGATATCTGGAGAAACCATCAGTAAATTAGTAAATCTCTCTTCTTATAATTGATTCTAGGATTTCTTTGGTGAATTGGGTTGAAAAGGGATCATGTATACAAGCTTTGTTCAATTCTCAAAATTCTATGTAGATTCTTATCTCTCTATTTTTCTTTTTTTGGAAAACCATAAGACTTATCCAATTAGTATCCTCTACTAGTTTAATAATTTTGATAGATAACATCTTGTCTATCTCTATTTTAAATTTTCTCTTCATATTTGGATTCAACCTATAGGGTCTTTTCAGACCGATTTATTCCTTCCTTCAACTGGACTTTCATCACTACTACTCTTCTTTAATCCCTTTCATTTCTATAAAAGTTATAGGGAATAGGTCTTGAAATTTAGAGAGAGTTTCTATTGTTTATGCGACTACCTTTTCATCCCAAAAGTCCCCTATCCTTGTCATCTTGGGATCCCCTTCTACCAAAATATTTTCCTCCTTCAGTTTGAGGGGTTCATTATAGTATTTCTTTTTAGATTCTATATATTCTTTAATCTCCCATTCCCCTTGGTTGGTTTCTATGCTTGGATTAGATCTTTCTTTGTCATTTTTTTCTGCACAACAATTTTTCTCTACATTGGTTGATTCCCAATCCAACCAATTAATATACTTATATATACCTTCTTATTTTGGTGGCAGGGAGGAGGGTTGCAGTACTACTATTTTTTATCCTCTTCTGGATTGAAAATGATGTCTTTCATACTTAGTATTGTGGTTTGTATCTGAAGATTTTTATTGGAAAAAGAAAAGGTATGGAGGAAATTAGTTGTTACTTCATTCCATGTTTTAGTTTCTCCTCATCTCTCTTGGTCAATATACCAAGTTTTGGCCAGTGGGTTAAGTGTCTAGTAGAATAGTTGGATGCATAATCTATCATCGTACTCATATCCTTCTTCCTAGAAGTGTATACCCATGTATAGATGATGTTGTTTTGGGATATCTCCCTCATATATGGGTATTTCCTCATATTATCCTACTTCTGATAGAAATCTTGCCTTTATCAAGGTTTTAAAGGTTTCCCACTTAACAATAGTGTGCTTATGTGTGTTAAGCCAACATATGGCAGTGCACATAAGGGTATGCGGTAGGGTATCAAGTTTATGGGTTTTATTTGGGATAATTTGTTCTATTTGTGATAGGCATGTCAGTAAGTCTCCTACTATAGAATATTTAGGTAACTTGATGTTTGAAATTCCATGAGGAATGTGATTAACTTGATGAGAGACTTTATTTTCTTCAATTTTACCACTCTTTGTATTTGCACCAATCTCATGTGGTATGTAGGTGGTTGTTTTAATGGTGTCTTCCTTACCATAAATATCCTTCTAGAGCCAAAGATCCTGTGAGAATAGGCTTTTGATTCATCTTGTAGTCATGCTTCTAGTACACTCTCACTATCTGTACTTCCATTAGTTTGATCTATCTCCAATTCCCCTTCTAAGTTGGGTTCTTCCCCAATTTTAGTTGGCAATTTAGTTATGGTATTCAACCTTTTGTCATCATCATCATATTCCTCTACATTTGCCTCTTCTACATAATTTTCATCTTGATTGTTTCCTAATGTGATTTGTACTATTCTTCTATCATTTACAAATGAAATTTATTCCTTCCTTGCATCTATTACTCCTCACGAGTATACAAGCCATCTTATTCCTAGGAGTGCATCAAAGGAATCAATTGTTTCCTTAATTGTAACTACTTCAAAATCTACAACCTATTTTACTCCTTTTACATTTAATTCTACTAGTTTCCAAGTGCCTAATATTTTCATTCTGGAACCATCTGCTAGAATAATTTTGTATGGGGTAGGTTATAGTGTGGTTCTTCTTAGGTATTCCTATATTATTTTTGGGATTAGATTGACATTTGCTCCTAAATCAACCATTACTCTAGAGATCTTCCTATTGTGAATCTAGAGGTTAATAATGATGGGCCTATTTTTCAATGTTTCCCTACTATCCTAACCTACGAAATGGATTTTGTGTTCAAATATTAAGTGATTTGTTTTAACTTTAGTAGTAAGTCATGTTTTCCTACCATTTATGTTAATTGTTGTAGTATTCTTAATTTTTGTTTTGAGAAAAACCCATTTTGCTCTTTTTCCTTCCCTTGTTCCTTCTTAATGATTTACCTAGCTTGTTCCAAGATTTGATCTTGTTGTTGTTTGGTGTGGTGGAAATTTTCTTCCTCTTTTGAGCTTTTTTTTCTTGTGGCACCGCTTCCTATCATCCTGTGTTGGTACCTTGTCTAGTGACTACTACCGCTTCACTCTTTTCTTTTGTTCTAGGGTCTTTGTGGTACTCATCTCCTATAATAATTTATTTTGTAGTGTATCCTTCATCCCTTCCTTCCTTTCGACATCTCCTTGTTTCTTCTTCCATATTTTTAGGTAACTTCTAGAGGAGTCTTGATCCTTTATTTTTATTAGAGTTTTGAAGATCAACATTTGGGTATGTGGTGTTGTAATCTTATAATATGGATGTGATTCATCACAATTGAAGGAATTATGATCTTCTTGGCTATAGAATCCATATTATTTCCTTCTTTCCCCCAACATTTAGTAGGAAAGTGTCTAGGTTTGCCACAATTAAAGCATGTGGCATCTTTTCTCCTTCCTCTTCCTTGATCTTGGCTCTTGCTTCACGAAATAGAACATTGATATTATATTGTTCTAGATTTTTTCTATTATTTACATTCCATTAGTTCCATTACCATGGTGGTACTTTGTATCTAGTATCCAGTGCATATAGTTTACTTTCTGCCAATCCTTTTACATATGCTAGTGTATGTTGGTCTTTATTGTTGACTGTAGTGGAGTCTTCTCTTAACCAAAATAACTGTGATAGAAATTATTCAGTATCGTGGTTATCCCACTCTCTGTAGACTCCATAGTAGACCAAATTCACCTTCTTGGTTAATGTCTAGAGGTCTACCCATAATGTGTTTTCTTTCTTTTCCCCTATTTCTTTGGGATATTCATTTCCAACATGACCTTCTCTTCCATAGTAGGTGCACGATATGTTAGGCCTAGGTGTATATACATCTCTTTTGGCCATCATATCTTGTTGGAGTCTTAGCTCTTCTACTCCTAGTCTAATTTTCTTCAATTCAATGTTTTCTCTTCTTTATCTTGTTTGTGCCATGACCAATTTTCAATTTGGTAGGTGAATGTAACCAATTTAAGATATGTGTTGAAATTTTGTCCATCAAGATCTATTCTTATTTTAGAAAGGAATTCAGAGATAAATCACTTGATCTTTTATTTGTTTCTTAGAGGTTCTTCTAGGTGTCTTGTGACCTCTTAAAATATTTTTTCAAATTCCTTGATTAATTCATCCTCTTATTGCATTAGTTTTGAGAGTTTATTTACTCCTTATGTAGGTAATTCTAGAGTGGAAAAATTTGCTAAGAAATCCTGCTTGACTGTATCCC
The DNA here is from genome assembly GCA_007115665.2 of Sequoiadendron giganteum. Classification (NCBI taxonomy): domain Eukaryota; kingdom Viridiplantae; phylum Streptophyta; class Pinopsida; order Cupressales; family Cupressaceae; genus Sequoiadendron; species Sequoiadendron giganteum. The sequence continues at coordinate 856,865,946 of CM021101.1, forward strand.
AATCTTTTTGGATAGTTTTTTGATACCATTGTAACGTTTCTCCATAAATTGATGCTACAAATTCAAATAGTTTGATGTCATCTCTTATTAGGTTTTATCTTTGGCATAAATATTTTTAGATGAACACATTTTCATTTTCTTCCATTGTGTGTTTTTGAAACATGGGAAATTTCATAGTGGTGTTCATGGTTTCTTTTTCTTTTGAATCACTATTTGTGTAACCTATATCAAAATTGTATCTACTCGATATGTCAATATTATCTTTCTCTTCTTTTATTTTTTCTACTTCCTCCGTATATATCATTCTTTCTTTTATTGCCATTAGGGGTGACTCCTAGTCTAGGGGTTGCATCTGTTCAAAGTTTCTTTTCATTCTTGGGGATTTTCATTTATTGGTTAGTTTCATTTGGTTAATTGATCTTGTCACTTTGTTATAAGGTATTAAATTTATATATTTCTCTTTATTCGTGATTGCATCTTCACTCCTTATTTTTAATACACTTCTAGTTATTAATTCGTCTAGGTAATTATCATCAAATGATATTCCAATGTTTTTGTATAAGAGTTTCTAGTAATGATCAATCTTCATTCATCTTTAGTTGGATATACATGTCCCTTCTCGATGTGTAATTGGTGTCTTATTCATAGTAGGTGTAATTATTCTTACTACCAGTCATTCCATTTCTTTTCTAGAATTTCCATAATCCTCAATTTCTTCTTCTATATTTTGAATAATTTAGTTTATTTTATTTATGCTAGAACCCAGCTAAGAAACCACTTCCTTATCTCCTCTAGAAATATCCTATATGGCACACTCTTCTTCTCCTTTGGAAGCACCCACATTAGCACACTCAACAACACCCTCCATGCTACGCTCACTCTCTTTGTTCTAGTTTATGTTTGCAATCTTTAGGTTTTATTCCTTAGCCCTCTATTTTGCCTCTTCCATTATTTTGTGGTATCTTTCCTATCTTTCCTGAATCGTTTTTAGCCTCATTTCTTCTGTGTTCATCTCTATTCCTAATTTAATGATTTCACTTATCTCTCTTTCTCTCTTGTTATCTCCTACTCCCATGTATTCTCCAAATTCAGGCCTCCATTAGTCCTTATCTATATATACTTTGTATTTGAAAACAAAATTGAACAGTTACATATTTTTAGGGACCTTTCAGATTCCTCCCCCCTTTCAAATTTTCATCCCCTAATGGCCTACTCCCCTCTCATAGAGATGGCCCTTAGGGCCTGACACAATTTTTTTTTTCTACCAAATTTTATTTCCTTATGCTTTATAAATTCTTTACTATTCTCTCCAGGGTCTCGACAATGGAACAAATGTTGGCAAGAAGGATGGGGGAGTAGACACCATAGATCTATACCCTAGGATTTCTTGTGTAGTCACTTTATATCCTAGAGGATACAATAAGAGAAGAAAGCATTTGTGGTAAGGAATTTAGATAAAGATATAAAGCTTTATTGTATTAAAAAAAGGAACAATTCATTCATCCATAACAAATTTGTAGATAACTGCTTATATCTCCTTATATTATATCATAACCATATACAAAAGACAGGTCTTAGTCTTTGCTCATATCTATATATTCATCACACATATCCTTCTATATATATCTGCATATGATTTATATTGCACATATATGTGCATTCCTATGAAGGGACATGTCTCCTAGTTACAACTAATGTCTTTTCTATCCTCTATGGACCTTTTTTGGTGGTCTACAGTAAGATCTATTCTAGCCCTTAACCTGCTAATAACTCCTAATCAATATTATAAGGATTAAAATCCTTTAAAGAACTATCATCATGGTGTAATGTCTCCAATGTGGTGGTGGAGGGAAAAATTTTAGTAGAAGAACTCAAAGGTTTCTCCTAAAAATTAGAACTCCTCTCAATAAACAACTCATGAGTGGTAGGATGGAGAAGTTTGTACCCTTTGAAACCATCTAGGTACCCCAAAAATATACAAGGATTAATTTTTTGATCCATAGCCTTATATTTCTCTTCTATAATGTTGGACCATGTAAGAGAGCCAAGCACTCAAAAGTGCTTCATTGGGAGTTTTGAATTAGTCTAAGCTTGAAAAGGAATTAACCCCTTCACAACTCATTGAGGAACTTTGTTTTGGATGTATCACGCATAGTTAATGGTTTCTTCCAAATATTGAGATTCCAAATATCTAGAGTGTATTATACAATTTTCCATCTCTTTCAAGGACCTATTATTGTGTTCTATGACACCATTCTATTGAGGATTGTATAGAATTGTGTGCTACAATTCAATACCTTCTAAAGCACAAAATTATTCAAATCAATGGTTAACATATTCACTCATATTATTTGTAAATAGAATCTTGATTGGATTCCCTAATTTTTCACTGTGAAATCTTTGAAGTCCTAAAAATACTCAAATACATTATACTTCTATTTAAGAAAATAAACACAAGTGTATTTGGAAAGGTCATATATAAATCTCAAGACATATTGAGCCTTGTTGAAATATGTATGTGAAAATAGTCTTGCCAAGTCATTGTATACTTACTTCAAGAGTTGTGTGAGCCTTCATGATTTTACTTTATCACATTTATTCTTACTATGCTTACCAATACTATACCCCTTGAAAATTCCATTAGAAAATCAAATAGAAGGAAACCCTCAAATCATGTCCTATCGATTGAGCTATTACAAGTAGCGATAGTTTAAGTGGCCAAACACTTGATTCCATAACAAAATCACTTCATATGAGTGAGTGAGTAATTCTATTGAAGGAGAGTAAAAAAATGAGAAAACTAATAAATTTTAGACCGGTGATATACTTTTCCCATGGAAATTGTAGACCCACTATGTATTTTACATACCACTATATATAGTGTGAACTTAATGCACTTTCTAGATCTTATGTGAGTGATAGGATAAATATATAAGAGATTAGTTGGAAAAGATAAAACACAAAGAACATCTTAAAATTTTCCTTTTCTCACATCAATAAACCCTCTCCCATGCACTTCTATAGGAGTCTCATGACCCATTAGTATGACAAGCATATAATATTTATCAAAGGAGGTAAAACCAAAAGAAACAAAAGAAACTAGGGCCTTACCCTTTTATTTTCCCTTTTCTTTGTGTCCTTGAAGACCCTTTTGATGAACCTTGTTTGACAAAGTCAAGCATCTTAATATTATTCTTTTCAAGAAGACATGTTAGGTGATCGATTCATTTCTTTAAACACTTATGTTCATCATGGTTAGGATTTTTATAGTTGGAACACTCAACATTATCCTTATTAGGATTTCACATTTTGATGAAGAGGTCTAATTAGTTGCATTTGAGGCAACATGCTTGTGATCTTTCTTCTTCTATCCATAGTCCTTTTATTTCTTATCCTATTTTCCATACCCTTTCTATTCATTTTTCCCCTAATTTATAGCCAAGACATATGACTTTGGGGCTTTAGTTGTACCATTTCAACCAATTTCTCTTGCTCCCTAGTGAGATTTGTAGTAAAATAATCAAAAGAATAAATTTTATACGTGGAACCTAGGGAAAAGTTTGTGATATAGAATGTAGAAAAAAATGCATAATAATTATTATCAATCTTAGAAATGATACTTAACATTAATTTTTTATCATCCTTATTAATTCAACACTAATGTAATTACAATCTAATAAATTTTAATTTTGTGAAGAAGTCATGTATAGTGTCAAAATTGGTAGGACTTAACCCTATGATTTTGTTCTCCAATTGATGACCCCTTAATTCATCTTGATTGCCAAAAAGGTTTTCCAATGTGGTCCATATATCATTTGGTGTAGTAGAATATTTAGTGTGAAAAATTCAAGAGAGATTGACATACATAGAGTACCAAATTCATTATATTTATTAAATCATTTTGAATTTTCTACATCTACTATTGGTTTTGTCCCAAGTCCCATTGTAACCTTGTGCAACCCTTTATTTTTGAGATAGATTATCATTTTGAATTTCCATTCAAAATTGTTATAAGGTGTTAGGGTAGAAACTTTTGATTAATCCATTAGTGCATAAAAGTAGATTGTTTGTTGTGTAGAAAAAGAAGAGAGAAAATGAGGCACATGGGATGCCCCCTTTTCAATAGTTTATTTAAGATGACTCCCCAATAAATTATAATTCTTGAGCTTTATAATTAGTATAATTTACAATGCAAATATCAAAATTTTAGACTCCTATAAGTCCCAAAATGGGTAAAACATTGAAACTATATATCAAGTACAATATGAGATTAATTTGAGAGAACTAGTGTGGAGCACATAGAAAAATATGAACTCTAGAAAAACCAAGACCTAAAAAGGAGTTTATTTTGCACAAGTTATGGCTCCAAAAAGGTCTCAAAACAAGAATTGTGCAAAAAATTCTAAAATAATCTTAATTTTTTGAAATAATAGAATGCCAAATCAAAAACCCAATTTTACCACTATGTAGATCATGCAATTATAAATCAAATTAAAAATACTATTCCCAAAAATACCTCTATATAGTGAGAATGAGCATCTAAGAGTTGGCCTTGAAAACTAAAAAGTTCATTGGAGCGGGGGTAGATTTTGGGGAGTAGGACGATGGTGTCATGTTGATGTTAGCAATACAATATGTCAAAAAAATACTAAAATATTATGCAGAAACTACCATTTGTTCACCTCAAAACCATTTTTAGATACTGAAACTTCTAAATTTAAATTTAAAACTACCATAAAATGGTTGAAAGATGCCTCATGCTCAAATAGTGATTTTCTCATGAATATTGATCTGTAAACGGATCTAGACTAGATTGCAGTATTTAAATGCTTAACTTTTACAATGCTTTTACAATGATTATTTCAAGTTAATTAAATCAAAATTAACTTAAGGAAATAACAGAATGAAAGTAATAACAAGGTGATTTAACAGAAAGGAAGGAAACGAGAGACAAAAAGAGAGAGAAGAAGAGAAGTGCAAACAGTTGATAACGGAGTTCATCACGAAAGTGACTATGTCTCTGGTTCCACTCCAATAGAGAGACCGATCCGATTAACTCCAAAAATCAAATACAAATGATGCACCAAGACCATCAGTTCGGCAGCATAACAAGGCTCTGATATTCAACAATGGCTTGAAAATTCTTCAACAAGACCCCTCTCTTCCGTGTTGCCTCAGCGTCAAGACTTCATCACCTGAAAGAAACTTGAATATCAACTCTCACCTCAAGCCCCCTTTAAATACATAAAATTTTCTCAAATTGGTTACTAACCAATTGATTCACAAGATATTCCTTATCTCTCCAAAATTACATAAAAATCTCCTTTACTTAGTACAAATATTTAAAAATCCTCCCCTAATAACATTATAATCTTTAAAAATCCCCCTTATCAAAAATAAATCTCCTATAATATTTATTTTAGCCCTTTCATTGATTCATTTCGGGCTTTTACAGTTTGGGGGTGGTTTATTTTTAAATCCTTAAAAGGATCTTTGTTTGTTTTATTTTCCAAATTAGGAGGGGAATTGTTTAAATCATAGGTATTCGGTTTTCAAAAGTTGTTAAAAAAAACCAATGCCAATAATATTCTAAACCCGCTCGGTGGCTTGTTGGTTACCAATGCTTTTGGGAACCCGGTGGTTCCGGGTTCCACTCCCGGCCGTCCATTTTAAAAACAAATTCAAAACCGAATACATAATAAAACGAAACGGCCGCTAGAAATAGTAAAGGCCACGTATGTGGTGCAACGGTCGGGCGGAAAATTCGTAGATGAGAGGTTCGGGGTTCAAATCCCCGAAAGATGCTTTTTAACAAACAAAACAACTTTTCAACCAACGCGGATAGAGATGGAAGAGAGCGCCAAGTGTCGCACCAGGAGGGTGCCACGTGGCGGAATCTGATTGGCCAATAGCACTGACGTGGACGATAACTCAACACTGACTCAGATGACGTGGATGCTGACTGTGTGCCAAATGATGACGTGTCTGCCAACTAGGATGCTGACATCATCGTACAGATGACACATGTCAACTGCGGATTGGTCCATTTTGATCTGCATGGATGCTGACGTCATCATGTACGGATGCTGACGTCATCACTGTACCTTCAGTCCACCAAGTCAACCTGAAACTTTGACCAGCTGTATCTTGAGCCTCCGATGTCGGATTTCGATGAAATGAACACCGTTGGAAAGCTTGTGACGGGCTCTTCGCAATGATTCCAACTTCGACAACTTTTGATGACATCATTTTTTTCGCTTCCTGGACGCCCTCTGATTCCAGTTTGACCCAAGGTTTGACTGGCCATAACTTGCACAAACGGACTCCTTTTCGCTCCGTTCGAGTTGCGTTGGAACCAGGACACTGAGATCTTTCTGATGGTGCTGATTTTGGAATGAAATGGAACACTTCAATTTTCACTAAAAAATGTCCACCGGATCACGATGGTGTCATGTTGATGTTAGCAATACAATATGTCAAAAAAATACTAAAATATTATTTAGAAACTACCATTTGTTCACCTCAAAACCATTTTTAGATACTGAAACTTCTAAATTTAAATTTAAAACTACCATAAAATGGTTGAAAGATGCCTCATGCTCAAATAGTGATTTTCTCATGAATATTCTCTAAATATTTTGCGTAGGTAAGGTGGGGCGTATGTAAGGAAGCTAGGGTAGTTAAAAAAATTCCTACACTAATCTTGAGAGGAGGGTTATGTAAAATATTTTTAAATCTTTACAAAAATTGCACAAAAAACAAAAAAACATAAATATCAATCATACCACAACACAATGATTTACATGGGGACAACCTTTTTAATAGAAAAACCTGACACTCCAAAAGACACCCAATATATTAGTCAAAAATCAAGATTACAATATACTTGCAGAGCAAGCTCTCTTAGGAGTATCACCAACCAAAGATCTAAAGGAAAATCAACATCTATAAGATTCTCACACTCAACCTCCATCTCAAGCAGATAATATATAGGAGATACAGTACATGAAATCATGAAACGATATTTACAAAATCACGAGCTAAAACCAGAAAAAAAGGTGGCACCCAACTTATCTCCAATAAATGATGCCCTATGATGTGTCAAAACACACACTAATGTGTGTAAATCCCCCTTACAGATCTTTTATGTGTGCAAAATATTTTCATATTTTCCAATTTAGGAGACCAAAATTTTGGATGCCATAACTTTTGATCTAGGAGTTTGATTAAAAATTGTTTGAATCATTAGAAAGCTCATGAAGCTATCTATTAAGATATTACAATGTTTTCTAGTTATGACCACTTTTGGGCCTACAAATGGCCTCTAAGTACCTCAAAATTAACTTTGAAACTTTTTAAAAATGAAAAAATCAATATCTTAAAATCTAGACATGACCTTGGGTCATAACTTTACCAACATGTTTATTTTCCCATTCCATAGCTTTGGGGAAAATTTCAAAGCCATGCATGATGAAATATAAATTACTAAAAATAATAATTATTGTTCCTTTCGCACACACACCTCGTGAAATGGGGACCCCCCTCTTTTACTTTCGGTTGTGTTGGTTTGCTTTCATTTTTGGTCTCGCTTTTTGCTCCTTTGCTTGGGTTAGTTTTGAAATTTTGATCCCCTTGTTTTTTGGTAAAGTTGGGAAGTTTCTCATTTGTGTATTTTTCCTTGCAGGTTAACAACATAGGAATTTCTTGGTGGGATTTCATTGTGAAAATTTCATAAGGGAAGTTTCCCTTGGGTAGGTTCTTTAGTGCATAATTCCTCCTGTGGAATTCCTTATGTAGGATTCTAGTTTGACAACGCCACCTATCTCTCGGCCTGCATTATCGCCCGACTTGCATTGGGTCTATCCCCGTGTCATCCTTATTCTCGCATTGCCTTGGTCCCTGCAACCTCTTTAGTCCTAAATGATATGCATCTTGACAGTCTTTATATTTCTACATCTGATAAGCCTTCATACTCCCCAAACCCTAATTAGGGTTCCATCATGCTTGATATGCTACGTATAGTGCATTTAATGTACCGTGAGCTTTATAGGGTATAAATAGAGGGAACCCTTTTCATTTCGTACCTTTAGAGATTGGAGTATTTAGATGCATTAGGTGATTAAGTTATAACATTTCAACTTCGAATCTCTTCCCTTGCTCATTCTAAAAGTTTGTTGAGTAGATCAAATCCTTTGCTGCTAAGTTGAGGTACACCATTTTCAAAGTTTAAGTGATCTATGGGTTTTGGAAACTTTGTATGTTCTTCATAGATAATCCCTTGTAAGATATCATTGTGGTTTCTTTTGAAGTCTATTGCAAAAGACTTAAGTGTCATTTTAATTCTAGTGAATCTTCAAGTAGAAGACTTCGTAGTGGGTTATGTTGCCCCTTTTACCTTAAAATAAACTTTAGTAGGTTTTGGGTGTGCATATGTATAAAGTTCACAAAGGGTTCTTATGTGAAAATCCCTTCGCTAGATTCCCATTGTGGAGCTTTTTTTTCAAAGTTCCATTCCTTTGGTGCCAGTCGATCCTTGACCCACAGGGACAACATCTTTGTAAAATCTCATCCTCACACATCTTTAGTTCTTGTAATGTGAAAGCCTGTGGGAACCCATTTGTGGGATTCCATGCAATAGTTGACCAATCAAACTTAACTTATAATCCTTTTTGATCTTATGGCTTCGCATGATCATTTCCCCATGCATACTAAAATGCTTAAGTTTTTACCTTATGCAAAATTATCTTGTAGACTTTCCACTATGGAATTCCCTATGTGGGATTCCAGTCTGATGGCGCTGGTAGGTTCCATCCCAACAAACCATGAAAACCCACAAATGGCTAGTATAAGCTCAAATTTGGTAATTTAAGTGGTTTCATTCATACATAAGGTGATTTTAAGGTGGTATTTTATGTCCGTGCATGATTAATGCAGGAATTGATTATCCTACTCCATAGGATGAATTTTATCATTACGCATTCTCCTATGCAAATTTTATGGAAAAAGGTGATCAAATAGCCAAAATGAAATTTGAATTCCACCGTGTTGAGGTTGTTTCCAAAATCACATCCACTTGGGAGAAGAATTTTGAAACAAATATTGGACATGTAGATATCGATGAATTCAAGGAGAGGATTTTTGGAGCACCAAAGATGGATTTGGCTTGAAGGATTAAGCGAAGTGGAATTGCACAAGTGACATGATTTCCTCTTTCTCTGATTTTCTTTGAGCTAATATCAACATGCCAAGAATATTACGAAAAGGACACCCAGAGAATTATTATTTTTGAAGGAAGGGTGTTGGTAGAATTATTTGCTCCTTCAATCTCAAGAACATTCGAGATCCCCTCGTTTTTAGAAATGGAAGTCACAGACCGAGCACATGAAATGAACATATGGAAAGTCAATCCTTGTAGCTTCTTACATCTAATCAACAAAAAATGGATGGACAAGCCTCGAGAAAGTGTAGAAAAGTTTCCCAAAATGTTGTATATGAGTGACTTCACTGAGGAGGTCAATGATTTGGTTACACTATTGAGTAGGATTATAGGTCTTCTTTCTACATCTACATTTGAAGAATGGATGTATCATTTTATTGAAGAGATTTTGAGGGGAAAATTTAAATTTGTTTGGGAAAAGATCGTTAGTGAAAATCTCCATGAGAAATTTTATATATTAAAGAAAACATCCGAGTTCTATATGAATTCATATGTTGTCTATTTGTTGGTAGTAAATTTTCAATATAAGGGCCTCACATGCAAAGGAAACCTTGGAATAGGTCCAAATGATTAGATAGTATATGATTACTATCCGCAACTCCAGTACATGAATTCCAAACATCACTACAAGAGAGTAAATGACGCATTTAGAATGCACATTGTCTAGGTGCTACAAGGAGATCTTGGAGCAAGGATGTCTCACTCAACCAAGGTGTGAGTCAAATGATTTAGTTATTGGTTTATAGAATTTCCTAAGTTCACATATTCTAGGATTGAAGGTTTCTCTAGGGTACCCTATAGGCTTCCAAAATACCCTATTGATAGGATCATCTTGTTGTAGTTGACTAGGAAATTGTGTTCCTTGCACCGCTTGCTGCAATCAAAACATCGAGCTGGGGTCCCATACCCCATGACACTTGGAAGAGGATTATATTCATGTTTGTCTATGCCTTCAATATAAAATTTGGATGTCGATATCCAATACTTTGGGTTCCAATTTCACAGTTTGAGAAGTAATATTGATTGTTTAGGAAAAATGCATAAACAATTGGGAAGGAAACATGACCACCAATTGCATATTGAGGCACTCTAGGATAACTATGAAAACTACCAAGAAGTTAGGAAAAGAACTTATATGTAGGTCACTTTGGAGTTTATCCGCACTCTTGATTCTTTCATGCTGCCAAACCAATTGTAAGGGGATGATAAGCTTCTAGATGAAGAGGTATATAGTAAAGTTCCCAATCTACATCTTCTCTTCCTTGACTGGATGAAAAAAGAGGATATTGATCTTGACATAATTACTCATCCAGTGTTGAGGAGGATGAAAGGATGGTTTAGTGCATAGGTTTCCCTTCTCAAAGCCCAGAATATTGAACTCACATATAAGGAGAAAGAAAAAGTGGAAGCCCAAGATATGATGACAATGAGAAGATAGATGAAGAAGAAATCAACAAAACATCTGGCACAAGCTCTACTAGTAAGGAAGTTGCTTCTCCTCTAAAGACAAGGTGAATGAGAAAATAAGTTCAAGAGAGGCATCCAACAAAAAAGCCAAGGGTATAGAAAAGGAAAAATGTAGAGGGTGGCAGATCCACACAAAGAAGACAAAGAAGATCACTACTATCATAATGGAGACAGTTCAAGAAGAGTCCTCCCCACTGATAGATTCTTAGGATCCACCTTCTCCTTATCATCCACCTCCACCACCTTCGGTTTCTACTCTAACATCACCACCTTCCTCTTCTACTCTCACTTCCTCCACTTTTTCTCTTCCTCCTCGTATCCTTTCCTCTTTGCCTAATATCAATCTTTCCATCCACCTCACTTCTTCCATTCCCTCCACATTTTCCAACTTCATAGTCTTTTCCTTCTTCATCGACCACTTCTTCCCCTTTTTCCTCCACTCTCTCTATGCCCCAATTCACCATCTCGACCTTACCACCTACACTCCCTCCCATTTCTTCTTTTACCTCCCTGAGCCTACTAGAGTCTTTCATGGCTCATTTGAGAAACCTGTCGTAACAATTATCAGACATTTTGTGATCCCTAGCAAATATAGCATTGATCAATCAAGTTACAATCTCTTCCCCTCCCTCTCCATCTTAGTAGGTACTAGAGACACCTCCTATGGAGAGCGTGGACAAGATTATGGAAGAAATATAGAGGAAAGGGCAGGAGAATCTAGAGGCTATAGCTGCAGCAGGGGAGGCATCCATTGCACCTGATCATGCCGAAGAAGATATTGGAGAAGATGAGGGAATACAAGTTATAGATACTGAAGAGGAGGGAACACTAGAGACTAAAGGTGAAAAGCTTCCAAAAATTGAAGAAGAAAAATAAACTCTAGAAGAGAAGGCAACAAAAAAAGAGAAGAAAGAGGAGAAGCATATAGTGCAACCAATAGATAAAGAGGTTGTAGAAGAAACGACTGTAGAAGCGACCTCTATTTCTTCTTAAACAATAGCTCTAGCATGGCTAAAAGATCAATTGAAAGAGAAGGATCCTATAGTTAGGGATCCAAAGGATAGTTTTGAAGCAATTTTGGCTAGCATGGGACAACCTAAAGAGAAGAAGAAGGCCAAAGCTAGGTATCACATAACCAAGGATGCCTCTAGGTCAAGGAAAATTCATATTGCTATGCTTGTAGTGGACAAAGACTGCCATAATTTTTCCTTTTGAGTATAATATATCCTTAATTGACATCGAGTCAATTGAAAGAGCTCAAGAGATTGATGAGACTTGGTGGCACCCTCAAATTTTGCAAATTTGAAGTGCCCATATTAAAATTTTTGCCTCTACACTCTCAAAAGTGCACCTAAAAAATCTGCCTAAGTGACCCACTTTAGAAGGTCATAATTTGGAACTTGTTGAAATTCATGCAAAATCCCTGGGTGGACCTACTCATGTGACATATGTGAAAATTTATGTCAATTTTTAAGCCCCTATGATGAGTTTTGACAATGTTTTGAAAGGCTAAGCTAGAGGGTTCTGGCACTATTTTTCTATTTCAAAATTTCTAGTTCTACGAAGTGGCCTCCTGTTCAAACTGATTTTTCACAACTGGATGACTTTCAAGACAAATAGATTGTTGCTCTCCATTATCCGCACATTCATATGCTCCCTTGTCAATTTTCAATGCCCTAGGACCTGATTTTCTATTTTTTCGAGATAAAAAAAAATGCAGTTTGTTCAGTTTTACATCTGCACTTCTGACTGTTTCAAGGTGGTCAACTTTGACACCTAATATCTCGAGAAGATTGATGATTCAAGCAAAACCCTCTTGCACGCATACTCAGTGTACCTAAATGAGGTTTTTTTTCAGTGGTAGCTCCCTAGAAGTTGATTTGATATTTTTTCAAATTGGTGACTTGGTGAGCCCTGATTGGTTTTGAACATGTGCAATTGCAGAAAAGTCTGAGTAAGGAACTTTGTCGATTAATATTTTGCACCTCAAGATCTATTTTTCTGAACTATATTTTGCACTCCATTCTTGGATCAAATGTTTGTAGGCTTGCTCAATTTCAGGGTCTCAGGATAAGTTATGATGGGTTATTTAATCACCTTTTGATTGCGACAAGGCCAAAAATGATGTTTTGTAAAGTATGAAATTTTGCAATTCTAATAACAACCCATTTCTTGTTTTGGTCTAAAACCTATAAATCTCCATTTTCATCAAGCTCGAAGGTCATTTGATGTATTATTTTAATGAATTTTGGGTGTGGTAAACACTTCCTAGGGCTAGTTTATAAAGGAGGTACCTAAATTTTAAGGGTTGGGCAAAATCTAAGGAAATGGGTTTTCTCTAAATAATTGATTATGATCCTATGCAAATTTTAACCACTCCAGGTGTCCCTGTTTTTTTGCAATAAATTTCTTCCAACGGCCCGCAAGTGTAATTAGATGTCAAATTTTTTCTAATGTTTCAAGTGTTAATGTTTAAAATATTTTGAATATTTTAAATATTGTGCAAATGAAAAGGGGAAAATATAAATGCATTTCAAATATTTTTGAGGACAAACAAGTTTAATCCTTAGTTTCATGGCTTTCATGTTGCACAAGGAATTCATGCAATGGCAGAAAATCTCTGTCTTTGCCATTTGTTTTCAGCTATGCAATGTTTCCAGCCTTAAATCTTGATGTGACAGATATGTTTAATGTTTCCTTGGTTTAGGCAAATTTTCATTCATGAGGCAACATGGCCTGTTGTAGGTCTTCATTGCCTTTTTCCTGGGCAACGTGCAATGAGTGATGGCATATGCTTTCCATTGCCCATCAGTGGTTATTTCTCCAATTTCCATCAGCAACTGGCGACCGACAATGACTTTTCATTTCCATCGGGCTCTCATTGCCCATTGCCAGTGGTTTTCTCCAATTTCCCCAGTAAGCAATTAAATGCACAGGTATAGTTTGAAAAGCCTGATGTTAAATATAAAGGGCCTGAGAAAGAATTGCTTTGCCTAGTAAATGTTTTATTGCTCATTGCCAGTTGATGTTTCATTTTTCCTTTTGCTCCTGTGATGAGAAATGTGCTGAAATGAATTGATTTTGCCTGATAATGTAATGTTTTAAAATCTTTATCATTTTAAAAGTTCTGAGTTGAGGGAGGGAAAATTAAATGGAAAGTGAAAAGCAAATGCAAGCACAGGTGAAATATTTTAATAGTTTGGTTAAAATTTAAAAGGCCTCCACCTTTTAAAGAATAAAAAATAATATTGTTGGGAAATGAAGGTGAATTGGAAGTGGGTGATTTTTCTTGAGTAAAATATTGGGGGGACAAAATAAAATTTTGTGCATGATGAAATTTAATAAATCATGGGCTCCATTATAAAGTTGAGAAAACTTTACTTGTTGGTAATAAAAATTAGAAGTGAATTTATTTTTGTGTAGCATGATAATAGAGAGCAAAACAAGGGAAAAAATAGAGGGTTTTCATGGGAAGAGCCATTTTTCAATGGCAAGGCATGGTAAATGCAAGCTAAATATAGATTAAGGAGCAAATAATTTAACCACAGATTGCAAAGGAAGAGAGAAAAGAGAGGCTTTGCATTTTCTGTTACAGATAAGGAGGAAAGGAAGAAGATTCTAGATGATTTCCGGTTGCAAATCAATGGAGAATAATATTGTTAGGTGGCTTATACAGAATTATTTGAGGGCTACTTCTTCTCCTTTATCTTCTCATTCTCCTCTCATTGTAAGGGGTTTCATTTTTTGAAAGTTCTGCAAGGCAGACAAAAGCGCTGTAAAAAATTGTAAAGCTAGGGTGAAGTATGACTGTTACTCACTAATTTGAAGTGTTTTTGTGTTTTGAATTGGGTTTCATGAATATATTTTATTCTATGACTGTCTCCATGGTTGAGATGTAATATTCTTTTGAAATCAATAATCAAAGATTATCTAGGATTTTTCATGCACATTTGTTGCATTTGAGTTGCAATTGTTATTGCTTTATGTTCAGAGAATGATTTAATTAATTTAATAAATGTCAGCTGCATTTGTTATTGCCTATTATTCAAAGAATGGAGTAATTGCTTTAGTGGTCTTGTTGTCATAATGTGATAACATTTTCAAATACCTTCAAAACATGTTTAACATTGTAGGAGGAAGTGCTGGTTGTATGACTCTGTAGCCCTCTTCTTGGCACTAGTCAATCTATATGTATCTTCTGTTTTCAGTTTGGTCCCAAATTTTAAAATCAATTTAAACCTTTCAATTTTGTTTTATGAGTTACTTGTACTTACCATATTCTCCATGTTGTTTAATGAAAATTGTCCAATATCTGAACCAATGTTGAGTTATTTTTCATGTTCCTCAGAATATTCTTGTGAGAGCATCATCTGTTAAACAATACCCTATTAAGTGTGTGTCTGAATATTATGGTGTTGCTAAAGGGTCACCCCTAGGTCGTACAGAGCCTAAAGTGCAGGGGAAATGTGTCTCAATCTCATTTCCTATCAGTTGGCCAAATCCTACACTATTTCTGAACAAGAAGTGTGGCTTACTTCTAGGATTTAGTGGTTCTATTGATTTGGAGAACCAACAAGACCTAGGATTTAGTCTCTAATATTCTGAAGAGGTTAGATAAAGATTAGGCCACCAAGAAGGATTTAAAGGCCTAGGTTGCTGAATTAACTACCTTCATTCGACAATTAGTAACTCCAATCTGAAGTGTTCTAGGGAAGGTGACTACTCCTATGTTGTTATCTTAAGATGATGTGAACAAAATGGAATAGATGAAAACATGAGAGCAAACCACTGCAAAATGTATTAGAAATATTGCCAGAAGTGGAGATAAATTGATTAGTGTAGCAATGGAAATGCATAATAATTTTTTGATTTTGAAAGAGGGAGTAGATAAAGAAATTGGGGACTATAGTTCCTATATGAAGTATTATGAATTAAATCATCCTTAGTTACAGGTCATTAGAACTGTGTTTGCAGATACATTAGAGAATGAAGAGATATTTCCCAAAGATAAGATGAGAGAACAAGCATTTTGGTTGCACACACTAGACTTTTGGAGAGAGACAGTAACTCAAGTTCTGCCAAAAATGAATGTTATTATTGAGAGAATAAGTGAGTTACTTGTTGACTACAATAAATTTGTGTGTGATATGGAAAATATTTGTGTTGCTACTATAGATAAGTTAGATGACGTGGTGTTGAAGTAAAGCTAGAAAAAGGTTATATAAAAATAATCCACTAACGACTTTAGCAAATAATTTTTGAATATTGCTCCACAATTTTGGTTCCTCTAGGGAAGTGATCAGGCAACAAAGGTCTTGCGTGGACCTGCACATGAAATGAATGGAAGAGTATGAGGTGTTGGGTTATAAAATTCATGTTGCATAGTCTCCTCTAGATGATAAATTAATAGTTGCACTTAAGGATTTTGTTAAATATGTTGTTAAAGAAAAGGAGGTTGGAAATATTGTAATCATTGACAAATTTCTATAAAATTCCAGCCAGTTGTAGTTAGTTACATAAAAGTGCATGCACCCACCTTTTATGGGATTTTATAGAATGTCTTTAATAAAAAGTTGTATTAATATATTTTAGATCTTCCTAAGTTCACATGAGATTTAAGTTTAAAATTGCGGTGTAGTTGTATGAATATTTATTGCACCCCAAATATCAAATGCAAATGTAATATGAGTCATTGGTGTTGAGTCAACCCCCACCATTCATTTTGTAAGCCTTCTCTATAAAGGTAGCCTCTCCTCATTTGTAAGGGGTTGATTTGGAATTGTTGTAACAAAATTTTGAAAGTAATACAAGCAAAGACATTGAAGTGTTGGTGATTTTTTTTGTTTTCTTTTGAATGCATGCATTGTTCCATCTTCCATCCATTTTTCAGTTTTAGTTTCAGTTCAATTATGATGATGGAGAATTGTTAAGGTATTTGATTGATCTCTTGCTCATACCATATGTGGTTTTCTGATTATAAATTTTAGTGTATGGTTATTTTGAGCTAAAATTAAATTTGGTTCAACTGTGAATGTTTTCTTATATTATGCCAAAATATGGGTATATGTCTAAATATTTACAGTCTAAAAATATTTAATATTTCCTTTGAAGATTGCACCACTTTAGCAACATTGTGGGTTTATCCTGATTAAGCAAGAATTAGTTTTATTAAGGGGATTTATCTACCTATAGCAACAACCATTATTGTGATTGTCCTTAGGTTTTCAAAATTTGGATTTCTAAACCTTATCTTTTGATCTTTATTTTATAAATCTGGGCTAGTTTAGGAAGAAAAATATAACTATAAAGCTACCATATTTGATGATAAGAATCAATTTCGGATACCTGAAAAGTATAGTTAGGGTTTGAATCAATTTTTATATTTTACAAATCTCTTGTTTTGAAGCTTTCAATCTTTTTTGAACCATAAATACCCCTTGAAACCAACAATACATCAAACCATTGAGTTGTCTTTGCAAATTCAAGACTTGACATACAAAGCCTTGGGGTTATCTTTTTAAATATTTCTAAGGAAGGGTTTCCTTTCAAGAGATAAGGTACCTAGTTACTTTGTCTATTTTGTGATTGTGCAAAAACACTCATCAATATAATTGGTGCTAGAAGGAGGGATTTTTAGCAAAAGCTGGATCATATGGGATCATTTTCTCTTGACAAGTTTCAAAGATTACTCAAATCTACACTGAATAAGGGAGAATTTCAAGAGCATAGATCCCCCACATGAGCTAGAAGAGCTGCAACAGGGGGGTGCTCATCATCAACTCCACCTCACACTTCCATGACATCCACTTTCTCCATTCCGTCTTCACCTTCATATCAGATTCCATCTACTATACCACAACCACCACCTCTACCAATTGAGTGGTTACCAAACAACCCCTCACCCATCACATTCAATGCCTACCATGCTATGCCAAAGAGCCCTAAATATTTCTATTCTAAGTTTCAAGTAAATGACTTTAATAGGACTATTGAAGAACATGTTAAGATTTTTGAGGGTCCCCTTACAAATGGGAGAATAGACCATGAATATGTGGCATGAACTATTTCATTATTCCTTGGGAGAGGAAGCCTTTTATTGGTTGATTCATTTACCAACAAGTTCAATTCAAACTTGGTAGGATTTGAAGGATGCTTTCTTAGGAAAATTCACTATTCTTATCAGTCCATTTGAGATGTATTAGAAATTCATGGGGGTAAAAAGGAAAGATAATGAGCCCATAAGTTCCTTTAATAATAGATTTTGTAGGGCTTACACCAGGCTTCAAACTCCTTACAACATAGATGATGTGGTGGCAGTCATGGTAGGAGGGTTTTCAAAGAGAACAATCTGGGTCGTGTAGCTAGAGTAACACAATAGAAGCAACACAAAATTTGGAGGTAAATGCAGATAAAGAAATTCTTATTATCATGAAATTCAATTACATATAGTTGGCCACATCCAGGCATATAGATTTGGCTAACAGGCCTAATTACAATATGCTCAAAATACAACGCTTAGACATGCGAGCAAAAATAGTACATATCGAACTCTATATACATTATATTTTACTTCCTTGATGTTCGCTGCTAATCTAATGATTCATTGGAAATTTTATATCATATCCGTGAGTCTAGAAACATCCGCGTCGGCCAAAGATCATTACAATATTTGATGAACAAAAATGTAACATGGGCAAGAACAGGTCGACCTCAAATTTTAAATTCTTCTACAGTAGATGTGCATGATGATGTGTGGACCTAATTGTAAGATCGAGAACAATCCATAGAAAAAATCTAAGAACACCATGAGGATATGCAAGTCACGAGAAAGATCCGTGATCGATCCAACTAGCTGTTAGGTTTTTAAATATTCTAGGGCCAGTTCCAAAAAATGTAGTCACATACTCCAGAAGCGATAACTTGCCAGAAAAAGATCCAATCAAGTTGAAAAATTGGAATAAGGTAATTGAACATGCCCATGATGAAACCATAGGTATGTGAGATTTGGTGAGAAGATATAAAGAAATACCAGATCTCCCAACTTGAACAAGATCAAGAACAAAACAAGAACAAAACTGAATGAAAATATTTTTGGTTGATGCAAGATTGCCAAGAACCAAGGATGCTCTTGCATCAGACATCTGGGGTTAATGAAAAGTGAGTCCCTCACTTTGTTGGGGCCAAAGGGAAACCAATACGGTGTACCTCAGCCTGAGAAATCCAAGAAGAATCTTCCACTGGTTTACCTTTCCATTTTACCAAATATTCTTTATACTGTCTTCCACGAGTCTTTCTCCCATCTCTGATATCGAAAATCTCTCCTATATCATCTGATTATTGTTTAGGAAGTTGTTCTTCCAATTTTGCTTTATTGTCTTCATTGAATTATGCTTCATGGTACTGATATAGAATTGAAATGTTGAATATAGGTGATATACCCATGTCATCTGGTAACTCGACTTCATCTGCATTTCTTGAATCAAATTTCTTCAAAATCCTACAGGGTCCAACCTTTCTCATATTTAGTTTACTGTATGTGCCAACTGAGAATCCTTCCTTCCTTAAATATACCATTACTTCATCTCCAACTTCGAACTCCTTATGTCTCCTCTTTTCACCTACTTTCTCCTTATACTTTTGGTTCATGTTTTCTAAATGCTTCTTCACTTGAGTATGCACTGTCTACATATGTTCTGTGAATTCTTCTTCTTCTGCAGTCCTCTTATCTTCTTTATTGATGTCTCTCAACTCTGATATACCTGTAGGATGAATTCCAATAACAATCTCAAAAAGTGTCTTTCCTGTACTTTTGTTCACTAAATTATTGTAGGCAAACTCTACTTGTGCAAGGGCTAAATTCCAACTTCTAGTCTTCTCTCCAACCAAACATCTTAGTAAATGTCCTACTTATCCTCCACTATGTTTCTCTTTCACCAAGTTATCCCTCATTGAACTCCAGGGTATACACAACTGATTTCCTCTGAACAACATATCCTCCTGAATGAAATAATCTAACCACTGAATTCTATCCTTCAAAATCGGTTTCTTACATGCTCTCGAAGGTTCTGCAAAATCTAGGTCTTCCTTTTACAAGTTCTTCAATTCATCAAAGCCTTATACTTCCACCTTCTTCTGTGCCAATAAATTCCTTCTTCTACTCAAAGCATCAACAACTCTATTTGACTTTCCACTCCTATGCCTCAAAACAAAAGTATAACTCTACAAGAATTTCACCCATCTCATGTGTTTCTGATTTAACTTACCTTGTTTGTTTAAATATTGCAAAGCCTAATGATTTATATACAACACAAAATACTTAGACAAAAATTAATGTATCCACTTCTTCACGATTTTAACTATGGCGTAAAATTCTTGATCATACATTGAACACCTTTTTCTTGCATCATTCAACTTCTCATTGAAATAAGGTACTAGTCTTCTTTCTTGACTTAACACTAATCCAATTGCATTTCCACTTGCATCACAGTCTACTTGAAATACCTTACTAAAGTCTGGGAAAGCCAACAGAGGCTAGTCAGTTACCTTGTTTTTCAACAACTCAAAACTTTTGTCTGCTCCAAATGTCCATCTAAAATCCTTCCTATCTCCTCTCATTGTTTCTGTTATAGGGCTGCAAATAGAACTGAAATTCCTAATGAAATTTTAGTAGAAACTATCCAATCCATGAAATGATCTTACCTCTCCAATGCTTTCAGGTGTAGTCCACTTAACAATAGCTCTTAGCTTCTTAGGATCTATTTTCAATCCATCCACAGATATTACAAATCCCAGATACACCAATTCTTCCTTCATGAAACTACACTTCTTAATGTTTATCAATAATTTCTCTTCTCTCAACCTCTGCAAAACTCGGTGCATTTGTCAATCCAAAAGGAATTACCAAGCACTGATACAATCCATTTGTCTTGAATATTGTTTTCCACTCATCTTCTTCTCTTATTCTGATATGATGATATCCACTTTTAAAATCTATCTTTGTAAAGTATTTAGCTCCACTCAAACAGTCCATAATGTCATCCATCTGAGGCAAAGGAAATCTATACTTCACTGTGATCTTGTTTATGGCTCTAGAGTCTATACACATTCTCCATTCTCCATCCTTCTTAGGTGCAAGCATTGCAGGTAGTGCACAAGGGCTTAAGCTTTCTTTGATCAAACCTTTTCTTAACAATTCTTGCACTTGTCTGTTTAATTTTTCATTCTCTGTTGGTGTCATCGAGTGTGCTACTTTATAAGGCAAACTAGCTCTAGGAATCATATCGATGCAATGACCGATGCTCCTTACAGGTGGCAATCTATCAGGTACATTGTATGAAATGATAGCTTCATATTCTACGAACAATTCCTTTATCTCCTCAGGTTGTCCTTCTATATGCTCCATGTTTTCAACCTTCTTAGGCAGCAAGGAATAACACATGTTCTCATGTCTCTGTCCATCTGGAAATATTCTTCCATCCACCAAAAAAATTCTAGCATTCGTGCAAACTCCAACTTTAGAAACATCCTCCAAGGGTAACAAAATTTGTTTCATCCCTTAAGCAACAATAGTGTAGATGTTCTTCTTTCCATCATGAATAGCCCTTTTATCATAATACCAAGTTCTTCCCAAAAAAATATGGCATACATCCATAGGCATAATATCACATAAAACTTCATAATGATAATTTCCTATCTTCAATTTCACCAAGCATTGTTCACTTACCAATATCTTATGTTCATCTTGAATCCAAGCTATTTGATACGGCTTTAGGTGTTTCAGTCTTTCCAACTTCAATTTGGTCACCATTTCTTTAGAAACTAGATTCTTTGAGCTTCCACTATCAATGATCACTTTGCAAAACTTATCATCTACCTTGCATCTAGTCCAAAAAAAATTCTTTCTCTGTAATGGTTCTTTCTCTAATTCACTTTGACACAATACTTTCCTATTTACCAACACTTCTCCTTCTTACGGGTGGTGAGGTGATCCAACATGGTTCTCCTCAATAAATTTTGTTCTTCTATTGTTCTATGTATTTCTGCTTGTCTCTCCCTATTTGCATTCGAAGGCTCTATGTCCTTCTCCACCACATTTAATACAAGTTCTCCTGAATACTCTTTTCTCCTGTCCTCTGTCATCTTTTCTACATCCCTCATTTCCGTAACTACCATGTCCTCCTCTTTTGTAAGGGTTTCCATCATCTCTTCGGTATGAATTATTATTCTTACTGACCTCCTTATCATTGTTTTGATCTTGCAAATATCATCTTCCTCCTCCAATAAATATTCTTCCTCTTTGAAATATTTTACCTCTTCCTCTTTGTCTCTACTCTTGTCTTTTTTTTAGCTTCTCTTATGCTTTTAGGGCACATTGATATGCTTCTTCCACACAAAAAAACTTAATCAAACTCATTTCATCTTGTATAGATGACCTCAAATCATTTACATATCTAGACACTTTCTCAATCTCATCCTTCGAATGTCCAAATCTGATGTTTAACTTATAGAACTCCTCAGTATACTCTATCACACTTGATTCCTTCTGTTTCAGATTTTGTGACTCTTTGAACAAACTAATTTGATAGTCAACAGGCAATAACTTTTTCTTCATCTTATTCACCATCCGATCCTATGATCTTATCTTCTACAAATGTTCCCACCAAATGGATGCATGTCCTCTCAACTTTGTACAGGAGAATTTCACTTTTTTATATTTTGGGGTACCTTCAAAATCAAAGTACTTTTCCATCTCTATTATCCAATCTAACAATTCATCTGAATCCAACTTACCATTATAGTCCAGTGGATTAAAATGTGGCTTACTGCTCACTCTGGTTAGAGATCTTATGAACCTTTCTTCTCCCTGATCAAGGCCGGGTTGCTCTTCTCTTGCAACTTCTTCTTGTTCTTCTATTTATTCATCACTCACATTACCAACTGGTCAACCTCTCCTTTGGGCCATTTCAACTTCTTCCAATCTAGCAACAATTCCTCTCAACATCTCTATTATAGTAGGTCTACATTTCCATGTGCTCCATTTCCTCTGCCATTCCTTCGTCCTGCCATATTTACACAAGTCTTCCAAAGCTATAGTTTGGATCCATATTCCGTCACCCCACAACAAATCTTCAACAAGACTACGCAAAATCTGGTGATCTCACAAGGAACGAATCTCGCTCTGATACCAATTTGGTGGTAGTCACGATTGGAGGGTTCTCAAAGAGAATAATCTGAGCCATGCAGCTAGAGTAACACAATAGAAGCAACACAAAATTAAAAGGCAAATGTAGATAAAGACATTCTTATTATCATGAAATTCAATTACATATAGCTGGCCATATCCGAGCATACAGATTCGGGTCACAGGCCTGATTACAATATACTCAAAATACAATGTTGATACATGCGCACGAAAATCCTATAGATTAAACTCTATATACATTCTATTTTACTTATTTGATGTTCACTGCTAATTTTATGATTTATTACAAGCTTTATATCATATCCTCAAGTCTAGAAACATCTGCGTCGGCCAAAGATCATTACAATCTTTGATGAAGAAAAATGTAACGTGTACAAGAATAGGTTGACCTCAAATATGAAATTCTTCCATGGTAAATGTGCATGATCAAGTGTGGAACTAAGTGTAAGATCAGGAACACTCCATAAAACAAATCTAAACACACCGCGAAGATCCATAAGTCACGGGAAAGATCCGTGATCAATCCAACTAGCCGTTAGGTTTTGAAATTATTTTGGGGCCAGTTCCAAAAACTATCACATACCCCAAAAGCGATAACGTGCCAGAAAAAGATTCAATTGAGCTAAAAACTTTGAATAAGGTAATTGAACATGTCCAAAATGTAACCATATGTACATGAGATCTGGTGAGAAAATATGAAGGCATACCAGATCTCCCAACTTGAACAAGAACAAGAACAAAACTACATGTAAATATATTTGGTTGATGCAAGATTGCTAAGAATGAAGGATGCTCCTGCATCATGATGCATCAACAAGGAAAGTTTATTATGAAGAGTTGGATTATCTTACTTTAGATTTTATGAAAAGAGAAAATCCAATTCCACCTTCTTTGGTGGAAGCCTATGTTGAAGCGGTAAAGGTTAGTACTCATTTGGGTCAAAATGTGTCAGGACCAAATAATTATTTGTGAATAATAGAAAGCTCAAATCAGATTTAAGGAATAAGTTAGGCCTTATCTCACAACACACCAATCATAAACTAGATTTCATAGAATCAAATAGTGCCTCATCTAGGTTCTCCATTGGGACAAGCTCCATCTGCTTAGTTGATATACTTGCAAAATTATGTATTTTCCAAGACAGAAGAAGAGAAGGATGCAATAAAAGAGCTTACACAACAAATGAGGAAGCTCACGACTAAATTCACATACCTAAGGAATCAAAACAACCAATTGCAAAATTCTCAAAGGAATTTTTAGTCTAATTATGGTCAAAATCAAGGTCAGAATCAAAACTTTAATCAGTGACAAGGTCAACATTATCCAAGGTAGAATCAAACTTGGAATATATGCCTAAATAATTGAGTTCCATCACCATTGGACCCACCAATCGTATCTGAGAATAAATCTCCAGTACAAGTGTATTTGGTTGTAGCTACAATATCAAATTGGTGTAGGATTCATAATAAAAATCAAGATTATGAACTAAACTGTCAATAATTCTAAGTTGTAGTCAACATTATCCAATCAAAAGTATGAAACACATAAATTATAGAAGCCTCTTTTGCTTATGGGTTCACAATAGTCCCTCTACTCCATATGGCATGGCTTTAGTACTAAATAGTGCTCCTTTTCCCCAACAAGATGAAAATAAACCTAAATAAGTAGTATCTCTTCAACCTTTATTCGAAACAGATTCAATTTATAATGAGGGTTTAGTTCATAATAAGGAGGAAGGAGATGTGCAAATTCTATAGCATAATCGTGAAGCATATAATTTCCAGAGTAGAAAGACTAGGGGTCCATTCACAAAATATACTCCTCCCAATACTCTAGGAGTACCCCCAGATCCAAATGATAGTAATAATCCAACACCTCCCAAGGTACCTAATCATATCTTCTCAAAAGAGCCTTATACCAAGTTAGAAATTGCATAAATGGGACACTATGTCATTGAAGAAATAAAGAAGATGAAGGTAAGAATTTCTATTTTTGAATTGTTGAAAATATCAGAGGTTAGAAACACATTGTTTGGCTCTATTAAGGAATTTAATAAACCTAAAGATTCATCTAGCACACCCTTAATTAAAATTGTAGTTGAGAAAATTCACGATAAAGGGAAGGATAGTGAAAAATCCAAGAAAAGGGGAAGGCAAAGCTCATATTTCCTAGGTAGACATGCTAGTCACCCTTTTTAAAGATAAGAAATATTCCCAACCTTTCCTAATAACCTTGTGTATCTTTGGCAAAAAACTGCATAACTATGTAGTGGATTCAAGTGCATCAACTAATGAAATGCCATTGGCAGTTTATAAAGAGTTGGGTGTTACTCCTATTCATTATGTGAGGAAATTAACCCAATTGGATAATATTGAGTTTCATGTTGTATGGGAGTTAAACCACATCCATATGCAACTTTCCTCAAATCCTCGAATCCAATATTGGATTAACATTCAAGTTTTGGACATACCTGACATGTATGGCATGCTTTTGAGCTGGGATTGGACTAGAATGTTGAATAGATATATGTCTAATGACTTCTCTAACACATGGCTTCCATGGAGAGGTATGGCTAACTATATTTAGGTAGAAAGAGAACCTAGGATGAATAATCTAATCACTAAATACATTTAGAACAATGAAGTCTTCTTCTCAGAAGAAGATAAGCACATAGTAGAGGTCAATGAAGTCTTATTCTCAAAAGAAGATAAGAACATTTAGAACAATGGAGTCTTATTATCTGAGCCAAGTTCCAAATAGTATTGAAGAATGTGTTGATACTTACGAGGATTCCCCATCAGATAATGAAAGGGGTATAGTTGAAGGATTCCAAGAAATTGTCAGCAAATGCATTAACGATCAAATCAATTTGGGAAGTAAAGTAAATTTTGATGACTTATTGTTTCCTAGTTGGTGTAGAGTCCATGATGCATAAAATTAAGATTTTGAATGCTACTTGTGCCAGACCATAGTTGATAAAATAAAAGAGCAATTGAATGTTACTGGTCCCAATAGTATCGCAGAGCAAGAACTAGTATTGGCGAAGCAGCTTGGTAAACAAGTGTCACCTAGAGAAAATAAAGCAATATTAGGTAGTGAAAATAGAGCTCAAGTTTGGACACTAAGTTTTGATGGTTCTAGATTTAAGCAAGGATCAAAAGAAGGTTTTGAATTAATTATTCCCAATGGTAGGATGTTCTTTACAACTCATAGGTTGTAGTTTCATTGCACAAACAAGGTTGTTGAATATGAGGCTCTATTCTATGGTCTATTGATGGAAGTTCAAAAGAAAGATAAAGTTTTTTAGGTTTTTGGAGATTCAAAATTAGTTGTGAAATAAGTACAAAATCAATATTCTTGTCATGTGACAAAAGACTAGCAAGTTGTCAACACTGTGTGTGGGACTTGATAGAAATTTATGATGCTTTCAATATTCAATTGATTCCCAGATATAAGATTCATACAACTGATGTGTTGGCCTAGGCCACAAGTAATGTGAAACCCTTATTCCTATCTAGCTTAAAGAAGTTCACAGTTGAGATAACACCTACACCTTCAATACTAGACAACATTTTAAATTTCCAAGTGTTTGAGGATGATAAGCACATACTAGACTTCATCACCAACTTAGATGTATTTGTAGCCCAAATCATAGATGAATTAGAGCCAAAGGAGGTTGAGTTGAACCTCAAAGGAGTAATTAATTTCTAAAATAATACAATCTGTAGAGGAATATAGTAGTTAGAACGAATGTTCAATAGAGATCAACTATGATAGACATATCAACATTCTAAAGAGGAATCAATAGCAAGTAAATGTGACACTTACAATATGGGAATGACTGAGGAACCTAGAAATGTCTTCATTGGCAAAGCTTGTACCGAAGCATAAAAGAATGGGATAATTAAGGTGTTACATACATATCAAGATGTGATAACATGGAGCTATGAGGATTTGAAGACATATGATACGTCGATAATCACACACATACTTCCTCTCAAGTTGAATGCCAAACCTTTTAGGCAACAAAAACAACCCATTAATTCCTTATTGGAGCCATTGATTTATAATAAATTACATAAATTACTCTCTACATGTATTATATTTCATGTACGACACTTGATGTGGGTGGCGAAATTGGTCCCTATTAGAAAAAAAGAATGGAGAAATTCGTTTGTGTAGATTTTTACAATCTTAACAAATCTTCAGAGAAAGAAAATTGTCTACTGCCCTTGCTGGATGAAATGCTACAAATCATAAATGGATCACAGATGATATCATTTCTATATGGTTACTTAGGATACAACCAAGTTATCATGGAACATGAAGATAGATTGAAAATATCATTCACCACCAAGTGGGGAATGTTTGCCTATAGAGGCATGCCTTTTGGGTTGATCAATGTTGGAGAAAATTTTCATCGTGCAATGGATATTTCTTTTAAGGAATTGGTGGGTAAATATATTATCATTTATATGAATGATCTAAGAGTTTTTTCAAAGAAAAGAGAGGACCATCTATCTGATTTTTTTAAATTATTCCAGAGATGCAGATAATTTGGAATTTCACTCAATAGAGAATTTGGCATTTCACTCAACCCAAAGGAGTGCATCTTTGGAGTAACCATAGGTAAATTTATTGGTCATGTGATCTCAATATCCATTGATCCTGAAAGATTTTAGGCTATTCTAAAATTTCAACCACCAACCAGTAAAAAGGAACTCAAATATTATTTCGGTAAAATAATTTGTGTGCAAGTTTATTACTAGTTTTGTAGAGATTGATAATCGCTTGAATTTCATGCTTAAACAAGATGCGAAGATTGAATAGACGTCGGAGGTGAAATGCACTTTCAAGGAGATTGAGAAAGTAATTATGGATGCTCCAATATTAATCAGTTTGGATTATCAGCAATCTTTTTATATCTATTCCTTCACATCAAACCATTCCTGTGGCAAGATGTTGACACAAAATAAAGATCAAGGGGATGAGCATCCAATAGCTTTCATGAGTGCCCCTTTTAAGGATGTAGAATTAAGATATTTGAGTGTTGAAAAATAGGCCTATGCATTAGTAAGGGCAGTTATAAAATTTAGGAACTATATTATGAGAAGTAAGGTGTATGCCATAGTAATTGATCCTATTGTGAAGGTGTTACTAATTTAGAATGATCTAGGAGAGTGAAGGGGTAAATGGGTAAAGATGCTACAATAGTTTGATGAAGCTGGTTTGTGGCCCAGTTTTGACCCATACTATGGCAGAAATAGACCTAGGAATTTTAACCCATGAGTATAATATTGAGGATGTATCCCAAAATCAGTGGTACAATGACATTATATTTTATTTTCTCAATCAACGTTGCCTATCACATCTAAGCATTGTCTAGTGACATTCCCTACATTTGAAAAGTAATAGTTTCATGTTGATAGGTGCAGTTTTATACAAAATGAATCATGAAGAAATCTATTTGAGGTGCCTTGGAAAGTAGGAAGCATCAATGGTGTTAAATGACTTTCATGAAAAATTTGGGACATGTCATGGTTTGAGGGCTAATACAACTCATGAAATCTCAGGGGTTGGTTGTTACTGGCCCACACTATTTCATAATGCACATGCACATGTTTATACATTCCATGCATGTTAGAAAATTGTGAACAAGGATATGTATGCCATTGTTCCATTGCAACTGGTGGTCAAGGTACACCCCTTTGCATAGTGGGGACTTGATTTCATTGGTATGATAAATCCACCTTCCTCTATTGACTGTCATCCTCCTACAATGATTTAAAAACTAAGCCCTTACAACTGTGATTCAGATATTGGACATCTAACCTGGATAGCTCTCTCAGTCATCATGAAGGTGTATTTAACTTGTCAACCCAAGGACGTAAACTCAAAATGGGTCAACACTGTATGTGCACTAGGGATCCAAAGTAGCCACATTCATCCTACATCTAAGAAAGACACAATGCTGGAAGTAAATTTCTTGGAAGGAAATAACATAATTGTTGAGCATCAACCAATAACTATACTAAGCTGAAATGCATGACATAAATGAAATTTTGAGCAAACAAATAGGAAACTACTATGTCTGTAGGAACAGTCATAGAATGGAATTCTAGTGGTTGCAGGAACAGACAGTGCCAAATTCTTTACTAATTACTGAAAAAATAATAATAAATAAACTAAAGGACATAATACTCACCAAGTGGGGCCCCTTGGGTGAGTATCCCCTAAAAATGTAAACTCGGATGAATGAACTTATAACTTCATTTTATTCATTGGAAAACATGAGTAAAATCAAGCAACATGACTATATTACTAGAAAACTAAGAGTGCGATTACATCATCAGAGTAAGAAACCTTTTGAGAAGGAGCATCCAAGTCTTATTTATAGGAGAAGAGGCTACTAACTAATCACCTAGCAAGGCGGTCAACTCCAACAAGTTTGGAGGATGCCACTTTAGGGAAAGCATAAAAAAGTGGAGAGGCGGTAATGCATGTGTGGAATCTGGCCAGACATGTTTTCCTTAATGGAGATCCAACACAATATTAATGCCTAAATATGCTCAATAGACAATTAAGACCATTTATAAGGTAGTTACAATTTTGATTTTCACGAGGAATCTCTCACCGTCGAGAGTCTTCCTTCCATTGAATGATCACCTTGTTGACTGTTATGGTGAATGACCAACTGTCGGAATCTTCCTTAATTGTAGGCCTCTAATTATATCTACATGACAATATTAGTATACACAAAAACTGCATATCTGTAACTATATTAAAATGACAATCATTAATTTGCATGTAAAATTAACATAGATAGTTCATATAGCATGTCAATGTCATTTAAAGGTTACAAAATAAGCTTATGCCCAATGTCCAAGGTTTTAAGGAAACACCATAAAAAGATCAACATTTAAGCATCAAAGTCTATCACAATTGCAACAAATAGATAATAAAATTTATCAAAATTAAACCATAAACTAGGCTCATCACTCCCCCCAACTTAAGGTTTTTCTGGTCCTCCAACAGAGGAAGGGTTGTTCTTTTGCTTGGTCAATGACCTAAATTTTGCAACTGCTAGCTGTCCTACATCAATTTTTCGTTGTATGAGAATTAGGGTCCCAATAGAACCCTTGTTGCCTATTCAACCTGCTCCATCTTTGTCTCTCTGTAGTAATGTCATACTAGTAATATCTAAAATTTGGCATAGGCTACAATAGGATAGGTGGCTGAAAAGTTAGTGGAAGCCAAAGTTGTCCCTTTCTACTTCCAATCTGTATATATCTATTAACTCTTTTAAGTGTTGCAACATAGTTCTACATAGAGTGGGGCTTAGCTTGTTTCAATTCATTATTTAGGTTGTTCCACCTTTGTGATAGGTATCCCATTATAGATTCCCCTGTGATTTTTGCTACTTCCTCATATTCTTTATAAAATTCTTCTCTTTCAAATAGGATCCTATTTCCATAGATTGGTCGGTAAAGAATTCTATGCCAATCTCTAAAAATATCTCCAAGATTTCTAGATTCAACCCTGATGGGCAGGGGAGTATTGGATTCAATTTTCTTGCAAGTCCTGAACTGCTTTCCCCAACTGATTTCATTATGTATCCATGACATAAATGACCTTAATTGGGCATCTCCAACATACAAAAGTGGATTCCAACCATGGTCTTGAGTCACAAAAAAATTATGCAAATAGAATTCACACAACAGATTCTTCATTTCAAGAGGAGCAATTCGATAAGCATTGAAAAATTCAAGAGGGGTCTCATTGGAAGGATTCAAACCTAAAACAATCCTTGCTAGTTTAGAAGAAAGATGATTCCCCTTTAAATATAGAGCATAGACCCTTGGAGGAGTCTTGCACTCTAATATCTAAGGTAATAAGGCTGCCATATTATCCACCTTTTCCTTTAAAGTAGCAATTTCTTTATTCTTATATGCAATGTCTTCATCTCTCTTTTGAATTTCCCTCTTTAGCCTGCATTTCTCCTCTTTCCATTCTTCTTGCCTCCTTTGCATTTATTTCCATAAATTAAAAATAGAGGGCCTATGTATCCCTACCAAAAAAATTCCTGGTAGTTTTGCTTGCTCTTCATATAGCTCTAGCTACAGGGACTCTGTTTGTTCATCCAATTTCATCTGCAAGGGTGTTGACAGTTCACTCAGTTCTAGCTGTAGGACCTCTTGTTCTTACTCTTGTTGTAGGAAATCTTGCTTCTCCTCTTACTACAAAAACTCTTACTTCTCCTCTTGTTGTAGGAGCTCCTAATTTTCCTCATACTCCTGGCTTCCAACTTGTGATGCGATGTCAATAAGATCTGCCAGCGTTATGTTTTTTGCTTCCTCAAATGTGTCCTTTTCCTCAACATTCACCTACCCCATTGGAGCTTATGTATCTTCCTATGATGTTTCTCTAGGTTTAGGGATTTCCTCCAGAGGTACACCAAAGGCTAGCCCAACTAGTCTTGATTTTCTAGGAGGGATTTCATGTTTTTCTTTGGCTATAGGAGGAACAGTTTCAACCTTCCATTTCTTAGAGCTTGGCACTTTTCTTTCTATCATTTTCTTTTTAAATTTTCCCTTATTTCTTCCTTCTTCTTTTGTTCCCTAGTTCTCATTAGGATCCCAAGAGGAACATCATCATCAGAATCTGGAGAGGAACTTTCTTTATCTAAATATTCTGCCTTAGGAGAACTAATCTCTATGGTTTTTTTGGTTGTAGGATGATTTAAACTAGGGCTTACACTAGAAGTTGAGGCTCCAAGAGTGGCCCTAACATTGCTCATTCTCTTGCTAAGCCTACGAGGTCGAGGCAAAACCCTAGGTTGCAAATTCTCTGGTCTAATTTGATCAATATTCAAGAATTCTCCCCAAGTCATATCAGACACATCATGCAGAGAATTTTCAACTAATAAGTTGATCAGAAAATGGTGGAAAACAAACTCATCCCTACCTTTTTGGGTCTCAGTTTTCATGATTGAAAGAAGGTGGTATAGAAATTTTGACACATTCATTCTTCTCTCGTGCCTCATGTGGTTCAAGAGTTTGAAATGTACAAAATGTAGATTCGACTAACGACCTTCAAAGGTAATGTATTTCACAACATAAACAACTACTTGCTTCCATAGCTGAGGAAAAGATGTTCTCTTTGCACCTTGTTTGTGCACACTCAATGGAGGGTCACTAGGTTTTGTAAATTCAGCCCTAGTTGACCTGGCATCTTTGATAGTAGGGTAATGTTCACCATTGGCAGGAAACCCTGTAACTTCTGCAATCTTTTCTTCATTAGTTGTGACCTCCAACCCTTTTACCGTGGCCTTTCCTTTAGACAATGTCTAGGCAAATTCCAACATAACATCTTCATTAAAAACATTTATCTTTAGGAAATAATCTAACCATTCACAGTTTTAGAACACGGCTTAGCAGGGTGCATCCTGTAATAATACATCATGAATTGTGGGTTCATTTCGAATTAACCCACCTCCCATTGTTTAGTTATTTGCAATCAAACAATCACTTTGCAAAGTTTTCCTTCCTGCAATCTTCGTCTGAAATCCAAACTTCTCCTTCCCGCAATAATGCTAAATTTCCAATGCTAGTGTCGTCTGAATCTTACCTTTTTTTCTTAAGATTATGAAAAGATAAATAAAGGCAATAAAGGAGTAATAAATGAAGGCTATGATGAGGAAGAATGGTGGTGATTGATGCTATCTCACATATGTGAGCTGTCATCTCACTCAGAATTCAAATTGACTCAATAATTTAAACTTTACTGGCATGAACCAATATGGACATACACTCAGACATGGTATTCAAACTCCCCAACCTAAATTTTCACATGTGTCCTCACATGTGAGGTGGTAAGGACGATTTGAAAGGGCAGGGAATAATTGCATGCTATAAAGAACATCCATATTAACTTAAAACAATTAAATCAATGTACTAAAATACAATTAAGATATAACAAGTTGATGCACATGTACCTAAATTCTTGGAAGATGTTTTGCAAAGATTATGGAGAAAGTACCAATCACTTTTAAGAAATCAATTGAGCAATTAATGAAACTGGAGTGGAATGAGGTGAAATGGAATGAAGTGAAATGATGGTGGTGTGATGGAAGAGAGATAAAGGTGGAGATGGATGGGTGGATGGGTGAAGAAGTGGACCCCCACAAAAGTGGAGGTCTTTATTATGACAAGTTGCATACCTTAGATAGCCAAAAGGAGGGACACTAGGTCTGCTTCCTTTGGCTGCAAGAAGTTTAGGTGTTGCATGCTAAGTGAATTTCTATAGGAAGTCCTCCTTGAAATTTGGCTTGTGGTACAACCTCAAGCGATGACGATTGAAAAGTAGCTTAAATATGACAAGGTTAATGGTAATGATCTAAACAACCCCATTGGGAAAGACTTTAGCAACCTCATACGGTCCTAGCCACCTTGTCTGCAATTTTCCTGCATTATCTTGATACCTTGAGTCATAGAGCAATGCCCAGTCACTTGATTGGAATTTATTATCCTTTATGAATTTTTCATGCCACTTTATTCTTTGATTCTACACTACCTCCGTGTGATGCAAGGTTTCTTTCCTCATCTCATTCAAAGCATTCTACTGCATGATTTTGTCCCTTTGTGCCTCAGAGATACCCATCCCCAAGTCTATTGTAGTCCTAAGAGTCTTATACTCAAATTCAATAGGCATCATAGTTGTCTTTCCATAAAACAACTCAAATGGAGTGAATCATGTAGTTGTTTTCTAGGTAGTTCTATAGGCCCAAATAGCTTCTAGTAACCTGCTTGCCCAATCCCTTCTATGGATAGCCACTGTTTTGGTCAAAATAAATTCAATTTCTCTGTTGGTCACCTCAACTTGGCCATCGGCCTAGGGGTGATAAGGATAAGACTTCATGTGCCTAATGTTGTACTCATTGACCAGTGTTATAACAAGGGTTGAAGTGAATTAAGCCCCTTGATCAGTCATTATCTCTCTTGGAACCCCATACCATGTGAAAATTTCCTCATACATAAATTTTGCAACCTTATTATCTCTTGCATGCTTCATGGCCTTAACTTCTACCCACTTGGTTACATAATCAATGCATACCAACATATAGGATTTACCATTTGATGGAGGATCAATGGGTCCTACATAATCCAATCGCCACTTATCAAAAGGAGTGATTACTACCTAGGGGTAAATTGGAATCTCATCAGATTTGGTTGGAAGACCCATCCTCTGACATCTGTCACACTTCCTTGTATATCTCCCTGCATCCTTGTGGAGTGTGGGCTAATAATATCCTGTGTTCAAAATATTAAGTGTTGTCCTCTTGGTTGCAAAATTTCCTCCACAAGTTTCATTGTGACATGCATGCAAAATATCATATGTATCATCTTCCCTCACACATCTCCTCATGACATG
The DNA here is from genome assembly GCA_007115665.2 of Sequoiadendron giganteum. Taxonomy (NCBI): domain Eukaryota; kingdom Viridiplantae; phylum Streptophyta; class Pinopsida; order Cupressales; family Cupressaceae; genus Sequoiadendron; species Sequoiadendron giganteum. The sequence goes on from CM021101.1 coordinate 856,900,262, forward strand.
GTCGGGTCTAGTGTAGAAAAAAAATCCAACAATCCATGAGAAAGGAAAATATTTTTCAATGAGCATCCTCTTTTCTTTTGGAGAGAAGAGAGGAGGAACTCTCCCTGTGACCAAATAATTAGCTATGCCAGCATTCCAGGGTGTCTGCACACTGATGGAAAATAAATGCTCATTAGGGAAAGAGTCATCTATGACTTGATTGTCCTTTGATGTAGTCAGACTCAAAAGAAAGTCTACAACAACATTGGTCTTCCCTGGTTTATCCACAATGGTTATGTCAAACTCTGACATCAACAATAACCATTTTTCTAGCCTACTTGAGATCAGGGGTTTATTCACGAGGTATCTAATTGTAAGAGGGTGGGACCAACCATTGCAAGGCCCCAGGTCACAAAAGGCCAAGAGCGGAAAGGGTGCCCTAACTTACCTTGGTTCAAAGGAAGGTTAGGATAGAAAGGATTATAATGATGAAGACTACGTGTCCTTCAATCACTCTACAATCTTGGGAATTGAAGGGAGACTAGACAAGTCACTTTTCAGAGTCAACTTTTTGTCTCAGATAACTCTCTGTCCAAGGACAAAAGCATAGTTCTGGGATGACAACATGGTGCGCTGGCGTCTCACAAATGCACTAGTGTTTGTAGGACCCGAAAACTAGAGAAACAAGGTTGGGATCTTGAGAAAGGACTGATAGTCTAGTCTAGCAGTTTTGGGAAGTAATGAACAAGACTAAGAAAAGAGAAAGTAAAATACAAATACGATAAAAGAATGTATATTACTATGAGGGTGACGAAGATAATTTCTTAGAATAATCCTCTCGCCAGCTTGCTTTGAGATCTCTCCACCTGCACACAACAAAGAAGGAAAGTGTTGGGGTTGTTTAGGGGCCTACCTCAGTTAGACCCCCATCTTGGTGTTTCCACCTCCATGGACAACCAATTTCACAATGATAGAAATAATGATGAAGAAGGGAAATACAAGCTATGTATGCAAGAAACACTACAAAACAATATGTTCTTACTCAACTAAATACAATAGGGGAGATGAGAGGAGCTTACCACCTTCATCCAAAGCGCTCAAGGATTGTGGAGGAGTGAATGAGAGGAGCTCAAGCCTCTGTTGTCATGGTTTTTATCTTGCACTCGCACTATCAGAGTGATGGAGTGGTAGATTGTTGGAATGGAGTGAAGAATGGTGTTACAGAGCTTGAAGGTGAATGAATGGAAATGGAAAGTGTGCTCAAGTTGATCTTGAAAATCTTCTAGAATGGATGGAATGGTCAAGAATATGAAGGAGAACATGAAAAACAACCATATTTGGGTTAGCCAGTTGAATAGGGATGTTACTCTTTGACTTGCAATCGAAAATGTAATGCCTCTACAGTCTCCAACCGTAGGAATTTTTCAGGGATGTAAGTGTGTCATGCGGACAATTGTGCGCCATGTAGGCATCCTTGACAGAAATTCCCCCACCGAAACACAAACTAGGTGCCAAGTAGAATACAGGCAACGGGCTTAGGTGTAATTAAGCCTCCACCTTCGGTTTTCTAAAGTGTAAAGGGGTAAAAGGGGAATTTGCGTTAGGGGTACACATTCATGCTCATACATTTTTCCCCCAGTTTAGTGAGCACGAGTATTAATGAGCGCTTCGGTAAAGTAGAGTAGTATGAAAGTAATAGAGTAAGAGATGTATAACTGAACCGATGAGGAAGTAGAGCACGGTTTGGAAAACTTGGTAGTGCAGGGAAGGGCTTCATAGTTCTGTGGAACCACAAATTTGAAGTATGAAAGTGCTTCACAGGCTCACAGTTCTGCAAGGGGGGTATCCTTCAAGAACTCTCACATGAAGGAAACTAGGAAAAGTACCTTACAAACCCATAGACGTGCAAGGAAGGTATCCCCCAAGAAAAGCACCTTATTGACCCGCAAACCTACAAGGAAGGTACCCCTAAAGAACTCTCGCATGAAGGAAACAAAGAAAAACACCTTACCGCCCAACAAACCTATGAGGAAGGTATCCCCCAAGAACTCTCACATGTGAGAGACCGAGAAGAGGGGACTTCACAAAGTCAGAGATGATGACATGTTTACCCACAGATAGAACACATCAGGAAGCGGTCGCACAAGCTAGTAAATAGATATTCACACAGACCATTACTAAGTTGTAAGAATTTCAAAGGGGTCCCTCAAGAACCCTTCAAAAGGAAGGAGGGTCCACTCAAGGGATGCGTTGTTTGAAAGGTAAAGTCTAGTCAGGTTACCCCCAAGATAGATGTAAATATGCAAAGATGGTCTAGTCGGGCTGTGCCCATATTAGATGTCGAGGTGTGAAGCTGGTGTAGTCGGGCTGCCCCCAAGCTAGATGTAAAGATGTGAGGTAGGTCTAGTCAGGTTGCCCCTGAGCTATATGCTATAGAACATTTTTGAAAACTTTCAAAGTGGTTCCTCGGGAACCCGATGTGAAAAGAAGGGATCCACTCAAGGGATACACAATTTCAAAAGCTTAACATCTTCCTTCTCGAATCGATTCATCAGCAAGGAATCCTTTTGAAAGATGTTTACTTCATTAAGGAATTCAAAAGGAAGGAGATGCGCTCATGTGAGGGGAAGACTAAGACTATTCCTGCTTTGAAGGAGGATTTCCAAGTCCTTTCTTTATGAACCCGTGATGAAGGAAACATATCCCTCTAGGGTTTAAGGTTGAGAATGCAATTCTAACAAGAAATTGTGTGAAGGGTCTTCGAGAAAATATTCATTTGGAAACGAATACATTTTCTAAAGACCAAATGATGCAAAAGAGGCATTGTCGCACATGAAAGGGACAACTCAAGCAAAGAAGAGAGAAAGATAAAGAGAAAGTAAAAGAAAATAGATCACACATAGAGGGCATAGGGGGATTTAGTTTTGTGGGGTCAGATATGCCTTTATTTATAAATAGTAGGTAACTGTGGTAAGAGGCGAAATATCATCAATCCCCAACCAGATCAAGAAGAATGCATAGAAGACAAAGCAAAAATAAATAAAAATTGGGTCAACATGGAAGGAGGCCTAAATTTTCTCTACGCTTGCATCGTCCCCAATTTACTGAAATTTAATCACAAACATGGAATAATAGAGATTCATATAGAGGAAGGATTACAACACCAAAACCATGCTTGTGTCCAAGTACAAATAGGGGTGACAAGGGTCATCCAGGCACATATAGCATGATTATGGGGGAACACATCACAACACATACACATCTAATCTAAAGATCAAGGAGAGGGTCCCCCCCTAACATTGGTTGACCAAGAGGTCATCGGATTCTCACTCTAGATCATCATAGGGGGAAGGGTGACAAGCCTGCAATGTAGTAATGTTAAGGCGAGGAGCTTCTGATCCTCCCACAACAAGGGCCAAGGCAGAGGGACCGGTGAGGTCCCTGTCGCTCAGCTCTTGTGGGTCCAAGGTCAACGACCTCGTAAAGATCGCTGATAAGGTCGAGACTTCATCCACCAAGTTAAACATGCATTTAATGGGAGTGCCATTTTTCACCTTGATGGACAAAGGAGTTTGCACCTGAGGTTCACTGAGAGACTCAAGATCGGTGAAAAACTCAAGGGAGGCTGGGGCTGGTTCCGTTGTTAGGACAAAAAAAGTCAACTTGGGGCCACCTTTCGGAGAAGGTGGGTTCTTCTTACGTCTTCCATTGCTAGAGGGGCCACTTTCTATCTTCTTCTTCATGAGAGGAGGTGAACTTCCCATGGATGAAACAAGGAGGGAAAATAGGAAAGAACCGCAATGGACGTAACCAAAGTGTTCACCATGTCCACGAGTTTTGGGAAAGGTAAGACATCCAAGACGGAAGTCAACAAAGGTGGATCCATAGAAGGAGCGATCAACACTTGCACCCTTCCAGATGCATGTGCGCTCATAGCGGGAGCACAAAGAGATTGAGAGGTGGAAGGATGGAAAACGGAGGATGTAGCAAGAGGTGTAATCTTTTCCTCCTCCTTCTTTTGTAAGGAGGCTTGCTCGGCTAAGAGGGACTTTCACCAATGCTTGTGCTCAAATGTAATGCGGTTTCTACGACTCTTTGAATCAGAAGCCAACATTTGTGAAGGGATAGAAGGCTCCTGCTCAGCCATGGGAGTGTCCTCCATGACTTTTTCCAATAGAATGGAAGAATCTTGAATGGGAGAAGAAGGGGAAGGTTCATAAATGGTGGGAGGAGTTGAATCTACCACCTTAGAGGTGGATCCTTTTATTTTCAGGGGAACAGGAAGAGGTCAAGGGGAAAACTCTCTCTATGAGCCTTTCTTTCTGCTATACAAATAGTACCAGGGTCTTGGGGACCCCTTAGGGAGATTCAATATCCTGACCTTCAGCTTTCACCAAGGAGGCATCATTGGACTTAATGGGTAGAACCTAGGCTTGTTCATCTAGTACTCTTCCCAAGAGAGAGTAGTGGATGAGTCAGCTCAAGAGGGAGCAAGCTTTTCCTTTCCTTTTCTAGAGGAGGAGGGAGCTAGCGGGTTAGTTACAGGAAGGGTCAACTTTGGTTGTCCCTTGCCTCCAGTTTTGTACTTCACATAGTTCTTGCAAAGTAGGTCATTTCTCTCTAGGAGCGGACTGACATGAGTGGGCCAAAAGTGATCCGATGAGTATCCTCCATGGGATACTATAGGCTGATATCAAGTGTCATGCACTATGTGCATGAAACCTTCATGGGAGAATTTAAGGCACATATGAATTACGGAGGTAATCCCATTCATGGAAGCTAGCCAAGGTATGCCTAGCTTCACTCTAAATAGATCTGACTCGGGGATAAAATCAAAAATTATGGCTACACTCCTAGGTCCAACTAGGATGGACAATGTTATCAATCTATAGGGTTTAAGAGAAATTCCATCATGCGCACGGATGATGGACTTTGTTTTGTCGTACTCCTCCCTTTGTAGAGAGTTCGAGAGCAACGTCTCCTCTATGAGAATATTTAGTCTACTCGCGGGGTTGACCAAGACCCCTGTCATAATGTTGCCACTAAGGTGAGTGGGAATGTAGAGTGGAGAGGGTTTACCATTTGATGGCATGTCTTGCTAAGTAAATGTTATATCCAAAAAACCGGTCGCAAGGCGGGGAGAGGGAATAAAAGTAACCATGTTGACATATGCCTTAGGGTGAGAAGTAGAATTAGCGGGATCGATAATCATGTTAGCAGAATGTGACAGAAATGGGTCTATGTATATTTACGATTCACTATTATCTTTGACCACTGATTTTTTCATGTTTTTGTTTCCTCCATCAAGATAGATACTGCCATCCTCGATGTGATCCTGTATTTCATGATGCAGGCGCATACAACGTTCAGTATTGTGTCCATTCACTCGATGGTACTGACAATAAGTGTTTTCTTCATACTAGCTAGGGTATGGTTCTCTGACTAGTTTAGGAGGTGGCAGGGTAAGGATCTTATCCTTCACCAAATTCTACAAGATGGAAGAATAAGACTTTGATAGCTTCGTAAATTTTTGGCCGCATTTGAAGCCATTGTTATCCACAATGGCTACTACATTTGCAATAGGTTTACCTCTTCCCAAGATCGATACAATAGATCTTCCTTTAGAATGGGAGAGTGAGGGAGGGCTCCCAAACTGAACCACCATTTGCTGGTACTCTCGTAAAGCCACACACAAGTATGCAAAAGAAGGATTTTTCATGAGGGCGAATTTCTCTTTCCAAGGCCTTTGTAAGTTCCCTATGAAGACCTTTTGTACATAAAAATTGGGTAACGGATACGAGATCTATGAGAAGAGTGTTTGGTACCATGCTATAAAGTTTGTAATATTTTCATTTTCCCCTTGTTTGCATCTAACAAGGTCTGAGAAAGTCATCTTTGGTCTGATATTGGCTTGGAACTATTGCAGGAATTGATTCACAAGTTGATTGAACGTGAAGATGGAATTATCGAGCAAAGAAAATTACCAGTCTAGTGTTGTGTCTTTGAGAGATCAAGGAAATAGTTTGTCTATCAATGTATCACAATGGAGAAATTCTATGCATAAGGAGTTAAAGGAAGACACATGTGTTTGTGGGTCCCTTTACCATCGTATTTGTTGAATTTGGGAATCTCCATCCCTTGTAGGAAAGGAGTGTTTAGAATTGCAAAGTACAACAAACTATGCCAGAAGAAGGGCTAGAAGATAGGTTTGGCTGAGCCCTGGGAAGGTTTTCCAATTGGTTCTGCATCTTTCCCATATTCTGAAGAAGGGTATTTAGGACAAGGTCATTAGAAAAAAATATGACCACTAGAACCATCGCCAGAGCCACCACCATGACCATCGCCAAAGCCATCACTGATACCACTGCCACCAGTGTGACTTCCACCAGCGCGACCACCGTGACCACTGTCAAAGCCACCACTGATGTTGCCACCACCAGTGTGACTTCCATTGGAGCCACCTCCAAAGTCGAAGCCACGACCATGACTTTCTTTGGCGCCACCTCCACCAATGCCACCCCCAGTTCAAAAGTTTACACTGCCAAAGCCTCTACCTATCATTCTGCCAAATCCTCCACCACCAGAGGTGGCATAAGGGGAGAAGTGGAAACCCAAAGGGTTCCTATTTACTTTGACAGTCTTAAAAATTTAAGAAGTAGAGGGTATATTGACCAACGGGACTGTGTCAGACATATACACGGATGTAAGAGGCATTGACATCTTCAACTACCTCTCAGGTTCCTCAAAGATGCCACCTTGTATCATGTGACCATGGCTCAAGGGGGAACACGCTTCGGCCAGACCAATGAGACTAGCTAAGAGTTCTACACCTATCCAGTCTTTTTCCACTATGCACCTTATTTCACTGATCACCTTAGTAGCCCTAGCCATTTTTGGGTTGTCTTCTAGGTGATTTTCCAATGAACCTAACCCTTTATCAAGGTTGGCGATGTACTCAAAAGGGATACATACAACCTCATGATCATTTAGGAATGAAGAGGTCAGCGATGCATGAGGATTAGGGATGTGATCATTTTCATCAAGAAATCTAGATTCGCCTCTCGATATGTGCTCCTATGCGGACAAACCAACCACCGAACTAGAGAAAAGGTCGGTAGTGAAGCTAGATGAGACCTTCATCTCCTCCATTAGAAGGTGTTGTATACTTCTTCTAACAATATGCCTACAGGTCAAAGAATGGGTCATGGAGCTCATAAAATTTCACAACACAGTAGGATAAAATGACCAAGAGGTATATGAGAAAATTTTAGGATACCGATAAATGGATAGACATTGGTTCATGTTGGGTTCACCAAAAATGTAAGAGAGGTGGACCAACCACTACAAGGCCCCAGGTCACAAAAGGCCAAGAGAGGAAAGGCTACCCTAACTTACCTCAACTCAAATGAAGGTTAGGATAGAAAGGATGAGAATGATGAAGACTATGTGTCCTTCGATCACTCTGCAATCCAGGGAATTGAAGGGAGACTAGACAAGTCACTTTATAGAGTCAACTCTACATCTCAGATAGCTCTTTGTCCAAGGATAGAAGTGAATTTGTAGGACAACAACATGGTGTGTTGACATCTCATAAATGTGCTAGCATCTATACGACCATAAAACCAGAGAAACAAGGTTGGGATCTCAAGAAAGGACTAACAGTCTAGTCTAGCAGTTTTGGGAAGTAATGAACAAGACTAAGAAAAGAGAAAGGAAAATACAGATATGATAAAAGAAGTATATTACTGTGAGGGTGACAAAGATAATTTCATAGAATAATCCTCTCACCAGCTTGCTTCGAGATCTCTCCACTTGCACACAACAAAGAGGGAAAGTGTTGTGGTTGTTTAGGGGCCTGCCTTAGTCAAACCCCCATCTTGGTGTTTCCACCTCCACGGACATCCAACTTTGCAATGATATAAATAACAATAAAGAAGGGAAATAAAAGCTATTTATGCAAGAAACACTACAAAATAGTATGTGCTTACTCAACCAAATATGGTAGGGGAGATGAGAGGAGCTTACCACCTCTATCCAAAGCGCTCAAGGCTTATGGAGGAGTGAATAAGAAGAACTCAAGCCTCCATTTTCATGGTGTTCATCTTGCACTCGCACTATCAGAGTGATGGAGTGGTAGATTGTTGCAGTGGAGTGAAGAATGCTTCTATAGAGCTTGAAGGTGAATGAATGGAAATGGAGAGCATGCTCAATTCGATCTTGCAAAACTACTAGAATGGATAGAATGGTCAAGAATATGAAGGAGAAGATGAAAAATTACCATATTCGGTCATCTAGCCAAAGAAAGATGTTTCTCTTAGACTTCCAATCAAAAATGTAATGCCTCTGCAGTCTCCAGCTGCAGGAATCTGCCAGGGACGTAAGTCTACCACGTGAACATCTGTGCACTGTGCAGGCATCCTTGACAGAAACACCCCCATCAGCACACAAACAAGGTGCCAAGTGGAATGCAAGCATTAGGCTTAAGTGGAATTAAGCCTCTGCCTTCATTTTTCTAAAGTGTAAATGGGTAAAAGGGGAATTTGTGTTAGGGGTGCAAATTCATGCTCATACACTAAAGGTTGCATGATCGGTGTGCACAAAGATGTAATAGCCTATTATGTAATGCCTAAATATTTTTAGGGCATAGATCACTGCTAACATTTTTTTTTTTGTCACTATATAGTTGAATTCAGCTCCCTGCAGATTTTTGTTGAAAAAATAAATAACATTTTCAATAGCTCCTTCTTTTTGTCCTAAAACTGCTCCTATACCATAGTCTGATCCATCTGTATGGATGTGAAAAGGAAACTCCCAATTAGGTCCCTTGAGTACATGAGCATGATTCAGATATGCTTTCAAATCAGAAAATGCCTTGTCACAATCTTTTGTCCATTGAAATTCAACATCTTTAGTTAGGAGATTATACAATCGTGTTGCCATTTTGTTTAAGTCTTTGATGAACCTCCTATAATACCCTACATGTCCTAATAAACTCCTAACATCTTTTTGTTTTGTAGGGATAGGTAGAGTGGTGATCACCTCAATCTTTGGAGGATCTACTTGAATTCCTTTGTGAGAGATGTAGTGGCCAAGAACTACACCTTCTTGCATAATCATGAAGAACTTTTCACTATTAAGGATATATTGTGGTCTTCACATATTTTTAGGACTCTCCTGAGATTTTCCAATGTTGTCTTGAAATCAACACCATAGCTAGTAGAGTCATCCATATAGATTTTCATGCAATCATGAGACATGTCTGAAAATATGCTAATGACTACCTTCTGAAAAGTTGCAGGTGCATTGCATAAGCTAAATGGAAGTACTGAGTAGGCATAGGTCCCCCATGGATAAGTAAAGGTGGTCTTCTCTTGGTCCTCTAATGCAATTTAGACCTGGTTATAACCGCTCAATCCATCTAGAAAAGAAAAGTACTACTTTCCTGCAAGTGAGTCTGAAACTTGATCTATGAAAGGTAAGGGAAAATGGTCCTTTTTGGTGGCAGCATTAAGTTCCCTATAATCAACACAAAATTTCCACTTCCCTCCTTTTTTGGGCACAATCACCAATGGGGACACCCACTGGCTATCTAAAATGGGGTAGATAAATCCTTCATCTCAAAATTTTTGTAGTTCTCCTTTTACAATTTCTCTCAATGCAAGGTTAATTCTTCTTTATGGTTGGCTCACTACTGTACAATCATCTCTTATGTATATCCTATGAGTGCAAAGCTTAGGGTCCAATCCATTCATACCATGATAGTCCCATGAAAATGCATTCTGGTGGGCCCTCAGTAAATTTACCAATGATAGTTGTTGTTCTTCACTCAATTTGTTGTTAATATTTAGATATTTTCCTTCTGACACCTACACTTGTGTAGTTAAATCTACCATAGTTGCTTTAGTAATGCTTGGTACCTTGAGTTCATGTGGTGGCAATGTATGATACATACTTGTTGCTGTAGGAAGAGTGACTGCAGGAAGATTGGTTGTAGGAATAGCGGCTACAAGAAGAGTGGATAGGATTGTCTTCACCGAATCAACAGAATTAGATGCATGAGAGGATGATGCTTCCTCTATCTCATAATGATTTTGAATTATGTCAGAGAATAATTCATCTTCATCTTGAAGCTGTATGAAATAACTTATGCCTAACATCATGTTGTGCCACAAAATTAACTTACTCGACCTCTTTAGCAACATGTGACCATACAGGATCATTCCTATCATGGGATGGCTGAGCAAGAGGGTAGAGAACAAGATTTTTGTTGCCCTTTCTATTAGAAATGGTCATGTCTTCTATTCGACATCCATTATAAGTATCTAGTGTTGCTAACCATGGCCTTTCAAGAATAATTAGGTATCCACCTAGTGTGGCTTCAGGAGAAAGAATCATAAAATCTATTGGGTACTCCCAAGAGTCTAGAGTTACCACAAGATCCTCCACTATACCATCAGGCTTAAAAGTATAACTATCAATGAGTTGCAGGATAGTAGGAGTAGGTCTCGTTCTTGCAACATTTAGTTGCTACAAGATGTCCTTAGTCATTACATTTATTACTGATCCTAAATCAATCAAAGCATTCTTTATTTGGATTCCATTTATAACAACTCTTACCACAAGACTCCCTAGGTCATTATATTTGGGAACAATCACTTTCCCAAGCATGATGTCAACCAATTTTCCCACCACATGAATCGTAGTGGGGTCTTTCTTCTTCCTACTTGGCTTCTTAAGGTATGCTTTCCTTGATTGCTTTGCCATATATGGGAACATCTTTTATGACCTGAAATAGAGGTATTTGGACACATATGCTTCAACTGATCTAAAATGTTAAAATTTGTGTCCTCCTTCTCTTCCTTATGTTTCATAGTTTCCAACCTCTGGGGAAATGGTGGTTCTGGTTCAATCTGCTTGACTAGGACTGGTTCAAGAATTTTAGGTGCACTTGGTTGAATGGGGACATTCATAGGCTCCTCTTCTTCCATAGGAAGCTTAGTTATAATGGGTGTGGAAGGAGCTATTAAAGTAGCTCCTAAATGCAAGTGGATGTCACTAACACTCACAACATATGTAGAGAATTTATTTGGATTAGTAGAGTATACCGACTACTGTTGTGGTTTATTATTTGGGTTAGGTGTGGGATGAGGAGGTAGCTGAGTAGGTTTAGGTGCATTTGTACTTGAACTAGCAGAAGGAGACATTATAGTAGGTTGTTGGGGCTGAGAAGGTGGTTGCATGTAATTGGTTGTCTAGTTTGGTCATTACTATCCCCCCCTCCATTTAGATGTTTGCTGCCAGTTTCCTGAAGGTGGCTGGAAATTTCCTTGAAACTACTGCCAATTCCCCTGAGGTTGATGCCATTGGGGTGGGGATTTTTGGTGATTATTCTAGGCATTTGGAGGGTTATTCCAATGTTGTGGTGGATATCCTGCATAATTGGATGGATTTGGGGGTTTTCATTGGTTACCAGATGAATAAGAATTGAAATATGGCCCAACAAAAGATAGTGGATTTGGTGGCATACCTTATCTTGGAGCCCATGCCCTCCTTTGTGCAACATAGTAGACTTGATCATCTTCACCCTAGACTGGCTTAAACTTGGGTGTCATTTGCTTTCTATCAATATTAGCTATCATCTTGCATCTGTAGTCTTTCTTCTTTTGTTTGTAATGAGGACAATATTCTACCAACATTGCCTCTACCTCCTCTTGTTTCTTCTTGGCTTGAAGTGAATCCAATTGTGTAGATAGATTGTTTATGATGTCTTGCTTGAAGTCTTCCAGTAAGTGAGTAATCTCCATCCTTGGAAATATACTGATAGATGACTTACCCATGGAGGATTGGTAAGCCCTCCCTTTCTTTGAAGCTGCCCTAGAAAACTTTTGACATATCTTCTTGATATCCTCCCAATGAACTTGGGTGATATCTCATCCTCCCATCAGGTCCAAGGAATCTGTGCAACTATCATTAATTCCTCTTAATAAAACCAACTTCTTTGATTCTTCATTGAGTGTATCTTCCAGGCTCTCATCTTCCTTTTGCTGCATCCTAAAAATGTCATCTCCTCTCATGTCACTACCCCTACAATACTCCTTGTATTTCTCAATAAAATTTGTCTTCATGTCCTCTCAAGTCTCCATAGTATTTCTTCCTAGGCTCATGAACCATCTTAATGAAACTTCTTTCAAGGTTGTAGGGAATAGCTTAAGTCTGTGGGAATCAGTGGTATAGTCATAACTCCTGTAGAGTATATCAAACTCGAACAAGAATGTATCAGGATCTTCTGTAACAAGTCCATAGAACTTAGGAATGACTGAAGGAGGAATAATTTTGAGGTTGTCTACTTCATTATAATGAGCAATGGGGAAGGGAAAATCTGGTTGGTTAGGTCTATGTCTATTTGCATCACCCATGCCTGCTTGATGAAGTTCCAAAGCAAAGGGGTTCTCAATCAGATTTTGGTCTTCAGAGGAAACTTCAAAACTGGTCAGATTTAGAAATGCCTCAACAAAGGGGTGTGGCTCTTCTTCTTCTTCTTCTTCTTCGTCTCTTGGCAAGTTGTGATACTCAACTAGTTGGAATGAATCATGATTGTTAGGAAGGAATCTCCCATGAGAATATCTCCTCCTCCCTCTATGCATATGGTATCAGCTCAATATCAGACAACTTACAAAGAATTGGAAAAAGAATAGGGGTCATTACTTTCCTAAATGAGGGGTATACTAATAAAAAACTCCCAGAAATACTACAATAAGAAAAACTATCAATGACTCCAAAAAAATTCCTAGTTTGAAACCATCCCCGACAACGGTGCAAAAATTGTCAGCCTCCTACAATGATTTAATGACTAAGCCCTTACAACTGTGATTCAGAGATTGGAAATGTAACTTGAATAAATATCTCAATCATCATGAAGGTGCATTTAAATTGTCAACCCAGGGACGTAAATTTGAAATGGGTCGGCACTGTATGTTCATTAGGGATGCAAAGTATCCACATTCATCCTATAGCTAAGAAAGACACAATGATGAAAGTAAATTGCTTGGAAGGAAATAAGATAAATGTTTTGCATCAACCAATAACTATACTAAGCTGAAATGCATGACAAAAATGAAAATCTGAGCGAACAAACATGAAACTACTTTGTCTGCTTTGGTTGAAGGAACAGTCACAAAATGGAATTCTAGTTGCTACAAGAACATGCAGTGCCAAATTCTTAACTAATTACTAAATAGAAAATAATAACTAAACTAAAGGAAATAATACCCACCAAGTGAAATCCCTGGGTGATTATCCCCTAAAACAAATGTAAACTTAGATGCCCAAACTTATAACTTCATTTTATTCATTGGAAAATATGAGTACAATCGAGGAACATGACTATATTACTAGAAAACTAAGAGTGCGATTACATCATCCAACTAAGCAACCTTCTGAGAAGGAGAATTCAAGTCTTTTTTATAGGAAAAGAGGCTATTAACTAATCACCTAGCAAGGCGGTCAACTCCAAGAGGTTCAGAGGACGCTACTTTAGGGAAAGCATAAAAATGTGGAGAGGCGGTTATGCATGCACGAAATCTGGCCAGGCATGTTTTCCTTAACAAAATTCCAACACAACAGTAATGCCTACATTTGCTCAATAGACAATTAAGACCATTTACAAGGTGGTTACAATTTTGATTTGCATGATGAATCTCCCGCCATCGAGAGTCTTCCCTCCATTGAATAATCACCTTGTTGACTGTTATGGCGAATGACCAGTTGTCGGAATCTTCCTCAATTGTAGGCCTCTAATTATATTTGCATGAAAATATTAGTACACACAAAAACTACATATTTGTAGCTATCTTCAAGTGAAAATCATTAATCCACATGTAAAATTAGCATAGATAGTTCATATAGCATGTCAATGTCATTTAAAGGTTAAAAAATAAGCTTATGCCCAATGTCCAAGGTTTTAAGGAAATATCATAAAAAGATGAACATCCAAGCATCAAAGTCTATGACATCTACAACAAATGGATGATAAACTCTATCAAAATTAAACCATAAACTGGGCTCATCATTAGCTACAGGTATATTCTAACTACAATTGGTTAATACACTAGATGGACAGAGGCAATAACTTGTAAATAATGCACTGTTGAGGTAGTGATTAAGTTTCTTGAGAAACATATTCTGACACATTTTAGATGTCCTTTTTCATTAGTTTGTGATAATGGCCCTACATTTTCTTCTTTAAAATTTTCTTGTTGGGTGTATGGAATCATGTTAAAATTTGTATGAAATTATTATGGCATCATGTTGGTGAATATTGGGAATGTGTTTATCTAATTCTTAGTTTGTGATTTTTTTTAAAAATCTTGTTTTAATTGTTTGGGCTGCATCAACAACTCTTTTACAATGTGGAATTTTATGAGTTTTTCCTAAGATTCGACGATGAATTTGAGGGGGTATTCTTGGGATTACAATTATTATCTTCTTACATTCTTGTAGATGAATATGGGCATTTTCAATATCCAAGTTTTCAGTAGAAAAGGAATTCAATAGATGGTTAAAAATAAACTTCAAAAGAGGGTTTTTTGTGAGTTTTTGAGTGTAGTTTCAAAGCTGCATGAATTTTCTTTATGGGGCTGCAATATTCACACTATTGTTTTGAGTTTTGATGTTTGAATTGCATCAAAAACTATTATGAATAGGTGATTGTGATTAATAGTTATAAATTTTGTAGTGGTCACATATAATTCATAAGGTGACATCTACGATATAATTAGAAGTAGCGATTCTTAGTCTTGCATCATATTTGGTTTGAGAGAATGTTCATCTAAATTTTTAGTTCATATTGCTTATGCTCAATTTTTTTTCAATATTTACATGTAGGTCTATTTCACTCAAGTTTGGAGCATGACAAGGTTATGATGGTAATAAATCCACCATTATTGAGTTTAAAATAGGTCTTCAAGATTGTTTTTCCTAACAATTTACTTATTTATAAATATAGTTTTTAAAGAGAATTAAGCTATTGTGGATAGGCAATTGAGATCAATAATTATAAATTTTGCAACTTGGTCAAATATATTTCATAAGGTGACATCTATGATAGAATTCCAAGTAGGGATTCTTAATATTGCATCATATCTGGTTTGAGAGAATGTTTTGTTAACTTTGTAGTTTATGTTGATTATGCTAAATAATTATTCAATATTTATATACAAGTAAATTTATGGTATGGGCTTAAACATTTTGAGGTCTATTGATGATCTATCTGATTGAGTGAGGAGGAGTGACTTCTACAAGGAAAATTGAAGTGGCCACCTTAGAGTGTTAGAGATGAGAATGACATGCAAATATAAAGAGGGAAAGGCTAAGATAATAGCTATAGGAGATAGATGCCCTCAGGGCACATTTTTGTAGAGCTAATTTACTAAATACTATATATATATATGAGGACATAAAAAATATGATATGTACATTATTATTTATATTGATGATGGATGTGATGTTTTATGCGTATAATAACAATGCACATGGTATGTAGCTATATTTCTTAGATTTCAATGATAATAGGTTTACATGTTCATAAATCTTTAGTATATGTATGTTTATGAATCTCATTTGTATGTATATAGTTGAATCTAATGTGTACATATGTATGTTCATAAATATCATCTGTATATATATATATATATATATATATGTATGTATGTTTATTAATCTCATAAGTATGTATGTGTATGTATGTATTTATATTCGTTAATCTCATGTTTATGTTCATGAGTGTACATTTAGGAATCTCATGCATACGTACGTATGTTCATTAATCTCATACATATGCATGATATGTGTATGTATGTATGCTCATGTGTGTATGTATGTAATCTGATGTGTATGTATGTTCATGTGTGTATTTTCACGGTGTATGTAATCTCATGTGTATGTATGTGTGTGTATGTTTATAGTATATATAATCTCATGTGCATGGATGTGTGTATGTTCATAGTATATATAATCTCATGTGCATGGATGTGTGTATGTTCATGGTGTATGTATGTATGTTCATGTTTGTTAAAAGTGTATGTAATCTCATGTGTATGTATGTGTGTATGTTTATGGGGTATGTAATCTCATGTGTATATATGTGTATGTGTGTATATTCATGATGTATATATGTTCATGAATATCATGTGTATGTTCATGGTGTATGCAATCTCATGTGTATGTATTTTCATGTGTGTATGTTCATATATACATGTGTGTATGTTCATGTGTGTTCATAGTGTATGTAATCTCATGTCTATGTATGTATGTTCATGAATCTCATGTGTGTGTGTGTGTTCATGTGTATGATCATAAGGCTCTAAAGAGACTATGCTGAAATAATGTGCTCCAAAATGATTAGGTGAGTTGGAAAATGAATAGATCCCTTCCCTAGAATTTACCTACCCACCTAGACATGTTGGTACAGTCAGCTTTGGTCCAAGACACACTAAACAAAAAATATGCTTCTTTCCAAATTTGCACTACTCTCCACTATATTTTTTTTGTAGTATGCATTCTAAGTTGGCATGGTCAAAGCATCATGAGTTGACCAAAAGTGAGAGAGGTTAATGTGGAGGGATTCTATATTGAGGTGTACAAGAAATATTCTTATGTGTCACAAGTTAAGGGCACACAATATAATGAGATGGGAGTGGGGGTGAATTAGTATATACAATTAACTCTAAGTAAACACTAATTACCATTAATAACTTCTCCAAGCATAAACCTTAAAAAACAAAGTAGAAAGTATTAATTTCTTCAATCATCAAGTAACATAGATAGATGCACCAACCTATTGGAGACACCAATTCCCAATTATGTTTTTAGGCACCAACCTACTGGAGACACCAATCCACAACATATAGATTTGAGTACCAACTCAATAAGCCAGACACTAGTCCTATCAAATTGCAGAGATATGATTTGTAGATCTTCAAGACTGATCACATAGCTTGCACTTGTTTTGATATGCCTTTAAACACTCTCCTACACAACAAATGATCTTCTAATAATGACCCACAATGATTGAGATGCAATTCCTATTACATCAATCAAATATTATATGTATCAATGGGTAAATTTCTGAGGTTAGATTCAGATCAAAATATGAAACAAAACCCTAGAATACTATGAAGCACAAAGGAGGAAATAATTAAAACAAGAAGCAATATCACCAAATCTTCTCAAGGCCTCCATGATTAACCTCCATAGCCCTTCTCTATTTGCTGCAATATGTGTTTGCCCTCAGATTTCTTTGTGAGCAATTATTGACTATGACTTGGCTAAGAAAATGTTGAAGGATTTAACTAAAATTGCAAGTAAAGATAAGCCTACATGCAATAAGAAAATCTGCAAAATGACAATGTTAAAATGAAAAGAAGTTAGAAGATTAAGAAATATTAAGAGATGTCGAAATGAGGACAAAATTGCCATTTTATAGATAATGCAATTTTGGATGGACGGATGAGATTAAAGATTTAGAAGTGCCCTAGAATCAATGGTCAATATTCCAAATAACAACCCCTTAATTAGGGTTAGTGCAACTTTATGATGAAATTCAAAATGAGTGGACAAGATTTAATTTAAGAAATTAAATCAAGGAATGAGAATGTGTGTGACAGTGAGATGAGAATTAGCAAGTAGAAAAGGATGAGTTAGAAAATCAAGTAATTTTAGAAATTACTTAATTTGTGGACGGAAATGCTATTTTGAATTTAATAGTTAATTTAATTCAAAATGGTGATGTCATGTAATAGTAAATAATAATTAAATTATTTACTTAAAAAGAGGGAAATTGGCAATTTAAATAAAGTGCTTTCATTTAAATTTAGAAGAAAAATCAATAAGACAATTAAATAGTTAAAATTATTTAATTGTGGAGGAAAATTGGAAATTGGGTGATTTTATTTAAAATTAGAAAGAAAGTTGTAGAAAATGGATAATTTTAAATAAATGATTTTATTTAAAATTAGAAAGAAAGCTAGAGAGGATAATAATTAAATAAATAATAAGAATTTATTTAATTATGAGTAGACATAAATAATTAATGACATATTAAATAAATAAATAAAGTTTATTTATTTAAATAATCAGGAGGAAGTAATGGACCAATTAAATAAATTTAGAAATTTATTTAATTATAGAGTGACATGAGAAATTAGTGACGTATTTAAATAATAAATGTAATTTATTTAAATAGTCAGGAGGAATGAAAGACCTAAATTAATTAGAATTATTTAATTAATAGTTGACATTAGACTATAGGACATAATTAATTGTTTTAATTATGTTGAGACGAAGCATGATATAGAAAAATGTGGTTTGCGGGTCTAGGCCATTTTTAAGTGTCTACATTTTCCCCTCTATCATGATGCAGTTTATCGAATTGTGACAAAGACAATAAGTCAAAAATATGCCTGAGTGTAAAGAGGATGAGGAAGGATGACGAGGAGGTAGTGGTATGCCCCCTCGAGAGGACAGTTGGGTTTTGAGAATACGAGCGGGCTCTCAAAATGGATGAAAGGACTAGAAGATGAAAGACAAAAGTATATAAGAAAGATAGATAATGATGATAATGATGCGGACTAGAAGAAATGTTAGAGAGAAAAATAGGAATGTTAGGATAGAAGACGTGGAGGTTAGTATGGGGAAGGAAATGCAATGTAATGTGGAAAAATAAATGCATGTTAGAATCCTTCAATGTTTGCCAAAGTACTAATAAGTGTTGCTCGAATCATCATTGGGTGGTAAAAATGACACAAATAGACCAAAAAACACCATGGTATGACATAGACCAAGGTGTGCAAGGTCATCCACTTGCAAAATAGACAATCATAGACAAGGAATGCCCTAACTCATACTAAGGGTCATGTTGCCCCAGTCTTTTTGTCAAGACAATCCATAGAAAATAGTCAAAGAAAAACAAAATAGGTCATGAGACATCATCGGACTTCTAAATAGAAGTCAATGCAAAGATAAGACAAAATAGAAAAAAAAAATAGCCATTTACTTGTATTTCCAATGTTTGTTTACCGAAGATTAACTATTTGATAGTTTGACAGTTTTGATGGTTTGACGGTGCCTAATGTCAGGAAGGACACATCCTAAAAAGGAAAATGATATTTTGACAGGGTCCAAATCTAAGGACACATATGACCAAAAATTTACGAGATTTACGTTTTGACTAATGTTTTGGCAAGTTGACTAATTTTGACTGTATGATTGATTGGCTTATGTTGTCTGATTTTGACCAATTTTGACGTTGACACTTCGAATGATTGTCTTGTGTCAAGTGCAACTATGTCTGATTTATTTGACTGATGCGACCATGTTTGACTAATGATTTCTTTTTTGAAAAACCTAAAAGGACTAACCTAATGTCTCGGGGACTCATCAATTGATGGCCTTGCCTACGTAGCAAATGCGAAGAGACAACGTAGTTCAAACAAATGACAAAGACTGACTGACTCGACGGACTTGACAAGATATGATTGAATTTGACTCTATTTTTGAGATTTTGACATTCATTTGGATGTTTTTCGTGTTTTCCTCAAGACATTTTTCTATTTTTAGGTCTTTCTTTAGGATTTTTTCAGATTTTTATGACTTTTTTTTTTCAAGACTTTTTACAATTTTTAGGACTTTTTTCAGGACATTTTAGGATTTTTATGACTTTTTTGATGTTTTATGAAAAATCGTGACCAATGCATGTGAATGATGTCGATGCACATGAATCTAAGGAAAACCATGATTTTTTCGCTAGTCAAGTTGAATACCAATTGACAAGTGACGATGACAATGATAACGTTGTTTGACCTAGGAAGGACACATCCCAAAACAACGTAAGGATGACAATGATATGATAAGAGAATAAAATTTTGCAGCAGGGCCAAGGACAAAGCCAAGGACTGTTTTGGATGATGCACCAGGTTGCCATATTGTTACAGATGGAATGACTTGGTTAGGACTAGATGGGGTGATAGGGGATCCTTAGACCATTGACAAGGGAGACCAAGATGGTGATAGGTATAAAAGGACAATGGATGGATTTGGTAAAAGATAGGAGACATGGATCGCTTGGACTAGGATAATTATTATACGGTCTCCAAGGATTATGTTGCATAGTGAAAAGGAGGCTATGAAGGTAATGACATGATATTTAATGAATAAGGTATGACCAAAAGATAGACATGTCAAGAGTTTTTTGAAACCATGACTTGTGTTTGTATTTTAGTCCTTATCAAGATCAAAGTTAGTGGGAAAATGGACAGAAAGTGATAGGGTTTAGATGGATAGATGGAAATTTCATGTGAAAGGCATGTGAGATGAGATGACCTACCCCCAAGTGTAATAGTCCACATAAATGATTTATTCTACACATGACACATGTTTGCCAGGTTTTCATCATGGTACTTGTCCAAAGCACCATAAAAATGGTTTTCACTATTGGACATAATTTTTCTCTTTACTATTTTTGTCATTTTTTAATTTTTTTGGTGTCACCATGATGCCTGTTTGCCAGGTTTTTATCAAGGTGACAATTTTTTTGTATTTTTGAGTTTTGTAGGATAGCCTTGATGCTTTATATGACCATTGATTGTGTTGAATCCTTTGACGGTGTGGATGTAGATATTGGTGCCATGATATGCCAATAATGACCTTTCTGAAGTAGTTTCCTTATCAAGATCATAGCACTTGCGTACAACTAATTGATGTCATTGTGATCCTTTGTGATACTAGAGTTAGCATTATCAGAATACGCACATCACAATAGAGCGCCATGAGATTCCTTATGATAAAGATTTTCTACCATGATGTGATGGATTTGTGACATGGGATTTTTGGACTTTAGATGAGATGTAGGAGTATGACGAATGATGGTAGATGTGGAAGGGTTGGTTGGATGTTTGGATGTAGCAATTTTTATTTTCCAAACTTTGGGTATCGGGTTAGGATGGTGTTTGGAACCAACACTTTTATGTCTTGCTTGATGGCCATTTTGAAGGAGGTGGACATGTATTATATGTGGGATTCTTCTTGCACTATGGCTCCACATTTTTCTTGACTTTTGGATTTGACATATTTTCTTTGCCTGATTCATTATTTTCTTGACTTGATCCATTTTGTTTTGGGATCCATTTTAGCTTCAATTGTCCCCTTGTATTTTTTATTGATTTCCTGGCCTTTGACATTTGATTTTGGATTTTGGATTTTGGATTTGTAAGACTTTTGTTGGTTCCATATGGAAGGTTTATTCATGATGGAATGATGGTTTGGGGTGTGGAGGAAAGGGGTGTTGGCAACAATATTATGATAAGGACTACTCATGACACCCATTTTGATGTTTGTATTAGATAAGTTTGCCCCCAGTATCGAGGAGGGACCACTAACATCATTTGATTTTCTGACTGAGGAGTACCCAAGACCTTGATGCCTCTAATTGTCCTGAACCTGTACTGGCTCAATAATTCCTTGCTCGTGTAGACCTAGTCCTTTTCCTTGATAATGCATATTCTGATAGATTATGTTTGTGATGGGATACTTTTTATTTTGGAAGCAAGGTGCTAGCCCATCGTTATTTAGTCAAATTTTTTTACTTGAAATTGTCTCATATGTAAGAAAGCTTGCTTTGACAAATGTAGATGACCCTAGCTGATAAGATGTCATAGATTTATTGTCTTTTGAGATAGATTTCCAATTAAAATCTGTGGTCCGATTGTCTATCATATCAGATTTTGATGATTTTGCTGGTGCTTCCCAGTCGATATCGAAATCGTCTTCATGGTCATTGTCATAGAGCCCACTGAATTCAGTTATAGCTTGATCATTTTGCAAATATGTCAAGAATATTAGCCTCTTGCTCTATAGGAAGATCATCTGTGTGTCCCATGGAGGCAAGTGCCTCATTTTTGGAAGTGTCAATAGTTGAAGTTTGGATGGAATCGTCTTCAAGTGTTTCATCATGAATGGCATAGAGGTCAAGGAGTGTATCATTTTGGACTTTTGGATCAATGGTAGGGTCTTGGTCAAAGATGAGGTTGTCTTGGATGAGATGGTTGTGGATGGAGTCTTGGCCAAGGATAGGTGTGTTTGGTATGCCATGATTGTCTACGAGGACTTCTTGAATGGATTTAAAGATAGGGTCATGGGATGGACAAATTTGATCTAGGCATGAAGGGGGAGTTATGATGTCATGCTTTGGATTTTCCTTTTGACATGTATCCTCAATTTTATGAAATGGGATGGAACTTTGGAGACCATGATATGGCATGGATAAGGGACTAGGATTGGATGTAGGTCTAGGATAGGATGTGGGACTAGGATAGGATGAAGGACTAGGATATGATGTGGAGGCTTGGACTGGATTGATGGATGGTTGATTTCCCTTGTCAAGGTTAGGGTGGGTATGAATAATGGAAGTTTGTTGTGACTTAGTGCCATGGGTGGTGTTAGGGGACTCTTGATAGGGAGGGTAGATGTATGAATGATTGGGACTTATGAATTGTTGGTAGGAAGGGGATGTGGGGGGTTGGCTATGGGTCATGGAAAGTTTGCATTTGGATTGGAGGTATAGTTTTTTGAAGTCCATGGCTAGTTGTGCTTGACCATTACTGATAAATTTGCATTCAAGTTGACTAGCAAGCATGTCATATGACTTTTAGACATGATGGTGAATGGCATGAAACTAAGACTATGTTTTTGGATTTTTGACAATAAGGGATACAATATGACAATGTTGTCTAAATAAAATGACTAATGCTAAAGGAAAATGAAGACTAAGATGACAAGTTATGAAACTAATGTTTTTGTATTTTTGGAGGATGTCAATGCAAGGTGATAATGACGTTTGCCTAAGGGAAATGACTAATGCAAGGTGATAAAATTGTCAAGAAAGGATGCCAAATGCCAAGGTGACAATGAGGACTAATGTGAAAATGTTGGTTAAGGAAATGACCAATGCAAAGTCTAAATGCCAAATGAGGACTATGATGACAATATTTTGGATTTTAAAGATATGCAAGGTGAGGGCTAAAATGATTTGAATGTCTAAGGTATGCAAATGAAAAGGTCTAAATGATTTGGAAGAAGCTTGCCTAACCACCCTATGCTTGATCTATGTCTCAATTTTGGAATATCAAAGGACTTGTTTGAAGGACTAAATGACAAGGACAAAATGACAAGTGAGTCTTCCTAACTAGACTTTTGAGTTGGAAGGATCTCAGAAAAGGATAATGACTAAAGAAGGTAATGATGATTAAGTCCAATGATAACCTAATTTTGAAAGTCAAGATTTGGAAAAGTGAGGTAAGGTTGTCCTAATCCAAAACATGCAAAATGAGATGAGGACCTAAGTTTTTTCTTTATGACTAGAAATGCAAATGGTGAAGCCTAAGGATGAAGCTAAAATATCCAAAGATGACCCTATGGTAAGATGCAAGCTAAAGTGTACAAGGAATGGGATATTTGAGCAATTTTCTGATCTGGTTTTGACAGAAGACTTTTGGAAGAAGATGTTTGACAACAGGGTAAAAATGTTTGGACTTGAAGTTTTGGTAAAAAAAATCTGATTTGTTTGAAGTTGATTGTTTGTTTCTAGATGTGTGAATCTTATTTGATTTATTTTAGTATCCAGAAAACACTTGGAAAACACGAGATTTTGAATGTAGACAAACATAAATAAGACAAGCACAATCCTTGGTTAGGCCAAGACAATATTCACTAGATTTTACGTGGGTTTCCCTAACCGCATATCCTTAGCGTGTGAATCCAGAAGCTTGGTTGCACAGGCTCCCCCTTATAGTGCACTCTCTTCTTAGGCCAACCAAGATTTCAACCCCCATGAAACTCCCATGGCAGATTGATCACCTCTACTTAAGACTGCGAAGATGTGGATGCCTTCACAATGACCATTGTTGTGCTAGCAAATAGAAGGATTTTGGCTACTGTACAAAAGTTTTTAATTCGGGACCCCTATTGGAGTGGCCATACATGGGGCACAAGATTAAGCTCCATTGAGGAGGAACTCCAGCCTGAAGAGGTTACACTTAACAAGGTTTTGGGGAGTACTACTTGGTCTGTGTGACACATCTAGACTCGTAATCCTAGGCTTTCCCTTAGGATTCTAATTTATATACCGGCCGGGGGTAGCTTGGCCAAACAAATCTGCAAAACCACAAATTAGTAGTTTCAACAAATTGTCTTGGACTCTCGAAATCTAAATGCCACATGCTACCAACAAGGATTAGTAACTGAAAAAATTCTAATCTAAAACATACTATGTTAAAATATTAAACTAAATTACAAATTAGAAATCTAAACTAAATTAAAAATAAAAATAAAAATCTAAACTAAATTAGAATCTATATCTAAAATCTAAAATCTAAAATCTAATAAAAATCTAATAAAATCTAATTTAAAAATCTAAAATCTAATAAAAAACTAATTTAAAAATCTAATTAAGAAATCATTTAAAATCTAAAATCTAATTAGAAATTTAATCTAAAAAGATAACGCAAAGTTAAAATCTAATTTAAATCTAAATTTAAATTAGAATCTACTTTAAAATCTAAATTCTAGTTTCTAAATTAAACTCTAAACTAAATTAGAATCTATCTAATGCCGAAAAGTGCAAATTAGAAACCTTTTGCAAATATGAAATTGAAAGTTTGTTGTGAATTGACCCCCTATTTAAGCTATTTGAGATTGCATTGATTGTTCTTTTTGACAAATTTTCTCTCTTTACAACAGCAAAATTGAAAACGGCATAACGTTTTCTGTTTTTATCAAAATTTCATTCATAAAATAGTTGTGGAAAGGTGAGATCGAGATCTAAAGAACCCAGCAAATAGTTTTCCTTAATATTATATGTGGAATTTTTCGTGATCAAATGATTGGGACGGTTTTAATAACTTGCAGCCGCTTCACCAAAAATCAATAATTTCACAAAAAAATCACAAATTGATTAGGTAATGCAAATTTTTGTAAGAAAAACCTGCAAAAAATAATGATCAAAGCAAGAGACATCGGGTTCACCAAATGCATCAATGGGAATTTTCCTAATTTTAGCAATGATTAGATAAAAAAACCCAAAGAAAGCTATAAAGGACAATGAAGGAACAATAATAAATAGAACGATTATACCAGATAATCCTCAAAGCCTCCATGAATCACCTCCATAGCACCTTCTAACTTGCTGCAAATATGTGCTTGTTGCCCTCAGATTTCAATGTGTGAGCAATAACTATGACAAAGTACAAGTCCAAAGTAAGGTTTGAAGGATTTAAATGACTATAATGCTATCATCCAAATGATAAACATTAAACTATATAAATATGGCTATGTCTATGACAAGAATACCTAAGACTCAATAAGCAACAAGGTCAAGTATAAAATGCAAAGCAGTCTAAGTGTATAAGTGTAGGTAAGTCCAAAAGGTGAGCACAATCGACATTTTATAGAAAATGCCATTTTGGAGGGACAACCAAGATTAAAAGATGGAGATGCCCTAAAATCAGTGATCAAGATTGCGTGTGACAACCCATAATTAGGGTTAGGGAAAAAATTTGAAAGGAGTGGCCATGATGCAATTTGAGAGAATCAAATCGACGGTCGAAAATAAATGTGACAAGAAGATAAAGATTGGACATAAAGAAAAAGATTTGGAAAATCAAGAATCAAATAAAAGTTATTTCATTTTTGGAGGAAAAAGATTATTTTGAATTAATAGTAAATAATTAATTAATTTAATTATTTACTAAAAAGCGGGAAAATTAGAAAGTGGCATAATTTAAATAAATGATTTTATTTAAATTAGAAAAAGCCAAGAGATAGGAAGTGGACAATTTTAATTAAATATCTTTATTTAAAATTATAAAAATTCAAGATGGACAATAATTAAATAAATTAAAGAATTTATTTAATTATAAGAAATCATGCGATATTAATGACACATTTAAATAAATAGTACTTATTTATTTAAGTAGTCTGGAGGAAATAATGGACAATGATAATTAAATAAATTAAGAAATTTATTTAATTATGAGAGACATTAGATAATTAGTGACACATTTAAATAAATAAATGTAATTTATTTATTTAAATAATCAAGAGGAATAAAAGACACAAATTAATTAAATAATTAAGAATTATTTAATTAATAGTTGAATTTGGACTATAAACAACATATGATAAGACAAAGAAAAATATGGTTTGCGGGTCTAGACCATTTTTATGTGTCTACATTATATTTACGCAATCACACTCTCACACACACATCATTGAATGAATCATAGTCATAAATATATACATTCCAATGCATTAAAAATATTTCATATCAACCAAGAACCTCTTAACACCATCTGCAATAAGCCAGGTCGACTAAGGGTAGACCAAAATTCAAATTGGCAAGAAACGTGTAGTAGGTTGGTCCTAAATCAAATTTGTTGCCACAAATAATATATGATGTTATACACTTCCTTTTGAGATCTTAAACTAAACCTATTTTAAATTCACACACTTCCTCTAGCTGGATCACATGTCTCTTCTCTAGTGCAAACACTCATACGTTCTTCACAATTAGCTAGTCAACACATACACTAATCTATTACATCTAACTTTCTATCTACTAAAGCTCGACCTCTGAAATTTTGGAATTCAATACAACATGAGTAACTTTAATTTAGGTCCAAATCGTAAGCCATAACACAAGTAACTATGGTAGAATGTGGAGTAGAACACTATTACAGAGTAATACAATGCATGAGTAGAAATCCACATAATACTTTCACAAACACTTCCAGACTACTTCAAGTAGTTTTCTTCATTGTATAGATCACACTACCATGTTATTATCAAACATAATGACATGACATGATATTAATAATTGTTAGAATTGGATATGGCTGCCAAGATCTTAAGACCAAATGGAAAGCACAAGAAGAGAGAATATAATGTGACAAGAATAAACTATATTCTTATCAATTGATTCAATAATACGATGTTGATTTTATGTACATAGTGTTGAACTTCTCTTTTGATTTTTGTCATTGATGTCAAAATTATGTTTCAGGTTGGCACTCTTGTTTATATTCTGTCTTGGCATACTTGGTTTTGGCTTCGGCATTGTGATGATGGTTTTGATGGTATTGATCTCTTGAATCCATGTGTAGATTTCAAGGCATCTTGTTTACAAGATTATGATTCTATGTTCAGGTGGTATAATTCTAGTTTGACAAGTTTGACATTTTGTGCTATATTGTGCTAAGGTGATCTACAGGTTTATATGATATTGGCATGATCAGATTTATGTGGTTACATGGCATTGATAAGGTTTTGAACTACATCATAGTTGTGTTTCTCTTTTCAGCCTCATACAGGTAATGCTTATAAACACTTGGTTTTTGGAATCATAATTGGAGTTGGCAATTGGAATTTGATACATTGATATCAATTGGCATCTTCTTTGGGAAAAGGTATGAACATGGCAATATCATGGAAATCTTGGTAATACTGATTTGATGCATTATTTGTGACTTACATTTATTGGAAAATGAATTTAAAGGGAGTCATATGTTTTAGGTATTAATATGGTTATCATGAAAAGTCAATAAGCTGAACCTCTCTTAGCATGGAATAAGATTTTATAACATTACAAAAGGCATTGGATAAACCAGGATTTATATCATGGAAAATGGCTTTGAATAAAGGTCATATATGTATCGGGTCTTATGTTTGATAATTCAATAGGCCTTAAGACTGACAATAGGTATGAGAAATTACTTTTCAAGTCACTTGGAAAGTGACTGACATCGACTCTTGTAATAATGCCTTGATGTGTAAGGTAATTCACATGATAGTAAGACAAAGAAATCGCATGGTGATTTTTTTAATTATTGTGTCGGTCTTTTGCATGGATGAATTTGATTAAGTCAAATTGCATGGTGTCGCAGACTTGAAATGGTATTATGACTTTGAAAATTCATCGATTTCTTTGCAAAAGGAAATTAGGTCATTATTATTGTGTTTTACAAGCTTGAGGGTTTGGAACCCAAGCTCTGTTGCTGCCATGGGTGTTGAGTCTCAATCGTTACTCAATTGGTTTTTGTCTTACTGTTACTCATTGACAACGAATAGAGATCTTTGTAAGATCCATGCCATGGTCAGTATCTTTTTCATTCATTTGTCTTTGGGTGAAGGCTCAAACTTGGAAGAAGCTTTGTTGTTTTGTCATTCAGCCGGGTTGGTAAATTTCTCCATGACAGATTCTCTTGCACTCACTTCAAGTATTCATCTTATCATTTAAAATTTTAAGGACCGTTACTTCTTATGGCACAAAAAGTAGAAGTCAATTATTTTTTCTTTTCTGAAAAATGCTCAAATGGGGTTTATTTCTTCGTGGTCAGAAATACTGCATTTCAGTTACTCGTAGTCTCAAATAGACACCAAAATAAATTATCTTGTCATACTTGCTCCTACTTCAAGGGATTGTGTTTTGGTTGGTTGGTAATCATGCTTTCTGAAAAATATATCATTGTTTCTCTAGGTTTTAGTGGTAGTTGTTCTTGGGTGCACAAAAATGGGGTTTAAGTTACATTTTGTTGTAGCAGTATTCAAGGATATTTTTGATGGTGCATGGAATATACTGTTTAATTATTTTTCTAGATAGTATTGCCTGTGCAGGCTTCTTGATTCTGTCAAAAACAATCCTCCATGTTGAGTACTTCTCAAAATCACTGCAATACCTAGAAAATAGATTCGACAGAAGTTGGGTACATTAAAAAATTACCTTTGTTGTTTAAAATGCATAAATGAGATAAGTTTTTGTGTTGTAATTTTTTGAAATGTAATTAAGACATATTTGTAAGAAGAAAAATAGAGAGAGATAACTGTTTTCAACACTGTGAGAAATGACTCAGAAACAGTGAGAAAATCACAGCTCTTTTATTGTCTACACAGGAAGAAACGTTTTAATTTTGAGATTGAAATTCTGAAATATAAGTTCAATATCATGTTGTCTCAAGATGAGATAATGGCTAGAATTCTAAAAGTTCATTCTTGAAATTTGAGGGTTGTAGGTATTGTCTGTTAAGAGGCACTTGTGAGAAAACGGAGAAACAAAGAGATCCTTTGTATCATTGTATATTTCTATAATCTAATAAGGGGTTGGTGCTCCTTGAGTTGGTGCTTAGAAATCAACCTATAAGGCATTGTCAAAAGTGGGTTTTAAAATATAATCCTAGAAAGGCAACAGTTTAGGAGTGATTTTTCTACCCTAGGAGAGTTTTCCACTTGACATATCTTGTGTCACATTGCTTATGTATGTTTCATTGATTCATTGTGTGAATGGATTTTTATACTAAGTTTCACTGTCATACTTCTCATTACAGTTATATGTGATTGCATTCAATATATGGATGAGTTAATCATTGATGAATGAGAGGATAATTCTACTTTGTTTGAATTTATATAAAAAAATTTAAATCAATTTATGACACCGATTCACCCCCCCTCTTAGTGTCTTTTTCACTCCAACACATAAGAGACCCCTTGGTTATATAGACAAGGTGAGAACATAGAAGGGCATAATATTATGACAAGTGTCATAATCTTATGACATGAGACAACTATGAAAATCTATCACTCCACCTAAAGTGGAAAAGTGATAATCACCACAAATGGTGGATCACCCATAAAAGGTGGAGAGGTAATCACATGATATGTCCACGAAAGGTGGAAGTGATAAAGTAATAACATGATAAGTCCACCAAAGTTGGAAAATCTCCAACTACCTCCTATGCGGTCCCTAAGTAAACTTAACTAAGGTGTAATCATGACCTAGGACAAGGTACAACACATTTAATTACACCAACAATACTTCCTAATTTCAAAATCTTAGACATGACAAAATTAATTACATTTAATTATCACCAATCTACTGATACCATTCATTTTACATTAGCGAGCTCCTTTGACATAAATGACAACATATGCTCAACAATATCCCCCTTTGTCATTGATGGAAAACAAAAAAATGTTGTTAGCACACCAACACACTAAATTGAGAACTCCCCCTATGTGATACAATTTGGAGTTCCTCATATTTTGAAAGATAAAGAATTTTGGATTATTTTATCTCCCTTTGACATCAATGGAATAGGACAAAAACCTAGATACATAGAAATTGGAATCCCTTTGGGTTCATACCTCTTTTCATCTTGAGCTTCTCTCATCTCTTATGGTGTTTTCCAACTGATAAATTTTCCACAAGGCCACCAAGAATGCTTTTGGTTGGGAGTCAATAATCCCCCTTTCCTTGTACTTCCTCTTGATTCAAGAGGAGGGAAAAACCACTCCCAATTTCTTTTGGAGATAATCAAAGGTCTCCTTGGGAAGAGTTTTTATGAAAATGTTTGTTATTTTCTCCTTATTCTCAATATATTCCAACTTCACTTCTTTATCTGCAACCTTCTCTCTTAGAAAATGATACTTAATTGCAATATAATTTGTCCTTGAATGCATCATTGAATTCTTAGAAATATTTACAGAACTATTATTTTCATAGAGAATGGAAATGGGTTAATAAAAATCTATTTTTATCTCCTTTAGGTTCTACTTCATCCATAAAACCTAAGTGGAACATGAGGCTTCTGCAGTATATTCCACTTATTCTATAGATAAAGATATTGAATCTTTCTTCTTGCTTTACTAGGATAGAAGACTATCACAAAGAAAGAAAGCTATACCACTTTTACTCTTCGAGTCATCTATGCTTCCAGCCCAATTTATATTTGTGTATGCAATTAAAGTGAAGTCTTTAGTCTTAGGATACCAAAAACCAAAAATCTATTGTAGCCTTAAAATATCTAAATATCCTTTTTATTGCTGACATGTGTTTCCTTTAGTGCTACTTGAAATATATCTACCATCTGTATTGCTTGTATTAGATCTGGTCTAAAATACTAATAAATTAATAAATAAAATAAATAGAAATATTAAGATTAAATATAAAATAAATGTGTACCATATCAATATAAACATATATAGATAAAAAATATAATAATAATATATAGGCAAATTATTGTTATTACATTCTAGTATTAAATACTTAATATCAAAAATAATAATAATAAATAAATATTATAATCATTACACATCGAAGATTGTAATACATTAGAATAAAATAATAATAAGCTATTAGCAAATTGGTTTTATTATTATACTTTAATATTAAAATATGTTCAATAAAACATCAAAATAAAATAATAAAATAAGTATATAATTTGAAATGTCATAATTATAGTAATAATATATTATTTTCAAAAATAGATATTATTGTGATAATAAGTCTTTAAGGGCAGCAATTAAATCTAACAAAGGGATATATTTTATGAAAAGTCGCCTCTTTCACCAAACAATACATTCCCCCCATGAGTCACCTACCTTGAATGGTATAAATAGAAGGAAGGAAAATAAGGAAGAGGGAAAAACATGGAGAAACCAAACAACAGCAACAATGATTTTTATGCATTGGAATATAAAGTTATTTAATATAGATATATATATATTATTTAATAGGCATACAAGTATATATGCATAGATATAGATAAATCTCATAATGAATAATATCATTATCAATGAATAAAGAATATATATGAATAAGGAAAGAATAATTATATATATATATATATAGGAATACTAATGGATATAAGTAAAAGAATAATTATATATATATGGGTAAGTAGATAGGGGAATCATTGGTGAATATACAATAATGATACTTATAGAAATTATTAAGCCTGATAAATAATGATGACCCTTTAATATAAACATAAGTAGATTATGCATATTTTGTCCTCATCCTATGATCAATCCAGTATAAGGTTGAAGGAAGACGATTAAGGAATAAAGAGTCATGGGAAAGACATAGCCAATCAGGTGAGACTACTCACTTAGCTTTAATATTTAGTTGTCCTCAATCTGACATAACAATGTTGCATGAACGTTGTATGCCCAACCATTCTATGTATTATTAAAAATAATTGATATCCTTTATTCATTGGAATGTGCATAGTCCCCTTTGATGTGTTAGAACCATGCCTTCTTGATATTGAATTTGGAAATAGACTCATTATATTGGAAATTGGCATTGAACTTAGGTGGACTATGTAGTCTTTGATTAATCAGAGGCCAAATGGTTTATCTTCTATAGATATGGCTTTAATAATGATTAATCTACATTTATATTTGATTTTTGCAAATATTGGACTTGCAGGATGTATTGAATTGCAAAAGAACATAATGAACATGTAGACATGAATATTTCTCAATTTAGTTTTGTATTCTGATATACCTTCATATTAGGACTCAAGGAATTATTTGATCATATTAATTACTCTTATTAAAATGTGTAAATACAAATGAAATACTAATGACTGCATATTGATTGACTGAATTGTATTTGTAATCCTGCTAGGAGAGCTGATTCATAACTTAAGTGGTTCGTCTAAAAAATCTACCCAAATTCCACCCCATAGGCCTAAATCAGGTGTTGGGTAGTCTGCCCCACAGGCCCATGGGTTGGGAAATTTGCCCCACAGGCCCATTGCAAGGGTTAGGTCATGGAGGGGTGAGGGTTCCACCTAGGCATTCTGCCCCACAGGCTCGAGATATGGGTTGGGAATTGGAAGGTGGTAGATCGTAGGCCTTTGGGGATTCTCCTCTCCTGATGGGATGAGTGACTCTTCTTATGTTTACCAATCTGCATTTATGATTATGTTTGATTTTGGATATCTATATATTAATGCTAACAAGTATGTTGTTAATGTGATGAATACAACTTCCAATCTAGGGTTATTGTATTAAAAGGACATTCTTTTGGAAAGAATAAACCCTAAACCTAATCAACAAGAAAATTCTATGGCAGATAAACGGATTTTAGGGCAAGTCCATTTGAGGGACATTACATAATCCAAGTCATTCTAGAATAATCATCAATAAGAATCATAAATTATCTATCACCTTGAATACTTTTTGTCCTCATTAGTCTACATAGATTTTTATGAATCAAATCCAATGGCTTTGTTGTAGAATATTCCTTAGTAGGAAATTTGCTCTTTGTCTATTTCCCTCATGACATAGTTTGCAACTAGTAGATAGAGGTTTCTTTATTTTGGTGTGTCTCTTACCATTCCTTTTGAATTGATGCTCACAAGGTCATCAAAATTGATGTGTCCCAATCTTTTATGCCAGAACCAACTCTCTTCTCTTTGTATAGAAAATTAGTTTTGTCCATTTACATCATTAAGATTATACACATCATTTTCAGTTATGCTTCCTTCCACAACCAGCTCATTGTTACTAGTTTTTATTTTATTTCACAACCTTTAGCACTAAATGAGAGCTTGTAGACTTTATCATACATTTGAATCACACTTAGAATATTGTGCTTCAATTCTTCCACATACATGACATCATGAGTTTTTTTCTTTCCACCATCAAGAATCAAAATAACTTAATCGATTATCTTAGCAACAAATTTTTTACCAAGAGTAACAAATCATCCATCAAACTTCTTTAAGTGCATGAAATTTCTCTTATCTCCAATCATGTGTCTTGAAAATTTGGTGTCAATGATCCATAGATTATTCTCCTTTTGGGCATGTAGTATAGTCTGAGCCACCATAGA
The DNA here is from genome assembly GCA_007115665.2 of Sequoiadendron giganteum. NCBI lineage: Eukaryota > Viridiplantae > Streptophyta > Pinopsida > Cupressales > Cupressaceae > Sequoiadendron > Sequoiadendron giganteum. The sequence continues at coordinate 856,933,965 of CM021101.1, forward strand.
TTTCTCTGATATATGTTCCTCTAGTTTCTTCTTCCAAACCTTTTATATTTCATTTCTTTGACATACTAAGTTATTTCCTTTTGTATCTGACATAGGAGGACTCACAAAATTGCTTCTACAACTTCTAGAAATACATCCAAATTTTTTGCATTTGTAAAAAATAATATACAATGGTACAAATACATTTCTACTAATAAAATCCTTTCTCCTTACAAGAGCCTCTCTAAAATCCATAGCCTTATGACCAAAATGATTGCAATTAAAATAGTTACTAGAAAAAGAATTATTAAACCTGACATTATATCCTTTTCCTCTTCAAGCTTGTCTTCTAGATCTTCTACTATGTCTATGAACTTGGATGAATCCATCATTCACCACCTTTCTTTCATTTATTACCACAACTTGTTCAAATATTGAACTTCTCTAGCCATTTTCTTTTGGACTCTTAGCAACTAACTTCATGGGCTACTCAGTTGCCTTATTATTCTGTATATCAATAAAGCCAATATCAGTTTTGATAATGTGGTAATCTCTAACATTAAATTATTTGATCCAAGATCTTAGTTCTCTTCCCAAACTTCAAATTTAGTTGATTATTTGATTTTCCAAGATCTTTTCTTAGTGACACAATCTTTACTTCTAGTTTTTCACAATCCTTATCTCTTATGAGTATCCTTTCTATCAAAACTTCTTCAACTCTCTTTGTTTCTTACACTTGAAACTTCAAGTCAATGGCCATCTTCTCTACCTTCTCAATATTCTAAGATAACTTGTCTTTAACTTTAACTTCTTCAAAAATTATTTTATTTAACCTTTTAATTTCCTTTCCAATTCAGGGAAACTCTTCCACAAGATCTACTTAAGCATCATCATCATTTCTAGACTTCATTTCTACATCACATTTAGAAGTTTCCATAGCCATGAAAATAGTATTTTCTCCTCCATTCCTGAAAGTGGCTTGGTCATGAATCATCAAATGAGTAGCCTTCCTCATTTATAAAAAACTCTTCTAATTTTTTTGAACCTTTTTCCCTTTTGAAAAAAAACTTCTTCTCATTATTGCTAGAATCTTTATATGGACACCTAGCCATGAAATATCCTACTTCACCACAATCAAAAAATTTAAAAGGAAACTTACCTTTATACTTTCTAGATCATCCAAATCTAGACCATCTTTCTTCTTAGAAACTTTGAATGCTACCTGTTTCCTTACAAATTTTTCATTCTTAATTCTCATTTCATAGGCAGTTAGAATTCCATGTAACTCACCCATAGTTATAGTATTCAAATATTTAGCTTCTTCAACATTAGAAACTTTTGAATAAAATTTATGGTCAAGGGATTTGACTACCTTTTTCATAATCATACCTTCTTTTATTTCTTCACCAAGGCCTCTGATAGAGTTTACAACCTCATCAACTCATACTAGGAATGTGGCAATGTTCTCCTCTTCCTTCATCTTCAGAGTTTTAAATTGACCTTGATGGGTTTGAAGCATTGATTGTTTGAACTTTTCATCAACTTAATAGATGTTGTGTAACTTAACCCATAATTCCTTTGTTGTCTTGCAATGCATGATCTTCACAAACTCAAAGTTAGATAAACCACATAAAATGACATTTCTTTCTTTGGAATTATTCTCACAAGCCTTCTTTCTAGCTTGATTTCTTAGGGGACTTTTAGGGATCTCATATCCATCCAAAAATGATTTCCAAACCTCAAATCCTAGTACCATCAAATATGCTTCCATCCTTACTTTCCAAAAGGCATAATTGGTTTCATCAAAAAGTGGTGCCTTATTTACAACCAATCCTTCTTGAGCCACTAAGTTTTCCATCACAAACCTACTTCAAGATGTTAAGATTTTTCAAAGGAACTTGGCTTTGATACCAATTGAAGGGAACACAATATACCGAGAGAGGGGGGTTAATTAGTACATGTAAAAACTCTGTAATTCAACATTAATTACCATAAATTATTTTTCCAAGCATAAACCTTAAACATCAAAGTAGAAACAAAAACAGATGCACACATTCACACAAAGAACACCTAATATGCATGGAAACCCAGAATGGGAAAAACTACGGTGAGAGGAGATATGTGGAGCTACTATCCAAATATAGCCTCACAAAAATTAATGCATAACTTGCAATCATGAAGTAGGCACCAACCTATTGGAAGAACTAGTCAACAATTATTTGTGTAGCCACCAACCTACTAGAAACACCAATCCCCAACATACAGATTTGAGCACCAACTCAATAGGCAAGACACTAATCCTACTAGATTACAAAGATATTATTTATGGATATTTAAGACTAATTGTGAAACTTACACTTTATTTGGTCTACTTCAAAAACTCTCCTACACAACAGATGATCTTCTAATAATGACACATAATGATTGGGATGAAAATACCATTACATCAATCAAATATAAGATTTACACACTCACACTTATATCCACCTAAATCATTGAATGAATTCTAGGCATAAATATATACATCCCAATAAACTAGCAATATTTCATGTCAGCGAAGAACCTCTTAACACCATCCACAATTAGCCAGGTCAGCTAAGGGTATTCATAAATTTAAATTGATATGAAACATGTAGCAGGATGATCCTAAATAAATTTTTCTGCTACCAATAATATATGATGTTATGCACTTCCTTCGAAGATATTAAAATGAACCTATTTCATCTTCACACACTTCCTCCATCTAGTGCACACTCCCCTTCTCTAGCACAAACACTCAAATGTTATTCATAGTTAACCAGTCAACAAAGACAATAATCTATTACATCTAACTTTCTTTGTGCGAAATCTCAACCTCTAAAAATCTATAATCTAATACAACACAAGAAAATTTACTTTAGGTCCAAACTGTAGGCCATAGGATTCAACTGCGTCAGAATGTAGACCAAAAAAATATTACAGTATAATATAGTCCATGAATAGAAATCCATAGAATACTTAGTAAACACTTCCATACTACTTCATGTAGTTTTCTTGATAGTATATATCACACTTACATGTTGTTCCCAAACAATCTGACTTGACATAATAGTACAAAATCTCATACATGATAGAAGTAGTTACATTTAATTTTGACCAATCTACTAGCATCACTCCTTTTACATCAATTAGCTCTTTTGAGATTAATGACAACTTATGTTCAACACTCATTTTTCCCTCTCCCAATATCTCTCCTATTTATGAGGATATCTTAGTGCAAGAGGATGCAATCATTAGTACTCATGTTTGTCCCTCTCCCAATATCTCCCTTACTTGTGAGATATCTTGGTGTAAGAGGATGCAATTATTGACACTCTACCTAATCAATAGACTCATTTTTATCTCTCCCACAATATATATCACACTTGTGAGGATATTGTGGCATAAGAGGATAAAATCATTGATACTTTACCTAATCATGAAATTAATTTTTATCTCTCTCCCAATATCTCTCCTACTTGGGGGATATCATAGTGTAAGAGGATGTAATAATTAATAAATTTTCTTCTTCAAATGATAGTAAGGTGGCTTGCATAAATTAATATTTGAAGTTGACATTAGATCCCCCAAGGATAGAAGATAATAAAAAATTAGCTAAATTAGTTTAAAAGTAAACCCACAAGTAAGATTTGTATCTCCTCTCATTATTGGACCTCCCTTTAAACTTCCTCTCATTATAGGACTTCAAAAATCTCATCATGGCCATATCCTAGACTTTGTAAAAAAAAATCACTCAAAGTAATCATGTGCACCAAGATGTTTTGCAACAATCAAGTTATCACATAGTTTCTCACATATATAACACTAGAAATAATAAGAAACCAACAAAAATGCAAAAATCCATTCCATTTCCTCAACCATATCTCCCCCTCGTACCTCATCTCTTTCAAACTATTGGTAAAGAGTATGATCTTGTTGAGAAAAATCATAATACTCTAGCCAAGATCTCTTTTTGGGACTTGATTCAAACTTCAACTACATACCATGAAATTCTCCAAGAGGCTTTGCAGAAGATTGACATCTTACCTTCTCTCAAACCAAATGTTGTAGAAGCCTTATTTGATTGTATGCATGTAAAAATGTTGGATATTAAATTCCATCAACATGAATTACCTCGACTTGAGGTCCCAAACCAATATGATTCCCTCGTGATAATGGTGGTCATTAATGAAACTAGGTTTACAAACACTCTTATTGACAATGGATCAGGTCTTAATTGTTGAAGCATTGATGTTCTAAATAAGCTTGGCGTGGATGAGAATTTTATAAAAATTGATAATATTTCTCTTCGTGAATTTGATAATGTTGGTAGGCAACCATTGGCAACAATAAAACTACCCATTAAGGTAGGGCCCATGGATTTACCTACTCTTATCCATGTCCTGCAAGATACTCTCTCATACAATATTCTTCTTGGTAGACTATGGATTCATGCTATGAAGGGAGTCCCATCTACTGCTCACTGTGAGATGAAGTATAAATATAATAACAAGATATATGGTTAAAGAGGATGCAAAAAATTATAATACAAGTCGAAGCCAAGAATAACACTTCCAACTCTCTTAATAATTTGATTCCATCTTCAAAATTGGAACCATTACCTTCCAAATAAAATGATACTATGAATAAACACTTGGGTGATGATTGGGGGTTGTTATAATATTGTATACCTCATTTCATTGGGGAATCTAAAATATCACCATCAAATCCCAAAGAATTGAATGTAATAGCATAAAATAATAATTAAGATCAAATTAATTCTTCATATTCAAATACATTATTTGGTGATGATTGGGGTTCATTATATTTTACACTCTTCTTTGTGGGAGACTACAAAATATCACAATCTAAATCTAAGGAGCCTTATTTTTTATTTGATCAATCTTCTTCTACATCAATAAGTCTGAAAAAATCATCCCATGATGGTGATGGGGGATCTTTAGCTTTCATCCCTTTTGTGTTGGTGATGTCTAATCTTAACATTGCAACACCAAAAAGGGACTTGCATTCTTACAAAAGAATCAATTATTCTCATAAGAATTTAAACAAGACTTCCTCTTGTCCATTTGAGTTGGAAAGGGGTTATGGGATTGGATTTAAAATTCATTCTAAAATTAGATATAATGAAAATATGAAACAAGGAGTTAAGGATAATGTGAAGTCTACACCATACCTTTCTAAAATGGGTTTGGTTTCCAACCTTCTTCTTTGTCTTCATTTTATATTCCATAATCTACTATATTTATAACATCTGGTGTAAGAAATAAATATTATCTTCACAATAGAAAGGATTTTATCCTACTTATTTATTGGAGAAAGATCATATTTTTTCAAGGCTTCTCAAATTCCACTTGATTAGTCTTCCTCATCTAGTGCATAAGAAATATTATAAAAACATATTTTTGTGCATATCATTGAGTTAATGGTCATTCCACTAAGGAATGCCAAGCCTTGAGTAATAAAATATAGCAACTTATTGATTATGGCGCTCTTCCTTGGGTTTATGCATCTAATTGTTCTAAATAATATTCTCTCTTCTATGGTGTTTCTCCTCACTATGTGGCATTTTTAGCTTCATATGTTTTCTCATTGTCTTTCATGGTGGTACAATATTTCATGCAACCATAAGTCTTTATATGGTAGCAATACAATAGCCTCTTGTATGGTTGCCTTTGTATTTATACTTCGGGGGTAAGGATAAATAGTTTTTGGGAGGTGTGTATTCTTTCCAATGATCCCCTCTTCTCCCTTTTTCCCTTAAAATATCGACATAGAAAGTATATTGGCATTTTAAGGGGGGCATATCACCCTACCCATTTCATTGACATCTTGTGAGATTTGAATTATCGACATGCCCCTTTGATGGTCGTATTTTTTATAATGCCTCTTGAGGTGTGGTTATGAATTCATCCCCTATGGCATTAAACTTGCATGTTCTCCCTAAAGCATGATATGAAAAATAGTCCATGGATTTAGCATAATTGACCTGCTAATTCATGGAATTGAGCCTTTTTACATGGCCACCTAGCATGACATAATTTTAATTCCAATAGAGCTATGTTTTTTATGAGTGATCTAGCATAACATAATTTTCTAGTCCTTATAAGAGCACCATTTTTTCTAACACCACATTTGATGGATGATGTAGAGCATCTGAGGAATGAGCAATCCATGTCAACAAAAAAATGTTACATCTTGAATTTTTTGGCATTCATTCTGAGTTTTACTGAATCCATTGGCAACTTCATTATTTAAACATTCAAATGGTGGTTATAGAGGAAAAATATCATTGTATTCATCTATATATTATTTATTCTACAATCCAATAGTTGCACCTTCTAAAGTATAGAATTTAAGAGGAATTAAATGTCATTCAAAGAAGATAAATTGAATAGAAGATAGAACAATAAAATGAATTGACCAGAATAAATAAAAGAAAAAAAGGGAGGAAGTCATGCCATATTTAGCATGGCATCTAGACGCAGTAATAAAGGAAGAGGTGTAATAAAGGAAGTGGTGAAAAAAGATAGAATTGAGGGGTGATTAAAATACAAGCAAAGATTGACTGGTAAAAATGTTTGAACTCATTGTAATGTTTTGATTCATATAGTATGAATTTGGTTAATTAAATGTAAATTTCTTTCAATCCGTCCTAATTTGTAAATTGAATTATAATTGTTAAATGTTCATTAATCAAACTTGATTGACCAATGGAATTGTCAACTCAAGTGTTTGTTTGATTGTGAAAGATATGGAAATTTGGTTTCTTGATTGTTAAACTAGCGAATTGAATGAAGGATTTTTTTTTACTACAAGTTGGTTGCAGAGTATTGTCATATGGAAATTGTCAATGGTGTATAATTTGTGTTGTAGTAGAGTTGAGGTTTTTGTCTTGCATCAATTGGTATCAGAGTAGGGGACCTTGAGAGTAGAGAGGACCCACTAGTACTCGTGAGAGAGTGAAAAAGAAGTAGAGAAGAAGCTCGTGAGCATTTTTGTAGGTAAGAGGAGTCTTGAACAATGAGAGCTTGAAGCCACAAAGAAAAGTGTTTTGATAAATTGTAGGGTATGTGAGAATTTTTGTAGAAGATCGAAACATTGAATGAGATGAGTTTGAAGAAGAGGATCAAATGGATCATGAGGAGACCAATGATAATCCCATTTTGGGAAGAATATTGGGAGGAAGTGGAGAACTAAAAGCTCTATGAAGAGTTGAAATATATAAAGGCAAGAATGGATGCCTTGGAAAATATTATTTTCCTAATGATATTTTGGTCGTAGGAAAGAACAAAGATGGTGTAGTAGAAGCATGCCATGAAGAAATAATGGTGGAAAAGAATGAAGGTGAGGATGATTTTGTAGAAGTAGTTGAAGGAGTTGAAGAAACATAAAAGGAAAGTGTAGACATTAGCAGAGGTCCTGTGTTTGACAAGGGGCCCAATTCAGTGTTTGCAAAAGGGATTACAAAATAGAGGCAATTTTTAGCTTGAAGGGGGTTGCACCAGAGGTAAGGTTTCCAAAAGTATAGAAGATGTGGTTGTGGGTGAAAAAATAAAGTGTGAGGATGTTTTCGTGAATGGAAAGGAAGAAGATGATTCGTTGGTGAGAGATGATGAATGGTTAGAGAAGATTGCATTAGTTTGAGGTATGAGATGTGTTGCAACAAATGGTGGTGATAAGATAGATACCACAATAGCGAAGTAGGAAGAGGTAAAATTTAATTTCTATGAAATTTGTGATGTAGAATTTTCAATGGATTCATATGATGAGGTGAGTAATGAGGAGAAAAATGAAGATTTAGTGATGGAAAATGAAGTGTTGTGGGCCAAGATGGAAGATAAAAGATGTGAGAGCAACCCCTAAAAATGTAAATAAAGAATAAAATAAGAGAGGAAATGAATAAAATAAGATTATGGACTTGGAGAGTTCTAAATTCAATGAGAAAATTAGTGAAGACAAGGAAGTCACTTTTTTGAAAGAAGAAATAAGAAGAATCAATGAATTGTTGATCACTAAAAATGAAAATTTGATGGAGAAGAAGAAATTTGTTGTACCAAGAGAAAATGGTGATGGTGAAGAGTCTTTGGAGGTTCATGATTTTTATAACCCCTTTTATAATATTTTGTTTGTAGGCAACAAATATATTGCAGTAGGATGTCAAGTCTATGACATCAAAGAAGAAATCCTTGTGCAAGAGGATAAGGAAGGAAAATGAAGAGAGAAGTTTGCAACTAAGACATGTCTAGTTGAAGGCATGAAAAAGGAGAACAAAATAAAATTTATCGAAGATATTGAGAAGCAAGGTGAAATTATATTCCTTAAAGAGTCCAAATGAGTTGCAATAGTGGCGAGTCCTTTGGAGGACACAAAGAATATGGTGGTGATGAATGGTGAAGATGGAGGTGTTGGAGTTGAAAGTGAAAGAGAAAAGACTATAGTAACAGAGGTAAAGTTTGATTGTTGTAACTATGAAGAATATGTTAATTTGCATTCCTTTGAGTTTGAGGAAGTAGAAAGTATGGAGATTTTTTGGTTTGAGGTGCAGCTCAGAGAAAACCATCATGTTGGTATGGTACAAAGAGAGGTTGAAGAAGAATATGTAGTTGCAAAAATGGGGATGATGAAAATATTTAAATTCCATGATTCAAATATCATTATTGATATGGGTAAAGTGAAGAGTGAATATTGGGGAGAAAGTTCTTGGAGGAGGAGGATAGATTATGGTGGGTTAATTCCCACAAATGTGGAAGATGAAAGTGGAGTTTGGTGGAGGTGGTCAAATGATGGAGGGAAAGATCCCATAAATAGAGAGCATGAAGAAAGGATTAGGTAGCGGTGGATGGTTCATGGTGGTTTGAATCCCACATAAGGAGGAATGAGAGGAAGGTATAATTGGTGAGAGAAGTTAGCTCATGGTGGAAGAAATTTTGCATAGGGAGATGATAGTGAAGAGCAGATTTGGTGAAGGAATATGGCACATGTTGCAACCAAGTGTTGGAAGAAAAGAATGAAGAAAGTTTGTAGGGTACCTATCTTAGCATTGGAGTATGCTACAAGTTTCTTGTAACTTGAAAGAGTAAAACTTTTACTACTCAAATCCATTTTTTGAGCCTATGCTCACAAACTTCCTACCCAATGTGTCTAATCTAGGAGAATCTGAGGAATGAGCAATCCACATCAACAAAAAAAATGTTACATCTTGAATTGTTTGGCATTCATTCTAAGTTTTACTGAATCTATCGACAACTTCGTTATTTGAATATTCAAATGGCGTTTGTAGAGGAAAAATATCATTGTCTTCATCTACATATTATCTATTCTAGCATATGATAGTTGCACCTTCTAAAGTATAGATTTGAGAGGAATGAAACATCATTCAAAGAAGACAAATTGAATAGAAGATAGCATCGTAAAATAAAATGACCAGAATAAAGAAAACCCAAAAAGGGAGGCAATCGTGCCATATTTAGCATGGCATGTGGACATAGTAATAAAGGAAGAGGTGCATGAGTAGCGGAAGGCATTTTCCTAATTCATAACAACCATTAAAAAATCAAAAGACATTGCATGTGCAAGACAATGAGGGGTCACATCACATTAAGAGAAAAAAATTATAGATTTCAATGTGAAAGAGAGGTGGCGTAGGGGGATGAAAAGGTGCACAACATATGTAACAAGCATATGCTACATAAAATTTGGGAGATATTTCTAAATTAAATGCACAGTGATGTAGAGGGCCGCGCATAGGAGGAATTCAAGGCAGTTAAGGAAGATAGAAAAGCTATTGAGGGGTTGTGCTAGGTGGATAATCATTGCATCAAAGGAGAAAGGTGATTCATTTGTGAAGAGGTAATGTATAGATAGGAAACTATTTCAAGTTAAAACAAAACAAGAATGTATGCAAAAAATGAGGAGGTCGATAGAAGATAAATATCAATAGAAATTCAGAAAGGAGTCTACAAACCACAAATTGAGAAGTGAGAATTTGTTTGAAGTTTTGCTTTCTAGCAATGAATGTGTAGATGCAAACCACAAAACAATATCATGCAATGAACAAAGGAGATGAAAAATTTAAGCCAAGTTGTGGTAAAAGATAGAATAGAGGGGAGATTAAAATACAAGAAAATATTGACTAATAGAAATGTCTGAACTCATTGTGATGTTTTGATTCATGTAGTATGAATTTGGTTAATTAGATTTAAATTTCCTTCAATCCGTCCTAGTTTATAAATTGAATTGCAATTTTTAAATGATCATTAATCAAACTTGATTGAAAAATGGAATTGTCAACTCAAGCATTTTTCTGATTGTGAAGTAAAGATATGGAAATTTGGTTTCCTGATGTAACATCCCGTTGATAACCCCAGAAGGTTAAGAGCCAACAGGGACAAGATGATTTTTTTTAAACAAGAGAAATAACATACACATAAATTAGTTGCCAATTCGATATATTGAAAAAATAACATGGACAAGTATGGCTGGAATTACAACCTAGAGGAGAGGAATAATCCACCCTCCAGAGAAAATCCGACCAGGAGCAAGCAGGATATCTCCAGAAGTTGTGTCGGAACTTGCTACTTTGGAACCCTATTGGTTTGAAGCCCTGTTGTAACACACATGACAACAAACAAAAGGTGTTGATGTTCTAAAACCTTTGTAGCCTATCGTAATGAGGAAACACGTAGCCATGGATCTGATATTTGCATGAAGATTAATTGAAATAAAAGCCATAAGGATTATCATAGAAAAAGCGAGTCTGATATCAACATCAGAACCCGTAAACCAAAAATAAACATCACATTTATTTTGATTAAGTTATATGATTTCATCCTCTCTCAAGAGAGTAAAATATACACAAAGGAATGCAAATGAGTACAATATGATAAAAAAATATATATGAGAGAGATCAACTCCATCCGATGCTCCAAAAACCTGTACGTCGGTCCCCAATGGTGGTTGCAATGTCTCCCAGCCATGTGGGCTCAAAAGAGTCCACCCCTCTGTGCTCGGAGGTAGTCACAAGGCCCAAGAAAAAGTAATAAAGACAAAGGTGAAGTAAGGACAACACTCGCATCAGTCACAGAGCAAACACATAATACAATGCACACAACCGATCATCACAACATAGAGATGTTCATCCAATAATGTGTCGGGTACTACTCACGACTACTAAGGAGCTAGGTACTAGAGTGCAAATCAGATGGAGTGTCATCATGCATGATCAAAGTGATGGAACCACATGGAATCAAGTACACCTCTCATAGGGGTGAGGAGACTCAATCATGCATGAATCCACGCCCCATAGACGGATAACTCAATGCCCCACAAATGGATAGGCCTTCTCGAGTGCATCCTTAGCCTTTACAAGCACTCAAGGTCATGCACGAGGAATCATTATCTTATTAGTGTTTTACCCCATTATTATTTTTTATTTAGTTATCACTTTTTTACTCAAACTCTGCTACTAGCTCCCTTGGCAGCCACTTGCGGGCCTCAGGCCCATATAGAGCCACTCCATATGACCACTCTAGCTACCTAGATCTAAGCTCATCTCGTTTAACCAAATGAGGGATCCAAAGAAAATATGAAATAAAGGAAAAACCACAATTTTCATCATGGAAACCATTTAAACAACACAACCAATATTGTTGTAAAAAAAGACATTAAACAGCTGAAATCCATAAAGAAATGGAGGCATAAAATTTCATGAAAAAACAAATTTCCCAGATTAAAATTCCAAGCTTGACCCAGTTCATATTTCAATGTTTCTAGTTGGAAACCACCTTCGAATTTTGAGTTTAGCTCTGAAAAAGAGGTGTTGTTCAAAAAATGTCATTTTTGACTAATTGGGCAAGGAAATGCATTGAAAAATGAAAGTGCCCAAAATTTAAATCTAACAAAAAATCAGTTGAGATATGAGCATATGGACATGGAATCCACCATTTTTTTACATTTTTAGCAAGTGGTTTACGAGCATCAAAGAAAAATGTCTTAAAACAAGTTGGACCAAAAACATAAAAAAAAAAAGAGAAAGTATTTGAAGCTCGATTCTAAAAAGACCCAGTTTAGACATGGGAATTCTTAGATGATATCCACCTTCATTTTACATTTTAAGTAGGTGGCTTATGAGAAACAAGGAAAAATGTTTTTTCAACAAATTGGACAAAAACATAAAGAAAAAGAATAAGCCTAGAAACAAATTTTTCCTTCTACCCATTATAGATTTAAGCATGCACAAAAATCTGCCATATAAGAAAACAACGCAATAGAAAAAGAGTCCAAAATAACCATTAGCTAACCCTAAGTATTCACAAAATAAAATGGAGGAGTTTCTCCAAATGATCATAAAATTTAAATACCCAGAATTGAAAATGAAATTCAAGGCATACCTCTAGCATAAGGGAATGCATACATCACCAATCATACCAAGATTCAATAACAACAAAGGAAAATACCTCAATTTCACCCCAAAATAGAAAATGAAAAATTCTTAGTGTGGAAGGCACGTCCAGACTCCAAAACAGGACAACAAGGAAGAAATGGCGCACCGAATTCAACAAACCAATACCCACAAATTTCTTCACAGAAAAAATTATCCAAATCTCCCCAACTCTACTACTCAAATTGTGGGGTTTCTCCTCCGTCCAAAACATCAATTTTCTTTTCTTCCCAAAAAGATAACCTTCTCCACAAATCTTCCTCCCTTTTTATATTTTCTCCAAAACCAACGAAAAAAAATGAGGTAAAACCTTTGATAAAAAAACAAGCTATTAAAGCTCCCAAAAAGATTAATTAAAGTCACTAAATATACCACATTAAAAAAAAAACACAAAGCTTCCCCCCCAAAAAAAAAGAATTAAAATAAGATTATAAGAGCTTGCAAAAAGGATTAATAAATTATTTAAAATAAAATATTTAAACCCACATAAGGATGCCAAAGAAGCCTCGCCCAAGCACCAACAACCAAAATATAACACCACATAAAATATTACGAAAACCAAGACAAAATACCTCACCACGACAAACTGGTAAGCCACATACAATAGATTGCAGGGTAGGGAACATTGCACTAAAAAGGTACAATAGGCTAGGGTAGGGGACGTTATGGCCTATGACAACTTCTAGTAACCACCATCAGCAAAGAGAGTACGCTTAGGCCTATGAGTCCAGGCGGAGTCGATACTCAGTACCTACATCACTTCAATCACCCGTCAAAGTACATATGCATATAAAAAATATCGTATAGCTGAAGCAACATCAAACATCAGGAAAAAGGGTCATGATGGTGTAGGTGTCTCAGATATGAGTGTTAGGACATCGTCCTTTTTCCTATCCATAATCATGCAAAACAAACCATAACAACATATAAACATGTAAGTATGTAAACATGTAATCCAGTATAATAACTAACCATGTAAACATGAAATCTAGCATAAGCAATAATCATGACAACATAACAACATATAAGCATGCAAACATGTAATCCAGTATAATAACTAACCATGTAAACATGAAATCCAACATAAGCAATAATCATGACAACATAACAACATATAAGCATATAAACATATAATCCAGTATAATAGTCACGAAACTACACCTCATAGGTGGCAATACAAAATAATGATAGGACAAATAGTGCAAATACAAAATATACATTTATTAGAATCCATCAGGGAAAACAACAAAAAAATATGAACATGGGGGTTGTTACATTGTTAAACCAATGAATTGAATTTTTGTTTACTACAAGTTGTGAGCAGAGTATTGTCATATGGGAATTATGAATGGTAGATAGTTTATGTTGTAGTAGAGGTCAGTTCTGTGTCTTGCATCAATGGATGATGCTTGGTATTTGAGACAAATTTAAGATTGAGGTCTCTTTACCTTATTGACTTGAATCCTTTTTAGTACTAACCTTGTGTTTGTGTTTTAGTGTGTTTTTATTGTTTGTCTTATATTTTCTCTTGACTAATTTGTGTCTTTGGTGTGTTCACTTCATGTATAGTATTGTGTTTTCCTTATCTCTTATGCATGTTTTCTTCATGTATTATATTATGTTTGCATTGTGTTTATTTTGTGTTATATTTTTATTATGTATGCTTCTTGTTTTTCATGTTGCATTGCACCTCATATGTGTGTGTGTTCTCTTGTCCTTACATTATTTTTCTATAGGACCTTGATCCTAGGGGCTAGTGTATCCCCTAGATTTGATGTTGTCTTATCTCTTCAATGTTTAGATAATCAAAACCTTTTTGGCATGTCCTTACTTTAGTGTGAGTCTAAGTGTAATTTCACACTCTCACTGAAATGGGAGCTAAATGTATTATCACTAAATGTAACCCTTGATAATTCCACACTAGGTTTAGCTCCCCTTTATGTTCCTGAACCTAATATCCATTTAATTTTCCCATTTTATAATAATTTCAAAAAATCAGAATTAGAAATAGAAATAAAGACTTAATAATCATTTATCAAGAATTAAGGACCTAAAATAATAGGTCTGGACCGGGGCGCCTAGTGCCCCTTTCTAGCTTATTTTGGCTAAACTTAAAATATGTTTGTGTTGACATTTTAACATTAAAAAATACAAAATCATTATTGGCTATCAATATTTGATTTTTGGGAAATTAAAGAATTGCATATAAATAAAAGTCTTTTTCATTGATTGAAATGTTAGAAAAAATCTATTGATCAAATTGAAGATCCTAAAATTAGTCAAGAAAATTCAAGGGTACAATTAGCAACATTATTATAGTGTTTTCATAAATTAATATTATATTTTCAAGCCATTAGGAGGAAGGAAGCAATTATGTGCAAGGGGCTATTATGATCAATCATGTAATTTTCATGAAGAGGTATGAGTTATCCTCTACATGATAGCTACAAGAATCTATTATATTTTTTGAACTAACCTTTTGTAGGTCTATCAAGAAACCAAGGCATCCATCAATAAAGATTTGTGGCAACTTGTGGTATGGTATCACTTCGTCAAGGATTTCACATCAAGGTAACATTGTCATTTATCATTTATGATTTTAATCAATTATTATTTTGGCCTCTACTTGACCTAGAGTATGCCCTCTTGATCATTACCATTTGCTGTATGCGGAGGTAGAAATACCAAAATGGGGTTTGACTTAGGCAAGACCTTATATACAACACAACCTTTTCCCCTTTTTTCATTTGTGTAGGTCAGATCTAGAAATTTCTATAGTGGACAATCATATAAGACACAAAGAAAATTAAAACATACATCTATTATTTTTCATATCTAAAAAAGAAGCATCCCAATCTAGAGCACCTAGCACCCTTGTCCCTATAATTCAAACTCATATTTAAATCACAAGTTCCTCTTTGTATCCCATTCTTAGACCTGAATTTGCTCTATGGTTTTCTTCATTTTGTGTGATAAATTATATTTTTAGACCTAGGGTTATATGTCAAATAGGATTATTAAAAAACACATCAAATTTATCATCTCCACAACTCAAAAGGACACAAACCATAGAAGATTGATTCTCCCTTGTGGTAACAAGCTAATCATCAACCCTATTAGTTTTACATTCAAATGTGGAGTCAAGTGAAAAAAAGAT
Organism: Sequoiadendron giganteum; assembly: GCA_007115665.2. Taxonomy (NCBI): domain Eukaryota; kingdom Viridiplantae; phylum Streptophyta; class Pinopsida; order Cupressales; family Cupressaceae; genus Sequoiadendron; species Sequoiadendron giganteum. The sequence goes on from CM021101.1 coordinate 856,949,579, forward strand.
AATCCTAGTTGGATATAGGTTCACTTTTCTACTTCGCACTTTGATGTAATCCAAATGCTCCTCAAAACCCAAAATCATAAGTGAATCCTAATCCATGTATTCTAGCTATATAATATAATGAATCATCCAATAAAATCCTTGGCCATGTTCCTATCCTTGTTGCAATCATAGATCCAAATCCAATCATTGTTATTGATATGTATCCTTCCCAATCCTTGTGTTGTTTTGGGATATATTCCCCACATCAACAATACTCCATCCATCATCAATCAATTTTGGATTTTCATCTTGACTAGGCTCACATCATGTTTATATTCAAATAAATTTCTATATTATTTCTTACTTTTTGTGTGTATTATTATTTTTTATCTATATTGGTCCTTGTAACCTACCTACCACATCAATATCATCATCTTCATTATCACCCTATCTTCTTATATGCCTGGACACCTTATCATCTAGTTACTTATACCTTGATGCATAACATATAATGTTATATCAAATAAAGAGTGCTTAATACAATGTAGTATAACAACACATTTTATCCATTCTTCTTCTTCCTTCCATTATCTATTAATCCTCCCATCACTTTTATCTTACTTCCCCCCTCTATACATAATCATACATCCCCTTATCTTACATTTTGTGCATCCTCTCATCCATTTCAAGATCACACCCATGTTCTCCCAAAATTTCCTATCTCTAAAGGGTGCATCCTCATACCCACTCTCAATTTCCTCCTAATCACCCTTCAAATGATGGGGGCATCTTCCCTAATCTAACCATTTTCTTCCAAGCACTATTTTTTAATATTCTTTAAAATGATGCTACTTCACAATCTAAAAGAGGAAAAAATGTATACACTTAAAATTGACCATCATCATTACCTAACTATTTCCTCTATAATTGATTGAATATAACCCTAATTATTTAATTAATTATCCAATTTTCATCCCCTTATTAATTAAATAGTATGTAATTATTTAATTAATAAAATTACTATTCATCTCTATTCACCCACATTATATTTCTAGCCTTAATTTTTTAACCATTCCTCTCCTATATTCCACCTTAGGTAAATAAATCCAATTATGTATTTACCTATGTCCCCCATCCTCATACCAAAAATTAAATAAATTATATTTATTTAATTTCCTATTTTTACACTTTTTATTAAGTGTATTAAAATTAATTAACCCCTGAACCCTCCTCTTGCACATGTTGAATCTTAGTAAACTCCCCTCAAGTCATGCACATTTCACTAAGGACTGGACTTTTGGTTGGAAATATGAACGAACAATAACCCAAATGAAGTTGTGCACACTTCAAAGGATCAAACCAAGAAAGACACCATACACATGAACAGGAAAGTGTAGCAACATGAGCACGAAGAAAATTTGATCAAATGATGATCTATGATGAATTGATCTAGAATATATAGAATATGATTTACAAATCTAAAAGAACCTTGTTTATATAGGCAAGGCGAGAGGAGGTAGGGTAACTACCTTGGATGCAAACATTAAATGCCTAATGCATAATTTTAAATGCATAAGTGAAATATTAAATGCCTAGATAACTATAAGCTAGTTAATGAGACATGGTCCCATTATAACTAGTTTCTAGAAATGAAGCCTAGGAAACTTAACTCCTAAGTAAACTTATAATGATGTGAATAGGTCCTTACTAAGAACTAGTCCCCATTCACACTAACACCCCCATAAGTGCAACTTAGAGAGTGTACTTATTATGCAAATGATGAAATGCAATATGGGTCTCGATAAAAAGGCAATGTTAGGTACCCATGTACAACTAATAAATGCAACTAATCTCTCACAAATAGATTAACGGAGAAAACCCAATGGGAAGAGAAATCCTCTCCAAAAAAGATAAAAAGTAAATTAAGTGAGCAACGATGGAGGACTCCATGTTAACCCCCAAGTACACCATCCATCACATATATACATAACAATCAGTATCCCCTCATAAGAGGGAAAGAGAAAGACTATGTATCCCCCCCACAATGTGTAGTCACCTGCAAAAATGATAAGCTTTTGAAGACAAAACATGATCTAATGTCAATAAACAACTTGTCTCCCTTTGGAAGAAACAAAACCAAGTACAAATGTAGGAATGCTTCTTAGTCTGGAAAGGAATTGATAGGAAGAGGAATCCATATGTATGATAATGATGATGTCTCTGAAAGCTACTCATGTGTCTCCTTTTCCATTGAAGATGAAGATGTCACTTTCAAATCAGGTACATGCCCAATCAATGAAGAAGGTGAGAAATTAGGACTATGTGGAAACTGATGTTGAACAATATCCACATAAAAAGATGGTTTGAAAATAGTTGTGCAATGATTATCATCAAATAGGATAGATAACCCCTCAAATGTGTCCTCCAAATATGAAATGTGAGACTCCATAAACAAGGATGCAATGCTTGATAGATAGGAATCCCAATCAAGAAGACAATGAGATACTTTTTGTAATGAATCAATTTGGACATTCTCAATGAATCACTAGCATAAGATGAATGGTCATGTTGAACAAGAGTGATGGAAGCCTCAATAATTGAATCTAAAAAATGAATCATTGAAGGTGAAGGCACAACAACTATCTCTGATGGAGAAGAAGGAGAAAATGAATAACCCTTGTCATTCTCATCTAAAGATTCAAAGCATTCTAAATCTGTAAACTTTTGCATAGTATTATCATCATAGGGTATCCTATCTGAAGAATGAAGAGGCACATGACATTCTGAATCATGATCATTGGGGAATGGTGGAGTATCAGGATCTCCATATAGATCCCAAATCTTAGTCCAAAGAGTACGAGCACAATAACAATGATCAATGGCTTTCAAAATTTCATCATCAAAATGCATTGCAATAACCTCTAAGACATCATACCTTCTACAAGTCCAAGAATTTTTTTGGATGCCATTATCTGGAGGGGGAACAAAACCATACAAATGTGGCAAAAAATGAAGTGATTGGAGATGGTTTATGATGTAATATCTCCACTGTTTATAGTTTCCCCTTTCGAACATAATCGGAGAAGGATGAGATGAAAACGCCATAATTAACTCTGATAGATCTCCAAGATTACAAAAATATTGACCTTCAACAACAAATAGAAACTCCCAAAGATGATGTGTAACTAAAAATGAAGCATCCCAATGCAAATAAACCTTCTCCAAATTGCACTATGTCTAAGTTATCAAGCAAATTCGTCAAATTGAAAAACATAAATAGAATGTACCTAGGGTTGAATCTAGAAAAGTTATATGGATAAAATGGTAGAGCTCTAAATCACCTTTGCAATGTTGTTGGAATCTCCAAAATCTAAAAAAATGGTGACAATATACAAGCTCACTAGTCCAAAAAGAAGAATTGAATTTATTTGGCTATAATTCATACCTATAGAAAAATCTAGAAAAATAGTCTGCACCATTGCAAAGTAGTACATAAAACCATCTTTCCATTGATATCTTTTTTGTGAAAATTTGATATTCTGGCAAAAAGTTATGCTTCATTTAAAAATCACCCAATTTGGGCCTACAAGCTAACTAGGTGCAAAAATTAAAGCACTTGGGGCTAAGAAAAATAGGACCTTGGTTATTGATACGACGAAGGGGCATGCTAGCAAAAAATTTTTTTTTTGGGCGGAGCGGCAGTGGAGCAGAGGGATGGTGACGACCGGGGCAGTGTTGCTCACAACAGGCGGAGCTATTGGTCACAAGAAAACCACAAGATGAGCTAAGGATCTTCAATGGATGGAGAAATCATAGGGCACCAGTAGGATTGAAGATAATCAACGATAGACAAAAAATTTGACCGACAGGTGGAGTTCAATGTGTTGGCCAACAAGACTTTAAAGGCACTGACAAATATAAATACCCATCCAAAGTCTTCAAAAAGAGGTCGACCGAGCAATCACTGCCCTGTGAATTCTAGTAGATAAAATATTTGATCACCAATAATTTTCCTCCACATTTTTAACAAAATAAAACCCTCTGATTTTTAAAATAATGAAGAAGGAACCCTTTGATGTTTTGTCATTGATGCCAACATTGATTGTTGATAGTTTTGTTTGATTTGGTAAACAATTTTGGTGACACCTTGATCCGATAATTTGGTCTAGATTTTATTGTGTTATAAGATCAGCTTATGTGGTTATAGCATGTTTTTTAGGACTACCAAATACATTTATGATCAAGATTTCAATGATTTTGGTTGAATAGGCTGAAAGTTACAAGTAGCAGAAGATCGACATACAATTTTTTGGCTTATACAGTGCAAGATGGTATGAGTTATCTGGTTTGGATTCCTCCAGTGTTTGGAATCAAATATAGGAATTTTGGGAGATGGTTTACAGGTGTTATTACTACATATATTCCAAATGGTGTGTGCTTATATGATCATATGGTTTATAGATGTTGGCTAGATTGGCTTATTTTGTGATTAGGTTTAATTCTTGGTTGACCTAATACTTGAAATTGTGCTATGAAGATCAATATGTATTTTGGATGTTAAGGGGATCTATTTTAGATCCGTGCCAACCTAAAATCAATTTTTGGACATTTGATTTGAGAACGAAGAAGTTTTGTTTCAAGTATGAAGCCTACAAATCTATTTTGAATTAAAATAGGGCTACATCTAATTAGGCTAACCTAATTGATTTATGTGGATGTAATAGCTTATATATGTGAAAAATTCTTGAGTTTTATGATGAGATGAGAAGGTAATGCAATATGTGTGAAATCTGATACTATGCAAACTTGCAAATTTGTATGTGTGAGATTAGTATAAGAGCATAATTTCAATGAATGTTGAGTTACTGCTAAGCATAACAATATTTTGTATTCTGAGCCTCATTGGAATTGAATTCAGCACAAGGAAGGTGCATCTTACATCAATTTACACTTTGGCTATGTAGCCACTTTTGTTTTGTATCTATTTATGGCTATGAGCCTTATAAGGACAGTAAGCCCCTGTAATATCTTATAACTAGTTATAATATATTGTGAGCTAATCCTCACCATGGTTTTTCCCTTTCTAGATTTTGCATGTAAAAATCTTGGTGTTCATGTGTTATGTGGTGTTGTGATCTCTTTCATGTTTTCAATTATAGCTACAGTTAGATATGTTTTTATTATTGGTTGGATTATGACTAAATGGTTTAATAGAATACCGATTCACCCCCCTCTCAGTATTCTAGGTGTTCAACAATTGTTATCAAAGCCTAGTTCCTTTTGAAAATCCTAACAACTTGAGGAAGATTTTGTAGTTTGAACACACGGCTAACAAAAGTGTCCTATTCCTCTAGAATAATTCTTTGTAATTGAATATGAAGAAGATGACTACATGTTTGACAAAGAAGAACTTAAAGCTACTCTTGAAGATCTTGATCAAGTTGAAACTAAGAACAAAAGTTTGAAGGAAAGCCTAGGAGAAGAAAATGAATGCATCAAAAATCTGAGAGAACAAATCAAGAAGTTCAAAGAAAGATATAGAGAAGTTAATGAATAGTTGAAGAAGGCGAATGAAGATATCACTGGAATGAAAGTGCAAGTGGAAGAAAATAAGAGAATTGATGATTGTCTGAATTCCACTGTACAAAGAAAGAATGATGAATGCACAAAACTTGAACAATCATTGGTAACCCTAAGATCAAATCTAGAGAAAGAAAGAGCTCATGAGAAAAATTTCCAAACAAGTACTATAATGCTTGATGAACCAATTGCAATTTAGAAACCTTCTAAGGATAAAGGTGGTTTGGGACTTGAAGAAGGATAAATCTCAAAGACAAATCAGACACCTAACAAGCTTGACAATCAAAATCAGACTCAAGGCAATGGTAGATAGTTCAAGAATCAAAAAAGCAATACTGGAAGACCTCCTATCCGACAACCAAATTCTCAAAGGTACCCATATTTTGTTGAAATCCATAAGATAAATGAGAGGGGGGATGAATTAGTTGTATCTAATCACATTCATCGTAGTTCTTAAACAACTCCACATTAACTTTAATTTGTTATTAAGTATAAGCATGAAATACAGATAACAAAAAGAAAATACCAAAGACATCGGATTTACGTGGAAAACCCTATAAGGGAAAAACCACATTGAGGATTAACTCACAATATAATAGTAATTGAAAACTAGATACAAGAGGCTCACCACCAAAGGGCTCACTACCCAAGATAGGAGTTAGTGTCTAGATAGGAGGCTCACTGCCTACAAATATAGAAACATAGAAAGAAGAATGTTACACAAAGAACATTATCTCAATACAACAGAAGATCCACCACAACATCCACACATTCGCATCCTTGATCAAATAATTGCAAACACCATCATCTCACTGCTTTCAGGAGTCTAACACATTGAATTTATTGCTTCCTTAGATCACTTTCACACAATCTTTCACATTTGTTTCACTTCTAACACTTGTGGCTTGTAATCCATAACATATTGACTTGTATTTATACCAACTTGGATCTTAGAAACTTTCTGCAAGTTCATCTATACATTCTTCATTTTACAAATTCAAATTAGGTCAATAGATCAACATTCTCATGGTGGATAAGAATGAGAGTGGACCAAATTAATACTTAACCAGGACCCAAAACAATATCTTGGATCAATCACACACATCACACACATTGGAAACTAGAAGATAACATGAAGACCACATAACATGCTTCACCACACACCGGAACACAACTTAGATAGCTTCTTCTAGATCCACAAGAATTGAAACAAACCAACACAACAAATGCATTTGTCCTAGTTCATAGAAAAAAAACTCTACTAGACTAGTTCACAAACCAGTGAACACAACTTTCACTCTTCATCAAACCAGAAGCTATAATCCAAGATATATCACCCAAGGATGCCCATAAACAACTCTACAAATTTGCACAAGCATATGATCAAAATAGAAGAAATGCAGAGCACATTATCGGAGCATATTCTGAACACACACACAACTTTGTCTTCACTATTTATTAATTTTCTCATAAGCACTTGGTAACTCATCATATCAACATACCTGCAACACCATAAAGATAGCTCCATGTAATCACAACATCTCTACAACATCTCATCTATACATGCACCACCTGCAATCACTTGAATCGTTTCACTGCAACAACCTGAACTGTGTTGACATCAATGACAACATTAATGGTAACAACACCATACTCATTCATACTTGCAACATCTTTCAATGGTATTTTTTTTTCATGCAATAAATTTGGACATAAAGCTATAGGATGTAGAAGTAGAATGAATCTGAATGTTGGATCCTTTTTTGGACAATGTTTTGCATGCAAGAAATTTTCACATAGAGCTGCTGAGTGCAAAAGTCAGATGTTGAATAGATTTAATACTGGTAGAATGTTTCAATCTTTCAATGGCTACTATTATACATGAAATGTATTTGGATATAATGCTAACCAGTGCAAATTGTGAATGAATGGAAGTAAATTTGGTTAGAAATTTTTTGTATGCTATAATTGTAACAAACCTAGACACATTTCAAGATTTTATAGAAGCAAGAATGGAAGTCAGACTAATCCGAAATAGAGGAATAAACCTATGAAGAAAGTTGATCCTACTGAAGTTAAGAAGGAAATGGAGAAGATTTGGAGAAAAAGAGGAACTTGAGAACAAGGATGAATCAAAAGCATCTCTACCTCCATCTACTGTAGATAATTCTTCTGAAAACTAAGCCCATGTCAATGCTTAGGGGGATCAATAATAGATAAATCTAACAACCCATAGAAATATGAAGTGTGAAGAAATGACACAAAGATATATGATGTAAGATGACATGCTTAAGCTTCTGAAAAAAAAATTGTAGAAAATATGCAAATCTGAAGAGTTGTAGATAATTTTAGGGTTTACAATGTTTCAATGAAGTGTTTACCAACTTTTTAGGAATTTGAAGCATTAAATGTGAAATTAGGGTAGATCGGTAATGTATAAAGTGAAATCCTTAGTTATTTTAAATCAATTTTTCATATTGGAGATAAATTAGAATGAATTGAGAAGTGATTCAAGGTGATTCAAAGCAAACTAGTTCAAACCCTAGTTCTCATTGAGCATGGAAAAATGGTATTTACAAATATTTTTTGCTTTTTGGGTTTGTATTAGAATTGATTTTACAAGAATTTGAGATAGAATTAAGGTTATAATGGCTACACCGACCATAGTTGAGATCTCTGAAAGACCTAGATTGAAGTTTAAGAGGTTTTCATGGATTTTTTTTTATAATGACCCCAATGGTGCATTTTCAAAGATCCCAATTAAGGTTTCTCCCATGGACACAAGAATCTATATACATGGAAAATTGGAAGAGTATGATCACCAAGTAATTTAAAATAAATGGTCTAATGAGTTGACTGGAGATGAATATTTGGTAAAACCAGAGTTTATAAACCTAGTGCAAAAGAAGCTAGATAGTTGGAGCTAGTGCCCTAACTTTAGTGGTCACTTGGATGAGAATTATGTGAGGATAGCCTTGAGCATAATGCATGACAAAATCATTTGGATAGATATGCCCAAATTAATCTCTAAAGATGTGATCAAGGCAGTAACTGGATTATGTGATACCAAACCCGTATCGATGCTAAAGTCTGTCAAGAATGATGTGGTTATGTAGCTAATTGGTGCCACATTTGAAAAAAGAGCATTAACAACCAAAACTATCACCATCCCTGTAGTAAAATACATATTTATCATGATTGGGCACAAAATCTACTTTTCCAATAGAGAGAAATCAGTATTTGCAACTATAATATATGCTACTCATGACATGGTAGTTAATGGGAAAGATTAAGATTTGTGTGAGTTGCTCTGACAACAACTTATGGAGAACTTGAATAAGACTAACATGAAGAAATATGATTTCAAGTTCAAAAATTGATTGTATGCTTGCTATTTTAATTTTTGAGGGAGCTACTTGGAAGTGAAAACATTGTGTAGGAAAGAAGCAGATTAGTGGTACACAATTTTTTTGATTATTTACACAACATTGGAGATTATAATGCCCAAGATAATGCATTAACTACATTTTTAGTAGTATTCCAAAAGAACATGTAAGAAAGATAAATAATTCCTAAAATTTTAGTGGAGAAATATGCAAATGACATAAATTTTATTGTATCCACTGATGAATACATAATAGAGGCGGTTGAACCTAGAACAAGGTGGATTGAGCCTCTTGGAAATGAGATTGTTGAGGATGTAGCTGAGAGATACACTGAATTATTGTTAAGTAGTCCTAAGGAATCCTCTACACCTAGACATGGCACATATGAGGAGAAATCAACTGAAGTATACTTGGAGACATCAACACCTGCTAGAACCAAAAGAGTGAACAAAAAAGTTGGACAATACTTTGGACATAGCCTTTTAAAGGATGAAGTAAATAGGTTAAGGGAATTTGTAGTAGAAGATAAATCCAAGATAGCTAGCGAGTCCTCTAAACTACATAGATCAGAAAGATCAGCTTCCACCCCTACCTTTGCATTCTCAAAACCTACTACCACAACTGCCATTAAAGGGAAGAAAGTGGAGCTCAATGCTCCAGAAATAGTTGATGTGTTTGCACCCTTCAGACCCAACACCCAAACCACAAAGAGGAAAATTTTACCTCCGGTAGCACCTCCTGACACCTTCAGAAGAAGGAAGAAACAAAATGCATCTAGAGGTTAAAACTTAATTGATGTTGTGGAAGAGGAAATTGCAGTTGGCTTGGAAGAAGAAGAGCAATTGAAGAGAAAAAGATGAAGCAGTGTTTCCACTAGTGGTAAAGGTGCCGCACAAGAGGCCAACACTGAATTCAAGAAAGCTAAAGTCAATATTAAGGATACCTCTGAAGAAGAGGATATAGAAAAGGAGAAAGAAGATTTTACAATACATGTACACAAGAATCCTGGAAAGAAAGAGGAGAATAAAATAGATGAAAGGACATCAAATCCTGAGAAGAAGAAGTACAAGAATCCTTTGGTAAGAACTCATTCACCTATAAAGTTGGAATCTTTGGTTAACAATATGTTAGAGCATGATAGTTTATTAGAAACAATTGGCAATTTGTATGATGAAGTTGATGAAGAAGATAAGAAAATAATTATAGATGAATTATTCAATATATGATTATTTTGGATACAAACATGGACAACATAAAGAAGACGGTGACTAATGTTGTATGGAAAACCCTAGTAAAAAGAAGGCATGAAGCCATTAAAGTTGAAAACAAGTTAAAAAAAAATGCTTGGAATGAGATTGGATCCTCTTTATTTGAGGATGATAAGGCTACCTTACTGCAAGTATACATAAAGAATTTCAGAGTAAAGCAAAGAGTTGCCATTCTTATGGATAGAGAAAAGGACAATACAAAGAATTTGAAACAAGAAAATTTTGATAAAGTGAGAGATATGGTAGATAAATTTGGGATGATTGTTGGTTCTTCATACGATACAAATCAAGTAAAGGAGCTTGATAAAGATAAAGCTACTGATGCAGAGGAAAATATTCATCCCATATCCAATTTACCTATTTTACAAGAAGTAGTAGAAGAGGTAAATGATTATTTTTTAGATGAGACTCCACACTTGGATGTTTTATGGAATACAGTTGATTATACTCCAGAAGACACTGGAAATACAACTGGTGAAAATAATGAAGATCAGAATAAGAATGATGCCAATGATAATGTTGAAGATCATCATGAAAAACAAAATGAGGATACCGGAAATGAATGTGAAGAAAATAAAAATGGAGAAGAAGAAGAAGGTCAAGATGGAAAGATCAATGATAAGAAATATGATGAGGGTATAAAGGAGGATGAAAACAAAGAATTTCAAAAGGAAAAAACCTTCGAAAAAGAAAAAGAAGAAGAGAAAGAAGAGGACCAAGAATAAAATGAGGTTGAAAGAAATGAAGAAGAATCCCAAAAGACCATGGAGCGATCAAAGTCATTTGAAAAATACTTTGGTAATACACTCAAGGGTATTTTGACAATACAAATAAGGATTCAACTGACCATTCTACCCTGGTTGATTCGACTCCCATAACAACAAGGTTGTGTAGATCTAAATAAGATCTCACTTATTCAGAGGATGGGGCTCAAAGATACTTTTATTGCCTCCAAGAGAAAATAAACTATAGAAACTCATCAAAAGGGGACTGATCTAATCAATGATGCCATCAAGACTCTATAGGATGCTACCCCTGGTACCACTATTGATGATTCTCTAACACCTTTTGAGAATTTGAATTTTTTGGTTGATTCACTCAAGGAGTACATCTTTAACCTAAAGGAGTAGACTTCAAAATAAGTAGAATCAAGTCTTGAAAAGAAAAGATTACTTGAAGTACAGGATAGATGTGCAACTGCACATAGAAAGGTGATGAAATGCTTGAAAGATGTGAAGGAATGTGAAGCTCAAATATTATTCTTGTATTGCATGAGGTGGCCAGATTCTACTCAAGGCATTAAAGAATTAATGGACTCAATATATTCACAATTAGCTAATGCCTTCAAAGCTTATGAAATTCAAAAGATAGAAACTATGCCTCTTGGATTATCATTTGAGACTCTAAAAATAGATTTTTTACTTTGCAAAGATAGAAAAAGGATGTCATAAGGTATTTTTGACAGCTTGGAGGCTTGGTGAAGACCAAGCACATTCCAGTTTCAAGTGCCCTTGCGAATGCAGAGAAGCTTGAAAAGATAAATCCTAATCCGATTACTCCAAAAGAGGGAGAGGAGAGTTTAGTGGAGTTGGAATCAATGTATAAGGCGCTTGCTACAACTAAGAAGAGTTGGGATGAAGGGAAATCTACTTGGGAATCCATTCTCAAGAAGCTTGAAGGTGATTCCTCCTTTGGGTGAACATATTTCACCTTGTACATTATTAATCTATTTTAGTTGCTTTTAGGTTTTATTTTTGTAAATATGATTAGACATAATTCTATGGATAACTCCCTAAGGGGGAGCTAGTCATTTCATTTCAGTTGTCTTTTTGTACATGTGTCTCATTGGCACACCCTTTGTCCTTGATGTCAAAGGGTGAGAAGTTTTGAGAAGCTGGAAATTTTTTTGGTGCTAGAGTTGTTAATAAAATATGTGAAGGAGAAGGGTTGGAGTAATTGAGTTTTTGGGAGGATTTTTGATGTATGTTTGAAAGGGGGAGTTCATACAAGTTTTTGAAGATAGTTTTGAAGTTGAATTTTTGGAGATTTATTTTTGGCACATGCTTCCATCAAGGAAAAAGGGGGAGATTATTAAAATAATGAAGAATGAACCCTTTGATGTGTTTTCATTGATGCCAACATTGATTGTTGATAGTTTTGTTTGATTCGATAAACCGTTTTAGTTACACCTTGGTCCAATAATCTAGTCGGGATTTTCTTGTTTTATAAGATCAAATTATGCGGTCATAGTATGTTGTTTAAGACTAATAAATACATATATGATCAATATTTTAGTGATTTTGATTGAACAGGCTAAAAGTTAAAGTAGCAAAAGATCGACATACAATTTTTTGGCTTATATAGTGCAAGATGGTATGAGTTATCTGGTCTGCATTCTTCTCATGTTTGGAATCAAACATAGAAATTTTGGGATATGGTTTATAGGTGTTATTACTACATATATTCCATATGGCATGTTCTTATATGATCATATGGTTGATTGATGTTGGCTAGACTGGCTTATTTTGTGATTAGGTCTAATTCTTGGCCGACCTAATACTTGAAATTTTTCTATGAAGATCAATATGTATTGCAGATGTTAAGGGGATCTATTTTAGATCTTTGTTGAGCTAAAATCAAGTTTTACATGTTTGATTTGAGCACAAAGAAGTTTTGTTTCAAGTATGAAGCTGACAAAGCTATTTTGAATTAAAATAGGGCTACATCTAATTAGGCTGAACTAATTGATGTATGTGGAATTTTTTTGAGTTGTATGATAAGATGAGAAGGTAATTTAGTATGTGTGAAATATGATATTGTGCAAAATTGAGAATTTTTATGTGTGAGATCAGTATAAGGGTAGAATTATTGTGAATGTTGAGTAGTTGTTAAGCAGATCAGTATTTTGTATTCAGAGCCTCATTGGAACTGAATTCAACACAAGGAGGGTGCATCTTACATCAGTTCACACTTTGGTTGTGTAGCCACCTTTATTTTATATCTATTTATGACTGTGAGCCTTATAAGGACAATGAGTCCTAGCATTGAGCCCCTGTAATATCTTATAATTGGTTATAATATATTGTGAGCTAATCCTCACTATGGTTTTTCCCTTTTTGGGTTCTCCATGTAAAAATCCTAGTGTTCTTGTGTTATGTGGTGTTGTGATCTCTTTCATGTTTTCATTTATAGCCGCAGTTAGATATGTTTTGATTATTGGTTGGATTATGACCAAATGGTTTAATAGAATATTAATTCACCACTCCCCTCTAAGTATTTTGGGTGTTCAATATAGATATATGAATATTCCACCCAAGGAAAATATGTCTACAAATTTTTAAAAAATCAAACCCTTATAAATAAAATATGCTCATTGATATTTTTTTAATATTGCCTATGGAAATTAAAAAATTTAAATCTCGACAACAAAAAAGATTTGTCTGCCAATAATATTAAATTACCCATAGATTAAAATAAAATATGCCATTGATAATTTTTTTCCAAAACTTTATAATAAATCTGCCAAACTATAGAATTTTTTTTGTGCCCGATAGATAAAAATCAACCTACAATATGAAATATGCAACCTGTAGAATTTTTTTATACCAACAAGGGATGCATTTTATCGTAGAACTATATGTTCCATACAGAATTGATGCACATCCAAATGTTGCAAAAAACCTTTGTTGGCTCCGGATGAAAGTGTCAGATTCTAACAATTTGACAGACGTTCCTAGGGTTTTTGGACCTCCTGATCTCAATGGCAAGGTTAGATCTGACCCAATGTGCTTCAAAAATTAGCTACCTAATAGATGACGATAACTAGCCCTTTATGCAAACCCTTCAACCTACAATGAAAATCTCCTTAACTCAATTCCTAATATGAGATGGAATTTACATGGCCTTTGCTCTGATACCATGTTGGAAATATGAATGAACAATAACCCAATTGAAGTTGCACACACTTCAAAGGATCAAACCAATAAATACACCATCGACATGAAAAATAAAGTGTTGCAACATGAGCAAGAAGATAATTTGATCAAATGATGATCTATGATGAATTGATCTAGAATCTCTAGAATATTATTTGCAAATGTACAAGAACCTTGTTTATATAGGAAAGGTGAGAGGAGGTAGGATAACCACCTTGGATGCAAACATTAAATGCCTAATGCATAAGTGAAATATTAAATGGCTAGATAACTATAAGCTAATGAATGAGACATGGTCCCATTATAACTAGTATCTAGAAATGACACCTAAGATACTTAACTACTAAGTAAACTTATAATGATGTGAATAGGTCCTTACTAAGAACTAGTTAGGAAATAACCCCATTCACACTAATTTGCACATGTTGAATCTTAGTAAACTACCCTCAAGTCATGCATATTTCACTAAGGTGTATAAAGGTATGGCCTTTGTACATGTAATATTGTATTAGTACCATTTCATGTGGGTCAAATAACTTTATTATCCCTAAAGGGTACTCCAAACTTTTCCTTCCATCTTGTCCATACAATCTTCCCAATTAGAATATATGCCCTTGGATTTCTCCACAATTGCTCTCCCTCCACACCCTCCAACCAAATGAGGGAATTTTTCCTCTCATCTTCCTATGGCTCTCAACCAATATGAGCCATTAATCTCATCTTTTAATCCTAACCATCCAATTTTATAGCTAAAAATCTATAAATTGAAGACCACCCCTAGCCATTCCTAAGACTTCATGAAATGAAACCTTATTTTATTGGAAAGAGTGTGCACATTTCAATCTTGGCACAACAAGCATTAATTTGGCTAGGTCTTTTATTTTTTCATCATGTTTTTTAGGTTTTATGCTTAATCTAAGAGTTTCTTGTATTTTAGGTAGAATCGATTAATATTATTTTAGCTTGTTCTTGGTTTCTCAAAATTTAATTTACACATATAGTACAACCTAGAATCTAATAAGTAGATCTTTAAATTTTTCATGACAAGTGGAAAGTCTTAGAAGTTATCAAGTACCCGTTTAACCTACATAGAAAAAATTTCTATATAAAATTTGAAAATTAAAATTTAACCTACTTTGACTCCTCACAAGTAGATTTACCAACATGCTTTGAATATGAAATTTCCCAAAAAAAAATAATCCTCCACTAAAATACCCTTTGCCTCCATCCTCATTATCCTTTCCCTCTTCCTCCTATTCTTTCACATTCCAAAAATGTTCCCTAGTTTGTAGATAATGGGTTCTTAAAACCTATTGGCCAAGTGGTATATAAAGATTTAACTCAAGAAAAAAAGGTTTTTTTAATAAAAATAACAAAAAATGAGGTTAAGTCATTTTATTTTATATAATTATAAATAAATTAATCTATTTTCCAGGGATCTTAATAGCAATAGAGTTTAAACAAGAATGGGAGGTTTTTCAAAATACATATAAAAATAGTAACAAGATAAAATTAATAAACTATAAGATACTAGGAAGATATTTTGTGAACATGCCAATTGAATATTTTAAATCCATAAGAAATTTATGTTGGAGATTGTTGCACTATGATGTCATTAGTGTTGTCATTGATGTCAACCTATGAAAACCTCTAGTGTGGTTATGATATTTCTGGTGTTCAGAAAGTGTTAAATATGGGGAGATTGTTGCAAACTCTAGTGTGGTGTTGATGAGTAAGTGTTGTTGATGCAGTTGGTTCGCTTGGTTTCCTAGTGCTTTTGAGAAAATTTAAATAGTGTACATGGTGAAAAAAAAAAATTCTGCATTGCGCTCCACATTTATTCATGGTTGAAGATGTTCTTATACAATTTAAATGAGATGATTAGAGGTTTTTAGAGGCGTTATACCCAAAGCCTCAGGTTCTAGATCATTCGGCAGTGGAAGATGTGTTTGACAGTGTGTTTCTTGTGAAGAAGGTTGTCTAGGATAAATGGAATTGCTCTGCATTTCTCCATGTTGAGGTTTCTTTTCTTGTGTATTTGGGGATGTGCTAATATTATTTTTATCTACCTTTCCTTGGAGTGTTGAGTGTTGAGTTCTTCTGCAAGGTTGTTTAGTGAGTTGTGTGTCTATGGCAGTGTGTTTGGTTGCAAAGGATGATAGTATTCTCAGTTTTAGGTGGTTGCGGTAGTCTTTCTGAATATTCTTATCATGTTGGAATATTTTGGGATGTTGTATGATGTTGTTGTGTGGTCTAAAATATGTTTCCAAAATTACAGAAGTGTGTATGTGGTTGTTTGTTAGTGTTAATGTAGGATTGGCCGACCTGGCTTGTTAGCGTTGATTGTGGAGATGGTTTGATGTTTGTGGAAGTGTGGTGCAGTGTGTCAGTGTAGATTTAGGTACTAGTTAACCCTTAGTGTGGCCTACCTTCATTTATTCCCACTATAGAAGTGTTTGGTGCCAACCTATTTAGTGTTTGCATGTTTGAGGTGCATACGTTCCATTGAGGTCGACATGAAGAAGGTTTTTGAGGTTGTGGATGATATATAATAAAGGTTAATTATTGGAGATGTGTGTGGTGTGTTGTGTGATGTGAAATGATGTGAATTTCATCAAGTAAGGTGATTTAAGTGCGATCTTAAATGCCTAAGGCTACTAGTTGTAATTTGTAGAAGGTGTCTACATTCTCAATGTGTTTGAAGTTGTTGGAGGCAGTAAGATGAAGGTTGTGGATGGTGTAGAGTTATTTTGGTGGATCTTCCTATTGCTCTGAGGTAGTGAACCTCCTTGTAACATTCTTCTATTCTATTCTATTCTATTTGGGAAAGTGAGTCCTTTGGGCAATGAGCCCTTGGTAGTGAGCCTTTCTTTTCTTCTAGGAAGTGAGCCCTTCTAATAGTGAGACTTTTTTAATTGGCTTTGTTATTCAAATATATGTGATTTAATTCTCACCATGGTTTTTCCTTGATTATGATTTTCCACATAAATCTAGTGTTCTATGGTGTATGGTTGTGAATGTGTTTATGTTTTAGTAGTTTGCATTCACGTTGATGCATAACAAGGGTTTGAAGGGGGTTTGAATGTTTAATGTACAACTGATTCATCCCCATCTCAATTTTCTTGTGTCTAAAAATTGGTATCAAAGTTGTGGTTCCTTTAAAGAATCTTAACCGCTTGAGAGAGATCTGGATGGTGCACAAGAATGGTGTCAAGGTCACTATGTTTGATTGATTAAATTATGCTTTTTGGAAATCCAGGATGGAAGCCTTTCTTGTCTCATTAGGGTTTGGTTTTTTGGAATTCAGTTGAAAATGGATATACTATACCTAATACTCCTTCGACAAGTGATGATGAGATCAAGGATTATGAGAATAATGAAAAATCAAGGAATGCTATCTTCAATTGACTTTCTAATTTAGAACTTTTGAAGGTGATAAGCCTCAAAACTACTAAAGAGATTTGGACAAAGTTGTAGAGAATTTATGAAGGAAATGATAAGGTCAAGTTGTTAGAGTAAAGGTTTTAACTTAATTATGTTGATTAAGTTACCTTTATTCCCTTCTTAAGATTTCACGTTAGTTTGCATAAAGTAACATTTAATAATTATATTAATTATTAAATGTTTTCCTATTAGGGCTTCTATTAGGGTTTTTCCTATCAGGGTTTTATTAGGGTTTGCATGATCTTCTTTTTATAAGGATTGATCCCATTGTATTTCATATCAATTCATTCTCTCATTCTCTCTGATATATACATTTTTAGTTTTCAGAGAACCCTTGCTTGTTTGTCTCCATCTCTTCTTTTGTGATAGGTTATTTGCATGCAGGTGATCTTTGGGGTTTGTGAAGTATTTTCTCAACTCCTACATGGTATCAAAGCTCCTGGCCTGCTGCTTCTTGTTCTTGTTTTGAAGATTTTTGGAGCTTCAAGGGTTTGGGGTTTATTTTCTTGATCCAGGGCATACCTACAATTTTGAAGCATTTTCAGCTCAAACGGACTTCGCCATTGCATCCGCAGCGGTCCAAAACCCCTAAATCGACTATTCATTCATCCATTTTGGACAAAGTCGAAATTAGAGGCAATAAAATTTTGCAGTACAGCCGTACTGCCGTCACCTGCGTGGTAAATTTTTTTTTTTTCGGAAATTTTCTATTTTTCGTCAAAAAATGTTTATTTTATTGCAAAAAATTTTCATTGTAATTTTTTTTTAATTTTTATTAAAAAAATTTAAAAAAAAAAAAACAAAAGAATTTTTTTTAATTTTTTTCGCAATTTAAGGGCTTGCCGGCCCGGTACAAGGGTACCCGCAGGTACCTGCATCCGCAGGCCTGCGAGCCCAATGTATGTCGATCGGCGTATTGTCGACCACTGGTGGCCTTTTGCCGACTGACGGTTTGACAGCCATACAAGTCCCATATTTTTTTTAGATCTTTTTTAAAAAAAAAATCAAATGTATTTTTTTTTTTAAAACCAAAAAAAAAATTTATTGTTTATTTAATTTAAAAAGCAATTTTTTTCTGTATAAGCCCAATCGCACTTTACGGTGATGGTCGTTTGGCCATCAAATTTAACCCAATGTTTTTGCTGCAACGGCCTTATGACCGTCAAATTTAACCCAACGCTGGCTTTTTTCCCTCTTTGGAGCTGTTTTATTCCACAGGCCATAACTTGGGAATACGATATCGTTTTTTGGCAAACAAGATATCGTCGGAAAGCTAGTTTTCTCATCTTTCTAGTGGTGTGGGTCTAATCACTTCTTTTTTCTATTGGTGCATTCTACAACCAGTTGAAGACAAAGGGGCTATTTTTAGTTCCAAGCTCATAACTTTTGATCAGTTTCTCCGTTTTTCGCAATCTAAGCGGCATTGGAACCGTATTTCAGAGCTCTTCAGTTTCATCCATGCAATTTTTCCATATTTTAATCCAAGTATATTTTATTCAGTTATTTTTTTTTTCACACTCTGGTGGATTACTTGGACATATTTGCTCTTGGAAACTTTTTGTTTGCATGGGATGCTTCGTTTTTGGTTGTTCTTCATGTATTTCCAGCTTTTTGTCCTTTTTTAGACTTTTGGGCATCATTTGTAAGCAATATCTTTTTGTAAATGCATTGAGATAAAGTGCCACACTATTGTACATGCATCTCTTGGGGATTTTGCACATAAAGTTGTGCCATATTTTGTACTCACACTGTTATTATAAAGTGCCATGAGGGGTTGTGTAGTTTGCCTTTGTTTTGCCATCACATCTTTGTCCTATGAGTATCCCTCCATGACGACAGTGAATCCATACCATTGGGGGTTGTGTAGTTTGTTTTTGTTTTCCATCACACCTTTGTCCAGTGAATGTCCCTCTACGACGACAATGGATCCATATGATTCCAACTTCATGCATGTGTGCTTTGTTTTGCACACCACTTTTTCAGTTTTAGGTGCTATCTTGCACACTTTCAGATGTTTCTTCTCCTTCATGCACTATAGGGTGTTTCACATCATTTCAGTGGATTTGTCAGGCTCTCCCAGTTCAACATTATGGGGGAGTTATTATATTGTTCATGCTAATTCTTCCTTAGTTTTGCCTTGGAAGGAATCTTCCATTCTCAGTTGATTAGTGTTTCAGACTATTGGTTCTTGTGCCATCTATATTTTTGTTCTAGGTGTTTGCCTTTGTTTGCCATCTGATTCGAGTAGTGTCGTATGGGAACTTATGCAGATTGTTGTTTTCTTGTTCCTGATCATCCTATCTTCAGTGGAGGTTCTTTAGCACTATAGCAGTCATCTTTCGACAGTTGTTTACAACTTCTTCTGCTTCATTGATATTTCTTCTTAGCTTTCTACATCTCTTTTTGGAGTAGAGATTTTTCCCATGAGGTTTTCTCTATTTCTCCTCATTACAGAGATTTGGTTGTATTTGGGTACCTGATCTGGCCTAGTTGTCGGGACCCATTTTTGCCTTCTTGCATTTTAGTTACCTTTGCTTTCTTGCATTTGTTTGTAGCTACACTGTTGCTCATCTTAAGGGGGGGTGTTAGAGTAAAGGTTTTAACTTAATTATGTTGATTAAGTTACCTTTATTCCCTTCTTAAGATTTCATGTTAGTTTGCATAAAGTGACATTTAATAATTATATTAATTATTAAATGTTTTTCCTATTAGGGCTTCTTCTATTAGGGTTTTATTAGGGTTTGCATGATCTCTTTTTTATAAGGATTGATCCCATTGTATTTCATATCAATTCATTCTCTCATTCTCTCTGATATATACATTTTCAGTTTTCAGAGAACTCTTGCTTGTTTGTCTCCATCTCTTCTTTTGTGACAGGTTATTTGCATGCAGGTGATCTTCAGGGTTTGTGAAGTTGTATTTTCTCAACTCCTACACAAGTAAGCAAATATATATAATTTCAAAGCTAAATTTGAAATTCTAAGGATGTTAGAAGATAAAAATATTGTAGGCTACATGCTCAAAGTGGATGAAATTGCTAATGTCATCAATGGTCTTGGTGGAAAACTTGAGGAAAGTGAAGTTGTGAAAAAGGTATTGAGAACTCTTCCTAAACCTTATAGTGCTAAAGTTTTTGCTATTGAGGAAGCTCAAAATTTGGATCAATATTCTAGATATCAAATTTATGGTACTTCAAGTACTTTTGAATTCAGAGAGTTTGACAAAGATGATACAAGGAAAGAAACTGCTTTTAAAGTTAGCAAGAAGGAGAAAGATGATGAATCTAATTTGGATGATCTTGATGAGATGGAAGAAAAATTTGTAATAATATTGAAAAAGGGCACTAGAAAATACAGAGGTAAGTTACCCTTTAAGTGTTCCAATAATGGAAAGATAGGTCATTATGCTTCTAAATGTCCAATCAAAGTTTCAAATGAAAAACATAAGGATCATAAAGGTAAATCTATCTAGAAGAGTTATTATGATAAAGAAGATAGTGGTGTATCTAATGACGAGGAATCAAACTATCTAGATGATGGAAGTGACGAATGAATATTTATGGCTTTAAATGTTGGAACTAATTCTACTAATCCTAAAAGATGTGTGAAAGAAATTGCTCCTAAAATAGGTCACAATATTGAAGGAACTATGTTGACTACCTTTCATGCAAGAGAGGAGAGAAACTACTAGATAATTGACAATGGATGCCCAAATCATATGGAAGGTGATAAGAGTATGTTTGTTAAACTTAAAAAGTATGATGGTGGTTTTGTTAAGTTTGGTGATGATACATCTACTAAGATCTATGGAAAATGTTCAATTAGTTTTGATGGAAAGCATAAGATATATGATGTTCTTTATGTCAAAGGGTATTTTGCATAATATTCTCAGCGTAGGAAAAATTTGTAGTAGAGGATACAATTTGTTGTTTCAAGATGATGGTTGTGAAATCAGAAAAGGAAGCTCTAGAACCTTGGTTCTAGAAAGAACAAGAAAAGAAGGAAATTTTTATCAACTTAAAGGTGGTGGTGTTAAATGCTTTATGTTATAATTTAGTGAAAGTTGGCTATGGCATAGTAGAATGGGTCACATCAATTTTGATAGCCTATTGAAGATCAACTCTACTCTAGTTGTGAGAGATGTGTAAAGAATTACAAAGCCTATCAATGAAATTTGCAAGGAGTTAGTTTGTAAACCAGACAAAGAAAAGGTTCAAAACTAAAGAATATTCTCCTATATGATCTTTGGATTTGGTGCATACAGACCTACGTGCACATACAAGAAAAAGAATCTCTCAAGGTGATAGGTATTTTATGTTGTTAGATTATTACTCTAGAATGACTTGGGTAACATTTCTCAAAGAAAAATTAGAAGCTCTAGATAAGTTTAAAGAATTTAAGTCTATGGTTGAGAATGAAATGGATCTGACAATAAAATGTTTAAGGTATGAAAGAGGTGGTGAGTTCATCTCCAATGAGTTTTATAGTTTTTGTGAAGATCATGGGATAAAGAGACATTTATCGGCTCTTAGGATTACTCAACAGAATGGAGTTGTGGAGAGGAAGAATATGATAGTTCAAGAAGAACCAAGAACCATGATGAAGGAAGAAAATCTACCAGATGTATATTGGGGAGAAGCTATTTGTATTGTAGTATACATTCATAATAGAGGACAAGAAAGAGTGAATAGTTCAAAGACCCCCTATGACCTATGGTATGGAAAACCTCCTACTGTGAAATACTTTAGAGTGTTTTGAAGAAAATGTTATATCAGGAGAGATGAAGAAAATCTAGAAAAGTTTGATGCAATATCAGATGAAGCAATTCTCCTTGGATACTCTAGAAAGAGAAAGGCATACAGGTGTTACAACAAAAGGTTAATGAAGATAGTGTTAGAGTAATAATCTATTTCACTTAATTAATTTAATCATATTGGTTAATTAGCTAAGTCACTTATCACTTTAGTTATACTTAAGCTAAACTTAGGCACGTTAATAATTAATTATTTATTAATTATTAAGTGTGCACACTAGGGTTTTATCTCCTTTCTTAAGGATTGATCTCATTGTAATTATTCATTCTCTTTAATGCATTTTTCAGCTTGAGGCTTGTAGAGCATCTTTGTTGTTTTGGACATCCTTCTTTCTTTGTGACAGGTTATTGCTTGCATGTGTTCATTGGGGTCTGTGAGGTTGGTTTATCAAACTCTACATGGTATTAGAGCTTCAAATCTGCAGCTGCTTGTTCATCTTTTGAAGGATATTGCCTTATAGAAATTTTTAAGTGCAAGGGTTTCAAGCTAGGTATCATTTTTTCAAGATCTAGGGGTAGCCAATTTTTTTGGGCATTTTTGGGAAAAATAGAGGTCACCATTGTGATCAAAGTGCCCAAAAACCCTAGGAATGCTTATCGTTTCATCGATTTTGGAGATGTTGAAAAAAAAAAAAAAAAATTGCCAGAGGTCGTACAACCTTCCCAACACGCTTCACAAGGCGAAAAATGTCACAAAAATTGAAAAAAAATTTAAAAAAAAATAAAAAAATGCTTATGAAAAAAGTACTCATAGTTTAGAAGAAGGTTGTCACTGAGTAGCCACCCGACGGCCACCTAACAACCACCACCACCCATCCCACCACCAGGGCCTCCGCTAGCCCCCGTAGGCTTAAACCCTTAGCCCGCGGTCCTTTGGAGGACCGGGCGCTAAGCGCCTAGCCCCTAATGGCAGCTTTAGCCCCAACCCATGATCACACGGGTGACCAAGGGCTTCGGCCCCAACCCCTAGCCGTGAGCCCCCTAGTCATGCATCTGACCAAGGGCCTTTTTTTTTAGCCCCTAGGGCTTATTAAGGGTCAACTTGGGCAGTTTGGAGCACTTTCACAGAATCAGACGCAACTTTTGCATACAATCTCCATTTTTCAAAAATGAATAGGCGTCGAAAAGCTAATTGTGGGAACTATCTAATTGTATAGGTTTTATTTTCTAGTTTTTCATTATTGATGCTTTTTTCAGCCTCTGAATTCAGAAGTAGTTGTTTTCACTCCAGGAGGCCTAACTTTTGCATCTGGACTCTTTTTTGGGAAAACGAATAGGCACCAGAAAATTGGTTTAGTGCTCTACATAGATCTCAGACCTAATTTTCTAGATTTTTTCTCTAGGTATCTGATTTTTTTTCAAATCTCAGATTTTTCTTTCTTGGTTATTTTCTTGGGAAACATGCAATTCATGCTATTTTTTTGAGATCAAAGAGATTTTTTTTGCATTGAGAGTATATACTGTTGGTTTTCATCATGGATTCACATAATATTGCTCCCCTTACTCCATTCAACTTCTTGGGTTTGAAAAAACAAATGGAGATTCATTTTATGCATAGAGGGTTGTACAAGGTGACCATGGGTAAAGAAGTTGAACCTATAGGTGCTGCTAAAAAGAGAAAGTGGTTTAATAGGTGTGATGAGGCTTTTGGTACTTTATGTCTGTCTATTTCTCCTGATCTTATTTTTCATGTTGAGTCTTGCACTACACCCCATCAAATTTGGACTACTTTAGGGTCTCTATTTGGGAGGCAGGATACTATGAGAGGATTCCAGTTGGAGAATACGCTTATTGGCTTAAATCCTAGGGATTTTGATAGCATCCAGGATTTCTTCACAAAACTCAAGTCTCTTAGATTTTAGTTGACATAATGTGGTATTCAGAAGTAGGACTCTTAGTTGATGTTGTCCATTCTTTCTAAGTTTGGACCAAACTTTTTAGTTTTTGTATCTACCTTTTATGCCACTAGGGATGCTCTTGGTACTTGGTTTACTATTCCATCTCTTGATGAATTTGCTTCATCTCTCACTCGAGAGAAAGCTAAGTTGGCTAGCATGGGCAAGTTGAAACCTCCTACATCATAGACACTTATTGCATCTCAAGGGCCCACATATCAAAAGGCTTCCAGTGGAAAGGGAAATAAACAAAAACAAAAGGATTCCAAACCTCATGAGTAGCAAAAGGAGTCCTCAAATTCATCCTCCTCTTCAAAGGGGAAATCATTTAAGAAGGAGAAGATTACATTTGCATATTGAAAGAGGGAAGGACATGTAGAACATAGTTTCTATAAGGACATTGATGTGCTAAAGCATCTTCTTCAGAAACGTTAGGTTGATTTTCCTTCTAGGTTGTCTACATCATCTCCTTCCCCTCATTCTTCTTCTTTAGAGCAACATGATAGGGGCACAACTAGTTTACATACTTCATCAGATATGAAGGGACATGCTCTTTGTTCTTATTCGGGTCTTGGATAAGGGAGATGGCTTCTAGATTCAAGAGCATCTAAGCATATCGCATCTTCAAAATCTATGTTCACTTCCTTTTATCCTTGCACTATGTCTCCTATTTTGATGGGAAATAATACTCACATGAGTGTTACATGGAAGGGGTCTATTAGTTTTGGGGTCAAAAATTTTTAGGATGTCTTGTGTGTTCCTCATTTGGCGATCAACCTTCTTTCCATATATCAGATCACACATGGAGGCAATGAGAGATCTGTGGAGTTCACACTTGATTTAGTTATCATCAAATACTTGGAGAGTAGATTAGTTATTGCTACTGTGGTGGTGGATGACTTATCTCGGTTGTATTCCTTTGCAGATTTTTCTTCTGATGGTGCTTTTGTCCCTACAATTGTTCATCACAGTTCTAGTGTGAAGCATCATACAAAGGAGATATTTGGTTTCTTGAACCTTGGTGTTCTCACTTCGGATCTAGTTCTTGAGCCATCCATTCCATTTCCTCCACCTCCTATTGTGGTTGTTGATACTTCTATGGCTACAAATGTGGTGGTTTCATCTGTTTCAGTCCACCAGGACTTAGTTGACAATTCATCTTTGGATGTTTCTCTTCAATCTTCACCTAATTGGTTGAGGTCACACCTGATTTTGTGGAGACATCTTGGGCTACACCTGATTCAACTTTAGATGTTGCATTCATGAGGCTTCCTCCCTCTCACTTCCTTCAGAAGATGTGGTTTATTCACTCTTACTGGAGCTACTTCATTATGGGGGGCTATGTGGTCTCTTTCTTCCTCTCTTCTTGGGGGGTTCTTTCATGTATATTTGTGATGGATGGTGTCCTTGGGGGATCTTATGGAGTTCTCCATCTTTCATCACTTAGTTGTTTTTGCTTCCTATTTTGGGGAGGATTTTTGTTCCCATGTTGTTTTCTCCTTTACCCTATTTGGTTTAGTTTGCATTGCATTTGTACATGGGTACCTGATCAGGCATTGTTTCCAGGACCCATATTTTATTTCATGCATCTTTTCCTTAGTGTTTTAGCTAATCGCTAAGTTCATCTTAAGGGGGGGTGTTAAGTAATAAGTTATTTCACTTAATTAATTTAATCATATTGATTAATTAATTAAGTCACTTGTCACTTTAATTTTAATTAAGCTAAACTTAGGCACAATAATAATTAATTATTTATTAATTATTAAGTGTGCACACTAGGGTTTCTTTTTAGGGTTTGATCTCCTTTCTTAAGGATTGATCTCATTGTAATTATTCATTCTCTTTAATGCATTTTTCATCTTGAGGCTTGTAGAGCATCTTTGTTCTTCTGGACATCCTTCTTTCTTTGTGACAGGTTATTGCTTACAGGTGTTCACTAGGGTCTGTGAGGTTGGTTTATCAACTTCTACAAATATTTGAAAGTGCAAGTGTCAAATTGGATGAAGGATCACAACAAATTTTAGTGTTGATAGAAGGATATGAATATGATGAACCCCATTGTAGAGGAGAAGAAGAAGAAAAAGAGAAAGAAAAGGAGATGATATTAGAAGGGGAAGAAACTTCGAAAAAGAATCATAAGACTCCTAAGTATGTGTAGAACAATCATTCTGAAGATCATATAATTAGATAAGAGAAAGAGTGTATTGACAAGGAGAAGAGCTGCTATTATAGAGGAACAGGTAAAATTTTGTTTATTTTCTCAGGTAGAACCTAAAAAGGTAATTGAAGAATGCAAGGATGAAAATTGGATCAAAGCTATGGAAGATGAACTGAGGTAGATTGAGAAAAATTAGACATGGGAATTGGTCCCAAGACTAGCAAACAAGAATGTGATAGAAACTAAATGGGCTTTCAAGAAAAAAATTTAATGAGAATGGAGAAGTT
Source organism: Sequoiadendron giganteum (assembly GCA_007115665.2). Taxonomy (NCBI): domain Eukaryota; kingdom Viridiplantae; phylum Streptophyta; class Pinopsida; order Cupressales; family Cupressaceae; genus Sequoiadendron; species Sequoiadendron giganteum. The sequence continues at coordinate 856,976,323 of CM021101.1, forward strand.
ATCACAAACAAGGCTCGACTTGTGTCTAAGGGCTACTCTCAAGTGGAAGGAACATATTTTAAAGAGATATTTCTCTTGTAGCAAGAATGGATGCCATTAGGATGTTTCTATATTTTGTAACACATAAAGACTTCAAGGTATATTAGATGGATTCCAAGTCTACATTTTTGAATGGTGAGTTAGAAAAAGAGGTGTACATTGAACAACCATAAGGTTTTCAGTTATTAGAAGATTTTGATATGGTCTGTAGATTGAAGAAATATTTATATGGACTGAAACAAGCTCCTAGAGCTTGGTATGCAAGATTGGATAGATACTTATTGCACCAGGGATTCAAAAAGGGCACCATAGATACCAACATTTACTTCAAGGTTGAGAGAGATCAAATCCTGATTGTGATTGTGTATGTTGATGACATCATATTTGGAGGAAATGAGGAAATGTGTAAAAATTTTGTAGAAGAGATGTAAAATGAGTTTAAAATGTCAATTTTTGGAGAGATGAATTTCAATATTGAGCTACAAATAAGTAAATCTAATAAAGTTATATTCATCTCACAATCAAAGTATCAAGGAAATGTTAAACAAGTTTGGAATGGAGGACTCTAAAGTAGTTGTAAGATGGGGAAAATCATGCAACCTAGATTCTAGTGAGAACTACAACACTTCTAAGATAATAACCCAATCAAAACATGAGAAAACAAACAAGCATGAGGAAAATCAAAGCAATCAAGTAAAAGCACTCCCCATATTTGATATTGAATAACTTCTCTTGTCTCTCCTAAATTTTCCTTTGCAAATATGCCCTCAAATGAAAGCTAACATGTGCAAATACCTACAAATAGTGAGCTTGAAAGTTGGAGATAAGTGGTTGTTAAATCGAAAATGGAGGAGGAAGGATTCTTTTATAGAAACCCATTCAAATGGATAGTCAAGATCAAGATTCTAGAAAGATTCCAAGATCGACGGATGAGAAGACATGCAATTCAAAAGGGTGGAGGTTACAAAATGGACAATCAAGATTAGAAAGAACCCATAGTCAATCAACATATGAGATTCAAAAATGACATAGTGGAGGAAGAAAATGGAAGAATTAAAAACTGAAATTAATTAATCCATGAGAAGGAATCTCTGGAAAAGTGGAGCATAAATAATTTTTGAAATTATTTATTTTGAGAAGAAGGCAAATGGGAGAAAATTGTCATTTAATTAAAATGATTTATGAAATCAGTTTAATTAAATTGGGAAAATGGATATGAGACATTAAATAATTAATTTAAGTTAATTATTTAATGGAGGAAAGAAATGTCATTAGATAATTAAATATCAATTATTTAATTATAGAAGAATTAAAAGATCAATTAATAGGTATATAATTAATTATTATTTAACTATAGATAAATGATGATAGGAAAATAACTAAGTAAATGGTAATTTACTTAATTATTGAAGAAAGGGGTATTAGAGACATAATTAATTTTATTTAATTGATCATAGAAGAATAAAGGTTAGGGAGTGAATTAATTAAATAATTAATTATTTAATTAACAGAGGAATGTGATCAAGAATAATTAAATAACTTAATTATGCAGAGACAAAGACCAAGAAAAATGACGCTCATGGACTAAGACATTTTTCAATGTCTACATTTTTCCCCTTTTTGACATAATGCAGTTCATCGTGTTGTGTCAAAGAAATTCAGTCAAAAGATGCCTCGGTGAAAGCAGAGTATAGGTATGCCCCCTTGGGAAAAATTTACAAATTTTCAAAAAAAATCATTTTTTTTGGAAAATTGTCCCAATAAGATAATTGGAGAGCCAAGAATTCAACGGTGCAGAAAAAAATTATTTTGCAGGTCATTAAGGGGGTCAATTTTAGGTTTAAAGGTATCCCAAAGTGTGCCCAATAGACAAGACAAGTGCAAACCCTAATTTTTAGGCACCCCTCTAAATCCATGACAAGACATCCTAGATTAAGAAAATAAGTCATTTGTGCATTCAAAATTTATAAATCCTAGGAGCTCTAGGTGAGAAAAGCTAAGGAGATGTCACCTATTCCAGACACTACACACAAAGGCTACTGCATCTTGACTTTCCACCATCTTGAGGGAGCGTCCGCCCCAATATGTACTACAAACCCACATCGTAATTTTTTTGATTTTCGTGCATTTAGTTAGGGAATTAATTTAGCAAGGAATTGCATCACATGACGTGTAGAAAAATTGTGTTTGCGAGTGATGCAAGTGAGAATCAGTTCACCACAATTATCATGTCGTTAAACAATTGCTTAGGTCTAGGGCAAGGATGGTTGCATTGCGATGCATCTGAAGGTGTGTTGCGTCTAGAGAGCACAGGTCTCCAGACGCACCTCGACAAGAGGATAGGGAGGCACCAGGATAAGGAGAGTAGGGAAACTTAGGCTAGAGAATATTTTGATATTTTTTATATGGACACTGTATTTTGATTATCGAGTCTGCGAGCTCCATTTTTGTTAGATATGACACATCTTGACATTGTACTATGACACATATTTTGAGAATTATACGATATAATTTTTGGCGATGGTTTATGATATGTAGTCTTATGTGATTATGCTTTTATGTTTATGGTTATGTTATACTATGGATGTTTATGTTTTTACCGTGTCTATGTATGCATTGTATATGATCATGTGATGGTTTATTATGTTGGATGATTATGCATTTATTATTATGTTATGAATGTTTATGCCTTTATGATATGTATGAATTATGAATGCGGTATGGATGCTCTAATCTTATAATGAAATTTGATATGTGAAATGCAATTGATGTTAATGCAACATAACGACTACAGGCTATGATGGAAAATGTGCAATATAAATGTAAAATGTGGTGTAGAATATGATATGCCAAAATTTTATTAATGTGATGAAATGTAAATGAACTATGGTCATAATGCAAATGTGTGATTGGTTATGTTAATGCTATATGAATGCATTCTATGTTTTTGTATTATTCTCATGCAAATATATGTGGCTTAATATGATGACATTTGATGTCTTATGATGATAATGTGTGTCGTAATGCTTCCTAACATGATCATGTATGCAAGATAGTTTTGCATCATAAGACTCTGTCAAGATGTAGATGAAAGAAATGTTAGCGCGAAAGAGATGGATGTTCTAGCATGGATACATACAAGGAAGATGGAATGTTTAATGAGAAAGGACAAAGGATAGACTTTCATGCTTTTATATTTGTCATCAACGAGCGTTAAAATTGTCACAAATGGAGCACAAACATCGTGGTATGACACAAAAGAAGGTGTGCAAGGTGATCATTTGTGAGAGACAAGTAGTGAAAAGATAGCCAAAAGACAAGGAATGCCCCAACTGATACTAAGGACCCAATTATCCTAGTCTTTTTTCCAAGAATAACCACATATAACAAGAAAAGAAAATAGATCATGATCCATCATCACCCCTCTAATCCATGACAGGACATCCTCGAGGTAGCTAGTAACATCCAAAAAGAAATAAAAAGGATAAGACAAACTCAAACCAACAAAGTTTTTACCAAAGAGATAATGTCTGCCAATAGTAGTGATAAGATTTATTGGTTAGGTTGACTAAGATGACTGAGATGACCGATTGATTGATTTTTTGACCGAATTTGATTGATAGGTTGACAAAGGTTGATTAATTGATTTGATTGATGATGCCTAGTTTCAGAAAGGACACATCCTAAATAAGGAAGGATTAATTGACCAAGATGACAAGATTGAATTGAACAAGTGATCAAGTGATTTGATAAGGTTTGATTGATATGATTGACCGATGTGATAATGCAAGGTTTCAGGAAAGACACATCCTGTTTAAGGAAAATACACACCTGATAAAGTTGATTGATTGACCATTTTGATAAACACCTAATTGTAGGAAAGGCATATCCCGCTTAAGGAGAATGACAAGGTTGACCAATGACAATGTCTAATCTCGGGAAGGAAACATCCTAATAGAAGACAAGTGATAAGATTGAATGAGACAAATGACATAATTCCCCATTCTGATACAAGACCAATGAACTGATAATGATTGTTGATAAGGTAATTGATTGATTGAAGATTAAAGATTTGTTGGATATGTTTGTCTATCAATTCGTGATTTGGTTTGAATGAAGATTTCTTGTGGAAAAAGAACATAATCAGACTTGAAAAACCCTAAAGGATTGACCTAGGGCCTCGGGGGCTAATCAATTGATGGCCTTGCCTATGTGATACACACAAAGACCTCATAGTTTGACATGACTTGACTTTGTTTTATTGGACAAAGGGTTGAGTCATGATTTTATTTGGGAAAACCTAACATGGACTGACCTAATGTCTCAGGGGCCCATTGAAGATGAGCCTTGCCTACATAGAAATTTTTTGGAGACAACATAATTCGACAACTCTAACATAGAATGACTCAGACTTTGTTTTTGGAACTTTTGGATGTTTTTTTATTTTTGATGGTTTTTTGATTTTTTGGAATTTGATGGTTTTATGATTTTCTCGATTTTGATGATTTATGATTTTTTTTTTGGATTTTGATGTTTTATGATTTTTTTGGAATTTTGATGTTTTATGATTTTTTTAAAGATTTTTGATGTTTTATGATTTTTTTGGATTTTTAATGTTTTATGATTTTTTTTGGATTTTTGATGTTTTATAAAATTTGATACCATGTGCCAGATCCCAGGAAGACATAAGTCAAGGAACTGCCCCTAGTTAGGTACAAGACCCATTTATTATGCATGAGAGGAAGTAGCAGATGAATGCAAAGTGACCATGAAAGCGAAGGATGCTAAATATCGGTGGTTCTCAGGCCAGGGAAAGGATGACAAAGCTTTATTATGGACGGGGGATGTGTGAATGGATGAGTGGAGGATGGAAGACCAGATGGAATGATAGTAGACAGAGGAGCATAGACTAACTACACATGGCACCTGTTTGCCAATTTTTCACCATGGTACTTATTCAAAGCGCCACCGAAGTGGTTCACTTTTGGATGAATTATTTCTCTTTACTATTTTTTAACTTTTTGAAGGGATACTTTGAGAATTAAGTGTAGTACTTGAAAAGGTACATGTTGTTGATGGGATCGTTCAATGGTTCACCTTTCGAGAGTAGAGAGTTGATAAGCACCAGATCCATATGTTTCTATGATGATATAATGGCCCAACCAATTAGGTTCAAAATTTTTGAGCTTTTCTCGATCTGCCTGATTCTTCAAATTCTCTTTTAGGACTAAGTCACCAATGTCAAAACTTCTAGGTCAGACCTTCTTATTGTAGCTATGTAGAAGGCGGTTCTAATATGCTTGCAAATGTGTCAAAGCATTCTATCTCTTTTCATCTAGTAACTATAGCTCATGTAGATAGGATTCACAATATTCTTATTGATCAATCAATCTTTGCATAGATACTCTTAGAGATTGTAACTCGACCTCAATAGGAAGTATGGATTCAGATCCAAAGATAAGGGAATATGGAGTGGCTCCTATAGAGGTGTGAACACTAGTACGGTAGGCCCGTAGAGAAAGATTGAGTTGGAGGTGCCAGTCATGACTAGTGTCATTGAAAATATTCTTTAAGATTTTAAGAATAGTATTATTATATCCGTCAGCTTGGCCATTACCTTGGGGTTAATACGGGGTAGCAAAGTGGTATTGGATATGAAAATTTTCACAAAGTTCACAAACATCTTGATTCTTAAAAGGGTGACCATTGTCTATAATGATGGACTGCAAGATACCACAACGACATATAATGTAATTCAAAATAAACTTGGCTATCTTCTTTCCAGTAATGTAGGTCATCGGGATGGCTTTGATCTATTTGGTAAAATATTCAATAAAAACAAGGATAAACTTATGTATGTTTGTAGAAGTGGGATGGATCTTTCTAATGAGGTCAAGTCCCCACTAAGAGAATGTCCATGGTGATGTGAGTAGTTGCAATTCCTAAGCTGGCGCATGTATAAGATCTCCATGAATCTGACATTGGTGGCATCTCTTCACAAAGTGATAGGCATCATGTTCCATTGTAGGCCAATTTTATTTTGTTCTCATGAGATTTTTAGGTAGGGTAGGACCGGTATAGTGAGCTCCACATATACCATGATGAACCTCTTGTAATGCCACTTGTGCATCATTTGAGTCAAGACATTGGAGGAGGGTGCTATCTAGACTGTGGTGGTAAAGGGTATCTCCAATGATGGCATATTTAGAGGCTTGTTGGATAGATTTTTTGTGTTGGTTGGAGGAGAAGTCGGGAGGGATAGTATGGTCATGCAAATAATTGTAAATATCTTTATACCAAGTAGATTCAAGACCAACAAGTTCAGTTTCAGGGACATTGAATGTAGGGACCAGTGGTTGTTCTACCAAGAACTCATATTATAATGCATTATTAGGGATGTCCAAGAGAGATCCAATCATAGCCATTGTGTCAACTGCTTTATTAAGGATTCTCAATATCTACTCAAAGGTAATAACATCAAATTATAGTCTAAAACCATCAACCATGCACTTTTAGGGTATCAACTTCTCATCCTTGGTATCATAATCATCATTGACTTGCTTGATCACTAACGGAGAATCACCATAAACTTGAAGATCCTTGATTTTCCATTTTATTTCCATTCAGAGTCTTGTCAATAATGCTTCATACTCAACTATGTTATTAGTGCATGGAAATTCTATTCGAAATGACTTGTGAATGGAATCCCCTTGAGGTGTGATGAATAAAATACCAACTCCTAAACCATGACTAGTGTAAGATCCATCAAAGTATAGTTTGTTGGTGTGTCTATGACAAAGATTGATTCGTCTAGAAATTTGGATATCAAAGCATGGTCTACCTTTACTGTTACATCTGCGATTTGATCAACTGTCACTTTTCCTTTTATTTCTTTTCGGTAGACGTACTCTATTTCATACTCACTAAATATCATAACCCACTTAGCTAGTCTTCCTATCAGAGCTGCTTTCCTAAGAAGATATTTCAAAGGATCAATTTTGGCTATCAGTTTTGTCTTATGTTTCAACATGTAGTGTCTCAATTTATGGGATGTGAACAAAACTGCTAGACATGCTCATTCAATAGAGCTATAATTTAACTCGTATCCAACCAAGGTACGACTAATGTAGTATATTTCTCATTCTTTTCCATCATTATCATTCTATGCTAACAATGGCTCTAGTCTTGATGTAGTTGCCATCACGTACAATATAAAATTTCTTCCATCAATCAGAGGCATAAGAACTAGTGGAGTCAATAAATAATTGTTGATCTGATCAAACACTTCTTGGCATTTATTTTTTCAATTGAAGGGAATTCCTTTTTGTAATAGATGTTGAAATGGATGAATCTATTCTACTAGATGAGCAATGAGCCTACATATTGATTGTAATATTCCTTGTAATGTCCTTAACTAATTGATGTTGGTTGGCAGTGGCATGTCCAAGATAGCTTTGACTTTGGCGGGATCAACCTCTATTCCTCTGCGAGAGATAATATATCCTAGAAGTTTGCTTGATTGGACCCCAAAAACACATTTCTTTGGATTTAACTTGAGTTTTTACTTTTCAAGTCGTGTGAAAATATTGTCCAAGACTGCTAGTCGACCACTTTGTTTTAGAGATTTTGAGAGAAGGTCATCAACATAATCCAACTTAAGTACATGCATATAATCATGGAAAATGGTGGTCATGGCTCTCTGATATGTAGCTCCAACATTTTATATTCCAAATGGCATAATGTTATAATGAAAAATTCTCCAAGTGCATGTGAAGGTTGTCTTCGATTGATCTTAAGGAGCAATTCTTATCTGATTATAGCTCGAGAATCCATCCATAAGTGATAGCATTTCATATCTAGCAGTAAGATCAACTATGATGTCAATATTTGGTAAGGGGAAATCATCTTTAACACAAGGTTTATTAAGATCCTTGAAATCCGTGCATACTTTGATTTTACCATTCGGTTTCATGATGAGAACAATATTTGATATCCAATCTACATAATCAATAGAGCATATGAATCCAACATCCAAGAGTTTCTTTAGTTCCACCTTGACCAGGAGTGCAATCCGTGGATGCATTTTCCTTAGCTTCTTTTTATATGGTTTGGCATTTAGTAATAGTGGTAGGTGATTTAAAACAAGCTCAGGATCCAATCCAGGCATATCAACATATGGCCGTGAAAAATTAACTTTTCTTTCTAAAAATAATGTTGTAAACTTAGGCTTTTCTTTGGTGGTCAAACATGCTGCAAGTTGTATGATTCTAGAGTTGTCTTGTGTCCCAATTTTCACTTCTTCTATTTCCTCTATAATCAATGGTGATCTCTCTCGGTCTATAGGGAGACTGTCCATTTCTCCATCTTGAAGCACCTTAAAGAGGTTTTCACCTTCGGATACGTCCTTTATTTTTTACTTTTTTCACAGTCACTAGACACCTTTCGGTTTTCACTTCAAGACCTATTATTTTTTTTATTTTTTTAATTTTCACTTTTGCGACTAGAGGAAAGGACAACCTCACCAAAGTGTGATGCACAATTAAGTTCTATGACAAAGAAAACCTTATTATCCCCACTTGGTATACCCTCACGAAGTCCAATGAGCTCAACAATTGCTTTGTCGTTCTCGAATGTATCTTAACTTGGTGGTTCTTGTTGATCCTGATATATTAGTTGAAGATAGATGAGGGGTAAGCCATCATTGGTATTGTCAAGGGTCATGTTGTAGGTAGATAAGGTGAAGATGGAAGTAGAGTCATCGAGTTCCCAAAAGGTTTCAATCCAAGCTCCCATTTGCAAGGGGATCATTTTATAGGAATATGATGGGTTTTGTTGAGAATCAATTATAAGCATTTGATTGAATCTTGCTTCAAGGGTAGGCTCGCTAGGTTCTCTAAATATTTCATCAAGGTCAAGGCCATTAGTGGAGGAAACTGAATCCCATTCATACTCATTGGATTCAACATAAAAGTTGTAAGATTCCTTAGATGTCTCAATCTCATCTGAAGCATCAATGACCTCAGTCAAGGTCAACTTAGTACTTGGAGGACTTGCTTCCAGTGGAACATACCCTAGCCCAACATATTTTGGTAATTTAGGAGGCAGGAAAGGTTTAGATATCCCATTTTTTCTTAAACCAAGGCAGTTGTGTCTGCCATATCCTTGTTGCTTCATTAAAAGGAAACCTTTTAGATATCGTTCAATTGGTAATTGTTTAGGCTATACCTCATCCTCTTCTTTATACAACCATGTATAAATGTGGTCATCCAAAGATTCTTTAGCTAATTCCACTCATTTAGTAAAAATGGTAGGAGGATTATGGATGATAACCTTAGGATGAATAGGATGCGGTTTTCCATAAGACTTTGGTGATTTGGTTAACTTTCCAATGCAAAATCATCGAGCTTCATGTTGTACTTCCCACATCCTCTATATTGAATTTGTATTTTAGGCATGGATAGTGGGGTGAATGGAGTGGATGATTTGACGAGGGTGGATGGGTCAATGTAGTGTGATGAAATGGAAGATGAGACCTCTCAATTTATGGGCACTTGATGCTCAATGATTCCTTTTAGGTTTGTGCAATACTAAAAGGGATCAAGGTCACCAAAAATAGTAATTTCAGTGCCATTTTGTGGGAACTCGAGGCATTAGTGGTATGTGGATGGGACAGTCTTCATGGAATGAATCCATAAGCGGCCAAGGAGAAGGTTGTAGTGTAAATCCAGATCCAAGACATGAAACACTATGTTCTGTATTGCCAGATCAACTCTTATGGGAAGAAAAAATACTCCTTTAGATGAACGCTCAACATCATCATAAGCTTTAATCAAAAATTTCTTGGTTTTGTTTATACAATTCTTAGAGTATATCCCAATGCTTTCACTAATTTTAGTGAGAAAATGTTTAGACCTGCTCCATCGTCTACTAGGAATCATCTGATCTTATGTTTATTAAAATAGAATTCAAGGTGTAGGGCATCGTTATGATTAGACTTTTGTGTGGAAAATTCTTGTTTAGAGAAGGTGACATGTTGCAGCATAGCTAGGTATCCAACCATGGCCTAAAATTAATTGACATATAGATTAGCAGGTGCAAATGTGTCTTGCAAGGATTTATCAAGGATAACTCTATGTTGTGTTGATATGTGAAGGAGCTCCAGAATGGAAATATGTGTAGGATTTTTCCGTAACTGGTCTAGGATATTGTAACAAATTTTTATCTATGGATTGGAAGGAGGTCCTAGAAGAGTTATTTTGGCTCTACAAGTGGTGACAACACATTCTAAACATGGATTTTTTATGGTAATGGTAGCAATGCAATCATTAAAGGGTCTTACATTAAGGATAATAGTGCTATAATCATGTTTGATGATGACATAATTAGCATTATTATTGTTCCCTGAATTGGAGGCTTTTCCTTTGTCATGGTCTTGCAAGGGAGTTTTAAATATGGTATGATCAACATTATTCTTTCCTTGTGAATTACCTATAGAAATGGTTCCATTTTCAACAAGGTCTTGAATGACATTTTTGCTTGTCCAACATCTAGATGATAAGTAGAAGGTATTTTCCATGGCGTGTCAAATTATGATATTGCTATCAGGATTCAACTGTGTAGTTTCGAGTCAAACTCATTGACCCATATTTCATGAGTAGTGGTTCACAATAACCCATCTCTCATGATGATTAATGGTCCACTTAGCACTCATTTCATCTAGGTAATGCTCACAAAGATGAAGCACTGGGCTTTCCCGGGAGGTCACCCATCTTGATACTACTCTAGCTCAAGCGTGCTTAACCAGGGAGTTTTCTCCAAGGTTAATCCCACTTAGCTTGCAACCCCATTTGCAAAACCTTCAACAAGTGTTGTGCCTTATGAACCATTCATTATAGAGCCCTTTTAGCGCATCAATTGATAAGTAGGAGGTATTTTCCACAACATGTCAAATTATCATATTATTGAAGGTTTTTCAAATGGGGTTACAAGCTAAGTGGGATTAACCTTGGAGAAAACTCCTTGGTTATGTGTGCTTGAGTTGGAGTAGTACCAGGATGGGTGACCTCCCGTGAAGGCCCAGTACTACATGGTTGAATCCTGATACCAATATCATAATTTGACACACTATGGAAAGGGACTATATAATGAATGGTTCATAAGGCACAACACTTGTCGAAGGTTTTGCAAATGGGGTTGCAAGCTAAGTGGGCTTAACCTTAGAGAAAACTCCCTAGTTAAGATCGCTTGAGTTGGAGTAGTACTGGGATGGGTGACCTCTTGGGAAGGTCCAATGCTTCACCTCTATGAGCATCACCTAGATGCAATGAGTGCTAAGTCGACCATTAATTATCATGAGAGATGGGTTCTTGTGAACCACTACTCATGAAACATGGGTCAATGAGTTTGACTCAAAAATACACGATTGAATCTTGATAGTAATATGATAATTTGAAACGCTATGGAAAATACCTCCTACTTATCAATTGATGAGGTAAGGGGATTTATAATGAATGGTTCATAAGGCACAACACTTGCTGAAGGTTTTGCAAATGGGGTTGCAAGTGAAGTGGGCTTAACCTTGGAGAAAAATCCATATTTAAGTGCACTTGAGCTAGAGTAGTACCAAGATGGGTGACCTCTCGGGAAGGCCTAGTGCTTCACCTCTATGAGCATCACCTAAATGAAATGAGTGCTTAGTGGACCATTCATTATCATGAGAGATGGGTTCTTGTGAACCACTAGTCATGAAACATGGGTCAATGAGTTTGACTCGAAACTACATGATTGAATCCTGATAGAAATATCACAGCATCTAGATGTTTAGTGTCCTTTTCCATGTTGATATCCATAGTATTCATCTTCCTTCCACCAATAGAATTTTATTAATGATGGTTCATAGTTTTTGATATCTGGTAGTTGGATGAAATTGGATTCCAAAAGATATTTTAGGACTAATTCGACAGGTTCACCCAATTGGGTGTATGTTCTCTTGGCTTAGGGAGGCCCTCTGCATTGTTGATTGTTTTGGACTGCATTCAATATTTGACTTTGGCCTTGTGTTGGGGTATTTGATGTGTTTGATGAGGAAGGACCTTTGAGATGAATGGTAGGACATTTTTTTTATCAATTTGGCATCGAAAACTCCATCGTTTGTGACATTCTTGTTTCGAGACCAATATTTTCTTTTATTATTATTGGGCTTTGGAGTCTCTTTATGTACTTTGAATAGTCCTTTTGTGACATGACCTTTTTCAATAAGGACACCTTTCTCAAGGATTTCAACAAAGTTTGTGCAACATTATATTTGAAGGCCACTCATCATTTCAACATTTAGGTTTTCCACAAACATGGTGACTAGTTATTTCTCAGGAATGTGACAAGGGAACTTGCTAGCTAGACTTCACCATCTTTGGTAAAATGAGATAAGTGACTCCCCTTATTGTTTGGTTGTACATAATATTGCAAGAGTCACATCACTTTCAATGTTAAAGGAACAGTGATTAATAAATTTATTAACCAATTCACCCCATGTTCTAATCCCTGAAGAAAAGTGTGCGAACCAATCAAGGGTTGGCCTCGTGAGACTTTGTGGGAATAGTCTCATCAAGTAGGTGGGATCATATGCAACTTCCATACATGACGTATTAAATTCTAGTATGTGTTCTATTGGATCTCCTTCCTCTTTGTACTTGGGAAAAGGTGGTGTCGTGAAGTGAGGGGGAAAGGGTGGCATGTATAGATTCCTATCAAATGGACAAGGACACAATTATTCCATGGAATAATTTTTCTTGTTGGTTCCCAATCACATGTTTTTCATTTGTTGTTGGATGGATTTTATTTTTTGCATCAAGGTATCAACAAGTGATGGTGTTGTATTGGTTTTATTTGGTACTATGGCGTTGGTGTTGGGGTCATGTTGGATTTGGATTGGGATTGGCATTTTGTGGTGTAGGACCTTGGTTACCTTGTTGATATTGATGTGTAAATGTGGTGTTGGTATTGGATTGGTTTGGAGTGAAATTGGTATTTAAATTGGTTCCAAAGGTCATGTTTGTATTTGGTATGGTGTTTTGAAATTGGGGTGTAGGTCCTTGATTTATTCCTTGGAGTTGAAAGGTTGGTCCTTGATTTGTGTTTTTGAAAGATGGTGTGGGTCATTGATTAATGTTTATGAATGATGGGGTAGGTCCTTGATTAATGTTTTGGTTTGGCACCCTTCGTGGAAGAATGCGAATTCTCCTAGATTTATTTGGTTGATTTTTTATTTGATGAGGGTGTACTTTGAAATTGGAATGAGGGACCTTGGTTCATGTTTTGATGTGTAGGCATAGGACCTTGTTTTGTATTTTGAATTAAAGGTGTGGAACCTTGTGAGATATGACCTTGATTTGTGTTCTAGAAAAGAGGATTTGTGAAGGTCTTACCCATGGAACTTGATGAGCTTCCAAATGTGAAATTTTGTCCTTGTGTAACTAGTTGCATGAGTCACCTTGTTTCTAAATGTGGAGATGCTAGGGATATGTGTGGTAGTGTTCCCAAGTGGTATAGTTGAAATTTGTTGTGAAGATGGCATCCCCAATGCAAATGGATTTTGAGAATCTTCTTCTAAAATGGTTGAGACATCAAATCCTTCACGGAGTTTAGCACCCTTTTTGGATAGTGCATAGAAGAATATATTAGGGTTGACACCAATGAGCTGATCAACCATGCATAAAATCCTTGAGTCTCGGTAAGCTCTTTCAATCTCTTCGAAGTCATTTTCTTGTTGAATTCATCTAGATTTAGATTGTCCAATGTGTTGGTTTGGTCTCTTTGTGGTGTTTCTCTTTGTGGAGTGGATTGATTTGAATTTGATCCAAGGGTGGTGTCATGAAAGGGATCACTTGAGAAATCCATGTGCTTTATTTTGGTTTGTGACCTTGTTTCACCCATGGGAGAATTGCAAGTTGGAAGGTAATGCAAGGTGATAATGAAGCTAAACTATGTTTTTGGGATTTTTTAGATATAAGTATGCAAGGTGATCATGCAATGATAATGATGACTAAAGGATGAAGCTAAATGAAACTAATGGATGCAAAGGATACCAAAGGTAGAATAATTAATGATCAAGGAGAATGATGCTAAGGCTAAGATGAAATCAAGCTATGTTTTTGTATTTTTGTGGATATAAGGATGCAAAATGAAAGTGCAATGTCAGTCCAAGACTAAGGCTTGATAATGAAGCTATGGTCAAAGGTGTATGGTGTGAAGCTAAATGCTAAGGATATGAATCATAAAATTTAAGACAAAGGATGGCAACCAAGCTAATGTAGGTTCAAGATAACAAACCCAAATGTCATTGAACTTTGTGATAATCAAGATGATAATTTTGACAAGGTGAGTCTAGGCTAGGATACAAGCTTGAGACTCAAGTTTTGGCCAAAGATGGCAATGAAAAAGGTTGATAAAGTGGAATATGAAGGTCAATGAAAAATTGGATAAGAAACCATGAACTCTCTAAAAGCTTAATAATCTTCCTATGTCTGAAATTTGAAAGGATAAGTGCAACTTAAGGTCTAGGATTGATTTATGCAATGCAAAAGGATGAGGAAAGCAACCTATGATGCAATGTTGAAATGGATCGGTAAATTTTGCAAGTCTATGGTTTAGAAGCTAGGGTCGCTATTAAAATGAATTGATTAAATTTTGGACAAATATTTTATGAATTTTTAGTTTATCAAGCAGTTGTGACACTGTTTTCTCAGATGCATCATTTTTGATTGCAGGTTTCTAATGAGCAAATGTGGTTCAAGTTTTCAGTTGCAGCTCTATTTCTACAAATGCAGTTCAATTTATCAATTGTGGACCTATTTCTATAGATGTGGTTTAGGTTATCAGTTGCAGTTTTCCAATGAGCAGTTACGACACAAAATATAGTTGCGGGCCTGTTTGAAGCAGTTGCAATCACAAAATGTTGATTTTGCACTTTTTATGGTTTTGACCTAGTTTTTGAGTGGTTTTTTCACTGATTTTAATGAAATTTTGTTTGGAAAACATAGAATACAGTCACAAACACTTTTTTTGATATCATTTTGAGTGTGATTTTTTTTTATTTCAATGTGGGGTAAACCCACAAAAGTAGTTTACAATTTGAGTGAGGAAGGAAAAGTTG